>NMRA01000205.1:455028-680525 GCA_002633005.1 Phoronis australis
CCTCTGTCCCTCCCCTACACCTCTGTCCCTCCCTATACCTCTGTCCCTCCCCTACACCTCTGTCCCTCCCCTACACCTCTGTCCCTCCCCTATACCTCTGTCCCTACCCTATACCTCTGTCCCTCCCACTCATAAACATAAAATTAGTGCTGGTGGTTTAATACAAGTTGCATCAGAGTGATGCCCAAGCTGCTCAGCCTGGTCCATTGCACCATACACCCAAAACCATTTTATATACACATACAACACATAAAAATTTTACACAATATACACTGACTAAGATTCAGCTGTGGGTCAGCTAGAGACTCAATGGTCTAGACGTGGGGTCATTATGGGATTTGAATCCGTGACCTTGAGAAGAGGAGACGAACACTCAAGCCACTGGGGCGTGCTGCCTCTTCTTTCTCATAAATGTAGGTGTGCTCGATTTACATGGTGAGTGTGTTGCACTGTATTACAATTAGCAACAATTTGTGGCTGATACCTGGAGCCTGTTTTATATTTTTCTCAAAACTTTCTTTTGCTTCTTACAAGAATGAAACATGACTATGTTCTAATCACTAATAGTATTGCATAACTTGGCTCTTCTAGGAAGTCGTTGAAATGGAGAGAAAAGGTCGTTGAAATGGTGAGAAAAGGTCGCTATTTGGATGGACAACATGATATGGTGCTCATTTATAATTTGAAGTGATTTATTATTCAAGTGATTTATTATTCAAGTGATTGAAAATGTTGTGTTGTTAAGTTTGGAAATCCACTACTTGGTTGAAATCACAATGTGCATGCCAGTGTGGTTAAGAATTTAACTTAGCCTATAATGTGTAAGTCATTGGGAGATTTGGGGTTTTTTTAGAAAAGTTCGTTAATTAATTATATTGGATAGTGTAATACCCTGATTTTGTGAATTTTCCCAAGGTGAAATCTCGCTCTGATATGGAAAACTAGTGAAATTTTATTTTCCAGTACCTTTGAAAGTTGAAAAAATTGATCGTTTCTACCTGTAGGATTCTTGTTAAGAGTGGTGTACGTGTAATGCAGTTGTGTTCAAAGCAAAAGCTAGATGAAACTAAGTCGTACACTCCATAGGTATTTTAATTAGCTAAGTCTACTGCACATTTTTTCAAGCATAACGAAAGGTACCATTCATGCATGTGAATTCCATGTAGATCTGTGGTATACCTTCAATAGTGTTGGAGAATTTAAATTCACTCCACCACTGGATCTAGCATTCAAAGTTCACCAAGGAGTGTCTTAATTGAATTATTTTCTGAATACCACCTTAAAGATATTAAATAGCTGCCAAGAAGTTTTCTTTTATTGATCAAGCAGTGCAAAGAATAGCAGCATTGTCCAGTGGAAAGTGCCCAGGTGTATAGCAACAATTTAATTGTGTGGGAATCTAAATGGATTGTGTAAGTTTCCTGTTTAAATGGGTTTAATTCAGTACTAATGTACCAATGCATGATCACCCATGCATGCGCTCACCCAACCTCTCATATGGGGGGGCTCGAATTTCCGACGATTGTGTACCTTTAACTGACAAAAAACCCGAAGGACTAAAAAAAAACTAGGGTACCACGTCTTTTTGTCTCGTTTTGTTGGACTTTTTGTGTCTCTGAGGCGGACCTTTTTGTCCACTTCGCCAAATGGGGGGGGCTCATTTGAGCCCCCCTGGGTGCGCGCATGCTTTGTTGTGTAGTCCACACCACACCTATATCAAGCTGTCTACTGTATTGTACCTTATTGTTTCATAGCTGCATTTTCACTTTCCTAATCGTGTGAGAGACATTCTTGCTTCAGTTTGGGATGCTAGAAACTTGTTAGGAAAAAGTGCGATTTTTACATTTTTTGTTCAAGATAATGTTGTTTTTATAGATGAAGAAACATTTATGCCTGTTGTTCTCAAGAACTGGGTGTTCTAATCGATTCAAAAGCATGGTGAGAATATCTGATTTTGAGGCATAATTCATTTCTCATTGTCCTAAGTTTAAGAAATTTTACTGACACTCAACATTGAATTTGTTAGACCAAGAGAGGTGATTGAGTTTTTTCATGGTCCGTGGAGTATTGTCATTTAGTTCTGAGTTGCAAGTCGGTGAAATTATGAAAATTCAGTAAATTTGTGGAACCTGAAACACCAATTGTGCATATAAAGATATTTTGATAAAGCTGTTTTATGTATTATGGAATGATAACTTTATAAGTTCATTAGTTTTCATCTATATTTTTAATTTTATGTTACCATCTCTGTGGCAACATTCACAGAAGCTATGTGCAGCTGCACTCAATGTAAGATTTGCGATTGTCAGAAATAGCTTTAAATTGCTGCTGTTGAGTGTCCTTGTGATAGAATCTTCAGTAGACATTACTTCTTGTGTAGCATCCCCCTACCCATTATACTGGGAGGGGAGCCACGCGCAGACTTGTGCAACTTGGTTGAAGTTTTGATGCTGGACTTTTTAAGCGTTTACTGTGTGTCCAGTCCCTTGAAATAAGTGGTTAGAATTTGTATGAGGGTAAACATTCTTGTTCATGTTATGTGTTAACGTTTTTGTAAGCTACCATTTGTTGAATGTCAAAATGGTAAAATCTCGCCAATTTTGTACAAAAATAATTGCCAAAGGAGCACGTTTTCATTTTTCTCAGGCTTCTTGTGAGCATCATTTAGTACCATGCATCACTTATGAACAAATGAGAAAATAAAATTTGTCCTCCATAAGGTGTCCCTAATTGGTGAGATTCTATCGCCTACATGTGATTAAGGTGTGCATCTGTGCTTTCGTTTCTGTGTGCTTTCTTTGTTGGCTGCATTATTGAGTGCTATTATGATACCTTGTGATTGCTATTTTGCATACGTTTCTATGCAATACAACTATGCAAATATCTATGCTTACGTTGGATTATTGTCATGGGGATGTACTTGTACAGTCTAACCTCATTACAAGCAACGGCTCCCAAGTTCGATTGAAGACATTTGTTGTAACCGAGACTCTTTGTACCGGAATCGACTTTTTAGAGGGAATGAAAACCGTAGAATATTAGTACAAGCGTTGGCTTTTTAATGGTAGATATACAAAGTTAACGTGGTCCACTGCACATGTGCAGGAAAACTCACATAAGTCAGCTCATGTAAGATAGATCTGTTACAACCTCAGACCAAGTTCTGCATTTCGGTTGGTAGGGCATATCGTGTACCTGGCCACATGCAGCCAATCATGTGCTTGTGCGTCACACGCTCTGCACAAATATGAAATCTAAGTGTTCATGCGTGATCAAGTTTTAGACTCAGTTTGCTCTAAATCTAAAGTTAGTGGTTAGTTACCCACTGGACATCGAAATTGGAATATTATAACTTACCTTGTGAATGTAGTATCCATGTTCATTGAAAACTGTGTGTAGAAAGGATATTTTGCATTTGAGAAAAATGGAACGGGACATTAGAAATGAAGCAAAGGTTATAAACAGGGTTTGTTGTAACACGATTGGACTGCGTGGGCAGCAGAGTAATCCCCCAAAAACATACAAAGTCATGATAGGGGCTTGGTGTGACTGTTGCTTTAGTTACTAAACATGATTTTTGAAAGAAAATTAAAGGTTCATCTAAACTCCTTTATGGTGTTAGTATGTCGTCATCTGATTTTTCATACTATGCCGTGTAAATCAACCTCTTTCAAAATTAAATGTACCATGTATTATCACAAAATAAATAAGTAATGCTGCTAACTTGAATTAGTTTGGTGTCAACCCAAAAGATGGCACTGTGTGTATAATTCAAAGGCAGCGGTTGTCCAGGCTATCCACAACGTCATTGCCAAATTGCTGTTTTTTTGTATTTATGAATAGTTGTACACTACAATTGGACAACCTAAATTCCGGCCTTTGTGTGCAGCAATAGTCAGATAACGTGCCCGTATTTTAAGAACCAGTTTTATGCCCATTATTCAGTGGAGAAAACTGGTTCTCAAAATTCGGGCACGTTATATCAGACCATTACCTTTGTGTGCAGCATACAGTGCCAACTATTAGGTTAAAAAAAACTAGTACATGATAGTTACATGCAAAATAATCACCAACATAGGACTGTAAGAAAATAGTGATAGATTTTGGATTTCATGCAATTTTTATGCATTTCCACTGTATACAGAATGTTCTGTGCTTAAACACTGGAGATCATGTCACTTAGACTACATTAGAAATACCCTGTCACAAACATCTTAAAGGAGAATGCCACCCAAAAACAACTTATTTTGTATCAATTTAGATCGAGTAGTTCCACTCGATAACAGCAAGCTCAGTTGTTTTACCCGACACCTAATTGCAGACGGAGGTGTTGAAATTAACCAATGACTTAATCGGTTCGAACGCACTACGTCTCTTCAGCCGTTCACAACAAGCTTACTGGTATCAACTTATCGCTTGAATTTATCGTTTTACACTAATAAATCGTCAAAATTTGATGTAAACCTCTTACAAATACATCGAGGGGACAAATGTGTTGTTTTATTTCACTGTTACGGATTTATAGGTATTTGAACATATGGTTGCCTACAGACTTTAGTAGGCCAATTTACCATGGTCCATCGCGGCAGTTTGAGTCTGTTTGGTGATAAATTCGAATCATTCTTCCGTGAAATACAGACGGGGGAACATAGCTGTGTGTTGTACCTACAGACTTGCAATTTTTTCAGTTCTAAACAAACAAAACGCTTGTTAGTCCGTGCCAGTGGCTCGGAACCTGAGGACCGTCGCGGCCACAGGGACTGGACATCATGAACATAAACCAACTTAAGTTGCAATCTAAACCTCCAGTCACAAAAAGACTATAATAGTGAGCCAAAGAAATAAATGTGCACGTAATTATTTAGGTGAATTAGCCACGAAACTGAAAATCTACGTACTTGTCGGGGGCCGCCAAGTCAAGGTCCCCTTCCACAGAACGGTGAGGGCAAAGGTTGTACAGTAACAATGACTTGAATGTATTTATATATCTAAATAAAGATTCCCCTAACATGTGACCATAGCATATAAAATCGAGTTATTGTTTCACAACTGTTACAGATTTCTGTCAAACACTGAATTAGCATGCGCTCACATGGCCTCGGTGCTCGGTCAATTACTTTAATTCCATCTAAAGCCATTGACGCAGTGATTTATTCATTGCTGGCTTCTCAAAACATTTGCACTCTCATGAATACTCCAAAGGCATTACAAATTGTTTCTAATGAGAAAGACTTTTTAGTTTTATATAAGCACTGGTTAGGGTGAGAATAATTCATTTTGAAACAGAACGCAGAATAATAAACGTCTACATGGCAACTCACACGGCGCCTGGCCCAACTTAGTCAAGAGCTCATCCGATGAAGACTTCACAGGTCGGACCGTTAGGTTTCACAGGCTATCAGTTCGAATTGGAATACACTGATCAAGAAATACTAGAGAGGCGCCGTGAACATGCATAGGCAACAGAACGTATGGATAGTTCTTTGGTAAGCCAGAATTCGTCAGAAATCATAGTCGACGAAATGCCGGCCACAGACATGTTTCACGGCCTCATACTTGCTATGAACAGCGTACTTTTCATTTTTCACTGCCGCAAGCCACTTCCTAAGCATTTTGGGCTCTCGAGGAAGTCAAAAAACGATATACCCGCTTTCTTCGCAGCTTCATAGTTCGGACAAGCGGGAACGATGCACCGCAACATAGCGGCATTCTCTCTGCAGATGAACCACTGATGTCGCTAAGACATCTCTCGGCAAGGTGATGTGGATATAGACCAATTAAGACGGTAAAAAAAGACTAATTAAATTGGGTGCTATTCTCCTTTAAGGAATTGAAAGTACCGGTATAGTAAAACTACCGTACGTCAGATCTTCGCTGAACAAAGTTTCAAGTCGCATGACCTCATGTACTCAGCCTTCAGATATGTCGGATTTCACCTTTAGATAAAATCTCTTAGTTCGGTTAGATTTGACTAATGTAAGTTTCACTAAAGATTTTCAAAAAATAAGTAAGGCACCATGCAAGAAATACCATGAAACATTTTCAATTTTACAGCATATCTTAACATAAACCAAATTAAACGAAACTTATTCAAGACAACTCTCTTCCATCATGTCTGTCCTGGCACACATATAAATCCAAAGGCATTTCATTGACATAACAAGAAAACTAAAACAAACAGAGCACATCGCAAGATTTTCTGCATAGATTGAAGTGAATGTCACTACGTTGTAATCCATTTAGAAAACCACCTTGCATAAATTTCCACATTAGACATAAAAGATTCACATAGGCTATTTTTACTGAAAAATGAATCTTAAGCACTAAATCTCTCAGCAAAGGATACATCAATTCTGATTATTCCTTTAAACCTTTTGACCACAGTAAGCTGATTTTGCTTAGACCACCTTGAACCAAAATCACACTACAGTACTGTAGAAGAGCATTCTGCATACTTTGAAATGATTTAAAACTAACACTGGCATCCATAACCCCTGATTTTATACATCCGCCTGTACAGTCCACGACAAAGTTTAAATTCAGGCAAGGGTAGATTGGGTATGAACACGGTGAATCACGCACGTGCCTTGACACAACGATAAAATTTTTCAGGGTCACATGGTTATCCAAAGTTTCCATTGAAATGAAATGTTCCGACTGTTATGAATTATATCACGAGTTTTGGAGCACTTAGCACCAGCTGGCAAAAACAATGGAGAACGTTGACCTCTCCCACCAGTCTATAACTTCATAAATGCGGTATGGAGCACAAGATTGTGTAACTCCATGCACATCATCAATTATAACAGAGGTATGACAAAATTCACTTGACTGCTTTGAGATGTAAGGCTGCATTTGGTGTCAGTCCACATTCTTCCAATGTGGCGTCATCATTGGTGTACGTCCTGTTGGGAAACGCCGACATTATCACATACGGGGGCGCCCCTGATGGCCTGCAACAAGAGACAACGCTTGAAGTGAACAACAGGCAACCCAGCTCCATGACTGGTATAATCTTCTAATTGTAACATTTATACTTGATTGACTTTAGGGCCTTTCGCATTAGATTTAGAACGGTGAACTAACATCCTTTCTCGGCTACAAGAATTTTAGATCCAATGTGAAAGGTGATTTAGACTCATGGTTAAATTCAGGATGGTATTAAATAGAACCCTTGAAAACACGACTGGTGAGCAGACGATAGTTTCCTCGATTACGTAACCGCAATGCAAATGGTTTGGTTAGGATTATTTTTCTCCAGTGTCCTACACTGTTTTGCCATCTCACACAAGTGCCGAGTTCTTCCTGTCATTTCAAGCACTCTCGACGTTGTTTGCTCACTGATGCATCGGTCGTTCAGTTAGAGAACCAGATTCCTCCACTGAATACATAATTACACGCCTGATTGCCTGGTTCTTTAAATCACGGAGCACAGTATACAATGAGTGCCCTGATAGCAGCATTTGGAGCGACTTGACATTCCAGCGCATGTAGTATGGTGAAGGTTTAAAGTTAGGACTTAGGAGATTGGAATCTTAGTGTGATCATATGTTATCACGCTGATCTAAAATATGTTTCAACTGGGAACTAGTCCAGTAAATTCAAAAGCACCTTATCAAGTGAAGGTTGCTATGCCATAGCGCAGTGAGTTATGATGTGTTTTGACAGACATGTAATCTTTATCACCTGGTATGTCATAAACAGCTCACTTATTCCCAGTGACTAACTGGTGTTTACGACTCATTTACTCAATGGTATTGATCTGAGGTTAGATGAAACTCAAAAAGTTGATTTACACCACAGACTTCTAAATAGGTTTTTAGACTGAAATTTCATCAACAGTCCCAAATTTACATTTTGAGTTTTTCAGCGAAAGATGATTGCTAGGAACGAAAACAATCACTGCGCTAAGCAAAAAAATAGAACAATGCTGAGGATTTCATTTATATTTTTCAAATGCATTGTGGGACAGTTGTTAGCACGTAATATCCGGTGACGTAACGTGCAAACAAAATGAAGAGAAACAACATTTATGTCTTGCGTGCACCAGAGTGAAAGCATAGGTTCCTTGCAACAACAAAGCAACCATCGTAAAAAAATAAAACATTGAGAGATCAGCAAGTCTTTTGCACAAAAAAATCTTGAGGAATGGCATCTGTAATGGTAGGACATCTATTGTCTTGTGTGAGAAGCTGCACTGTGGATAGTCTTAGTGAGTGTTGCCGCTCTCAATAGTAATTCGCATGTCAGTGGCTTTTGAATGGCTGCATCTACCTTGAACCCACGTTTGTGTAATTGAGAAAAGCTTGAGACGGCATTTTCTAACATCATTCATGCCACGTCATTTGAGACATTGGCAAGTTTTTACGGTTCTGCTCCGACTGTGCCTATGCTACTGTTCTTGATATTGCGAATGCAAAGCGTGCATGTTCATTGTAACATAGAGAGTAAAACTTACTAATAAACAAGTAAATTTCAACATGTCTGTTTTGCAAGCAAAACCAGCATCTTGCAAGGCATGGCAATCACTTCAACATCCAATCACGCTGAAATCAAATCTCATCACCTAAAGCACAAATTATGAATCAGGGTGCATGTCTACAAGTTATCTATGACGTGACCGGATGTTAATGAGCCAACAAACAGCCCACAATGCATTTGAAAAATGACAGCAGCGCCATCGATGAAATCCCCAATTACCAAAATACACCCTCGTCTTACCTTTGTGAGGACAACCACTTCTTGAGATCTTTAATAGTATCGGAGAATTTCATTTTTAAGATGTAAGACTGACCGGTCTCTGACTTGATCTTTAGCGTGGTCAAATTTCGTGGAGTAGGAGGACGTACGTTCTCGTCTAAGGACAGCCTGTCAGAGCATAACAGTATTACATAATTCTTGGTGAAATCATTAGGATAAATCTTAAAACTAAAAGCAAGTCAAGGGTTAAAATTCACATTCCATGCTTTTACAATTCATGCCCAGTGAAAAAAGCTTTAAAAGGTGAAAAATGACCTTCCGAGAGTGCCGCCGCTTAGATGAAGTAACATCCCCGAGACATTCTGTGCATTGACCGAGACTGCTTTGAATTCCTGAGCTTCTTTCCTTTTTTGCGGCATATTTTTAAAATACTTCACCCAGACTGTTCACGTGGTGGATCACATCATATAGTACTTGTGTGTAACGTTAAAGTTTTCTCTTTTTTAAAAGAAACAGTTTTGTAAAAATGTAACAATTTAATACTTGAAAAGAGGTAAATAAGACAAAAACAATGGCAATTGTGCATTGAACTTGTAACAATTCCTGATCATAGTTAAATAACAACAATATTTGACATTGTAGATACCAAGGAATTGGCACCTAAGTTGCAGACGACATAATATTTAGCAAATAAAACTGAGACACAAGTGTCACATAGTTAACGGTCTTATACTAGATGTTACAGTTGGGATCTGATTGCATGTTGAGTGTTATTAATACTGCTGCAATTTTATTACTGTAAATTATTTTGGGACAATTTCAATTGGTGATCGAACCGGCTAATAGCGTCGAGTCAACATTGATCTACCTTTTGAACTTTCCATTTCAGAGGGTACAGTTGTAGTAGTCCCGGGAGTGCAATACGGAAAACAATATCACATGGCCATATTGCACTCAACTTATTCAATACGTATGGGATAAAGTTCTCATTTGTTCCGTTTTTACTTGAATCTGCATTCTCTGACAAGCCTCGTAACAAACCACTCTTACCTTTCTTTCAATTCTTTGACTGTGTCTGTCTCGACTAGAGTGACGCCATTTGTTTGTTGACCGTTTTGCCCCTGAAAACAAAAAGTTGCTTACACCTAGTCATGCAATTATAATACTATACAACCAAAAGAAATAAAAAATAAAGTCATTTTAACTCAACACAATGGCCACGTACTTTGCACTTCTTTGGAAATAGTTTCTAGCCACCAGGTGTCTCCCTTATCAGTCCCTGCTTTTCTCCAGCTTGGTACTATAAAATTTTCACTTTAATCAGCTCTTGCATAACATTGCATAACAAAACATTGTAACCTACCATGATATACATCCATTGGTGCAATAATGCCATACGCGTTTTGTCATCTCTGTTGATGTCAGCGCAATTTTTACACTTAAAATCATCACTTGTTTACAAATAACAAAAAAACTCCAAATAGAATTAATATGTTTTAATAAAGTTTCTGAGCTAAGATCCTGCATCCCTACATACCTTTAGCTTGTGGCTAACTGACTCTCGAATATCAATAATTTTCCCTTGTTTTATAACAGAGGCAGGTAAGCGATTCAGAAACTGGTCCGGAGTTAACTTCCTGCCTGAAAAAGTTAACATCAAAATGATCAGATCTAATCATACAATTCCAGGGGCGGATCCAGGATTTTGAGTTCGGGGCAGTCAGAGCAGAGAATTAGCCAAGATTTTGCCTGTCAGGCATTCGCACCCTCGAACTGCTCAAATGGAATCTAAGAGAATGTAAGGAGGGGCATGGCCCCCTTGACCCCCTCTAAATCCACCACTGAATTCAGTCCAGTGTTCAGTCCACAACCTGTTTTGACTCGTCACTGCATTGAGTTTAAATTTAGTTGTGACGACTTGCGTTGAGTTTGAAAGCCTTTGTGACGAGTTTTCAGAATAGGTAGATCAGTTATTTTTTAAACAAATTTGGACATTTTGGATTTTTGGTGCTAGGTCACTGCATTTATTCCAAGACTTAACACACAAACTCCACATAGTACAGACATGGACTTTTGAACACGTACAAGAAGTTCGTAATTCCAGTCAAGTTTGAATTTTCTGTTGTGGAGAACTCTAAAAAAATAGATTTTGTTTCATTACATTAAATTCTGCATTTCACATTCTAATATTGATATGTAAACAGCAGTGACTTCATACCCACTCTTTTCTTCTCTGTTATTTTTTGGTAAATCAGAATTGAAACTTTTCCCTTATCAGCATTTTAAAACCCAAACTGGCTAACAGCCCATGGTTACGATAAAATCTCACCAATTCCGGATAAAAATAATTGCTAAAATTACTGTTTTTCATCTTTCAAGGTCTCTTAACACTCAGGCAAATGGCACGCTCACAACCTTTCCAAATATTTTCCAATGGTAGTTATGGTACAGAACTTAAACATGATAAAGCATTTGATGCTACCCATCTTTTTTGTGAAAAAGTGAGAAAGTTGATGAGATTATACCACAGTATATCAATAGCACATACAACACAGGTTGGATCACGTAAATTCACATATGTGATATACAACATCGGAATACAGAAGAAATCGATCAGTTTGACTAACTAGATGCTCTGGTGCAGACTGCGATGTGAATGCATGCAGGCCCTCACTCCAACTACTTAGACAGACTTTATCATCATCAACAGAAAGAGAAGATATCAGCTGAGAAATAGAAGCATAATTGACTCACTCTGGATATCCGCTTCTGTCTCGTACTTCATGTCCGGATTATCTTCACAGAACTGTGTACCTTTGTTCAAATTGGTTGGAACCAGTCGCGAAGGCTGCGTCTCCCCACCCAGCGTCTGCCCCGCCCCGTGGAAAGCATTGATGCCTCGTGTAGACTGAAACACGACATTCCTCTTGTCCGTAACCTGTATGAAGAATGATTAAAAATGCAAGTTTCATGACTTGACAGTGGGTTTGTCTGGACACAGTAAATGTGTTCATATGGTATGTGATAAGTCTACCTGAAAAGTACAGAAAGGTAGATGTCATTGTTTTATATGATACCTGGTATCGACATTCTTAATATAATTTCCTTTCACAAGCTCTTGCTATACACCCCGCCAGGCACGTCAGTAAGATTGGGAAAAAGTGTGGTCGGGAAAATTTATCGACAATTAACAGATCGTATTGTATAGTACCATTCAACAGGTACCGATGGTCTCAAAAATTCTTCTTTGTGAATAATATTTCCATTATACCCGTGATAACGCTGACAAGAATTGATCAAATCTCAAAGCTAATTTCAAAATATATACGATAAGTGTACTTCAGGAAAATTATTTAAACTTCAATCTATTTCATTTCCATACTTGACAGCAAAAGTATAATAAACAACGAGTCATTCAATCATATCACACGGGCAATGGTGAGAAAAATGTATCCTTTGATAACAAATTTGTAAATATTCTGCAATTTTGTGAACAGACCAAGAGGAAGTATAGATGAAATCTTCCGCCAAACTAGTGAAAAGCAATAATTTGAAGCTTCCCAGTGTTTTCAAGTCTCTGCCTTGACTTTGCAGCTTCAATAAACTTTCATTTTGTTAATATGTAAGGTCAAAGCCTCGACCACATCTTTCAAAGAATATGTCCTTTAATTTTATAATTTTAAACAATACATCATTGTTGAGCACTACTTTCCATGTGAGTCCTCAACGCATTCACACCACAGTCACTACATTTCACAAACTCAAATTAAGACATAGCACAATGAGATGAGAGATCATTAGTGCAATAAATTGCTGGTGACCACAGCTCAAACGACAAAGAGGAAATCCTCAGTCCAAACCACAATGCTATCAGCTTCCCCCATAATTAACTTCAGCCAGTAAGTCAATGCTTCAAAGAGCACAGACCACATGGATGACCAGAACAATATTAGCTGAAAGTTTAATGAAAAAAATTCTGCCTGTTACAAGGTCGCGTACCACAAAAGGTATTCCATCAGGATACCGCTGTTGTAGTTCTGATGGGAAATAGCCATCCATCAGATCCCGCATGCACGTCTGTGTTATAAGATCTGAGTAGGGTCGAAATGGTCCACTGAACATGACTATGCCGTTGGCATACAGTGTTAGCTGGATAGGGTCAGGCATCTGGAAAATAAAACCAGTTGAAGCACATTTCAATCCCCAGCATGGCCTATAGTGTGCATGTATATTTTCTTGCTGATCACTTAGCCTCTCCCACAACTGCTAGATCTATATTTCCACCTTAACTCAGGTCACGATTTAGACATATTTTCACTATCACCCAAGTCAATACATTCATGTTCTTTCTCAGTGTTCTTTTTTCCCTCCAACAAATCTCCTTGAGCCCGTACCATTCATCGAGCGACGCATATTTATCGCTGGCAGGAGTAATGTTTTTTTGTACTCAAAGGCCATCCAACAAAGCTATGGTAAAATCTCACCAATTTAAGACACAATATGGCCGACAAGTGAAATTTTATGTTTTCGTTTTTTAATACAAGATAGGTAGCACCAAATAAATGCTATACCATTTTAAAGGTTTATGTTTTTGAGAAATTGTGGACATTCAAAAGAATATTTTGGTAGCTTTTGAAAAATGAAAAAATACCAATTTTGGCAATTATTTTTGTCCGAAATTGGTGAAATTTTACCGGATCATGATCCTAAATTCATACTAAGCTCCACCTACTGTATGACTATTTTTACTATTCCATAACCGACTAGAGCAAAGTTCACTCCCACCAACTTGACTCTGTCCATCCTAAGATGTATCCTGACTACCCCCCCCCCCTCAGTAATGCAATCTCTCACCTCTCACAAACTCAACTTCAGCTAACCTCTCCGGTCACTCTGTGATGTATTTTTGCTATTCCCTCTTCCCACCCAATATACACTAACATCTCTACTAAAATACTCACTCCAGGATTTTTAATGCTCAATCTGTAGTGCTCTGCTCAGCACACACAACAAGATTTTTTTTGATCTTAAATGTCCTGAACATTAAAACACATCCCACAAAACTCCCTTCCTACCTTCAACTTCGCTCCAGCCACAGTGTGATGTATTTTTGCTATCCCCTCCCCCGCCATTACATTGAGTTCCTTAATGTTCTCCACCACAAGATCAAAGTCGACTGTGAAGTTCTCTTCACCAGCTACAGAGTCATCTGAAAGATTGGAACACATCAAGTCATAATCAGATAGTCAATCACATGGTTAGCGCAAACCATGTATACAATGTTGTCCTCTGGAGACTTATAGGTTGTTCAAAGTCAGGAAGAAAAATACCAGAGAATGCAGAACAATTGCCTTTTGTCAAAAAATATTTTTTACAAATAATAGACCTTGTCACCTGTTTTGAGTTAACAACTGATCATCTTCTTCCAGTCAGCTACAAGTCTAGCAGCAAAAAAGATCATGGCTGAACCAATCTGACTCGTGTTCTATGCATTAACACACATAAAAGTATTCATTATAAACAAAGGGTACACAGATTAAATGTTTGCATTAATGTTGGAGTTGGCTCAGTTTTTGAGGATGACATGAAATAATAGCACAAGCCAAAACCAAAACAGACAAAATCACCCAGAATTCCCTGTCACTATGGCTGAAAACAAGCCTGTCATTCTAGCTACTCTGTGAGTCATGTTTGCTCTTAGCTGCCATTACGGGAATCATCCATGAGGCCCACATCTTGTCAGCCGTCATGACGAGCAAGTGATATCTGCCCAATAACTTTTGGTTTGTACAGTAGGAGCTGACAAGCATCAACTCATGGGACATTGACTTGCTGCATGTCAAACGTCAGTACTTGACAGGTTCAAAGTTCAAACCCACCAGGTCTCCACACATTCTTGGTGCTTGGTATACTAGTCATGCTGGACGTGTCCACAGCCTGATTTGTTGTGCTTGGGATCTCTTCATATTTCTCATCATTGTACATGTCCGAGTCAGGATCAGACTTTTCGCCGACCCATACCATACCATAGTCAGCAAGAAACCCCTGGAAAATAGAAAATAAAATTTTGAAATATGTGAAGTCGAATTATTGAGAAAATCCGCGGGCATTTTTCAGCTCACAATCAATGCTATGGTTGACAAGCATATAATCTTCAGACATAAAGTATTCTATGCTTGGTACGTCCTAAGACAGGTCATTTCAGACAGTTGTCATACCATTAATGTCCAACAAAGGCCAACATGAATCATGAATAAACCAGGCCATGGGTACTTTCTTCAAAAAAACTTACGTGGGTGAGTAAGTAAAGAAGTTTGACTTCACCTTACTTTTCTGATGGTCACAAAAGATAACAGACTAGACCTGTAATAAGCCTACCGGTATGTGAGAATAATTTCCTTGACACTATCCCTTTCTAACCACACATTTAAGGCCGCGTTTAGCTAAGCACTTGGTATTCCTGGATTTTCATCATTTTCATGTTATTGTCTGAATGTTCACACTCATGCTTGGCTCAATGCCCACCACTGTTTTTAAAGGATCTCAGTTTAAGCACCCTGAATTAGTAACAGTAAGTTCGGATGATGTGGCACCACAGGGTGTCCCAATCACACTTCAGATGACAATCATTGTGCTGTTTCTCAGTTAGCCTGGAACAAGATGACTGGCCTTAGGTCATGCAGAGATCTAAAGAAATAAAAGCATTGTTTATTAACATGAGAAAATTAAAAATGGACTTTGTAATTCCTTGACGTTTTGAGTTTCCAGTAGTATTGTGTTATAGATTTTCATTCTACAAACATGACTCGTTTGTTCTTTTTGTGCATACAGGGCCTGTGACACCATACACGTCTACTTTTACAGACCAGTCAATATGCTCGGGCACATTGTGCTTGAGTGCGAGTTCATTTTGGGACACCCTGTACAATGAATTTTTTTAATAGTTCCAAACTCGACGGACCGATATCTGTTACGGAAGCTCCAGCTGTAAAAAAATATGATAATGGAAATAATTGTTCTAAAAATAAAATGCAAACTACTTAAAGAAAAGTAACACCATTATGTAAGTGAAGCATGTCTTACTCATTACAGAATAGTAGATATTGATGAGTACTCAATTTCACATTATCAATCTGAATAAAAAAATCAAATTGACAAGAGAGCTGCAGAAAACTCCCAACTTAAGGTAGGCTGGTACACAGGCAAATAGTCTCCTGCACATATCAGTTAAGCATAAACTCATGCAACTATATGCAAAACACTTAAAAATCTCTGCAAAAGGGGAACATTATTTCTGACATAGGCACATGCCTATGCAGGAATGCCTATTGACATGATTAATCAAGGTAAAAAATGAGCTAGCAATTTCTAACTTGGACAATATCATTCAAGCTTCAGAGCCATCACTTTTCAAGCTCATTGGAGTCTAACTTGCTGCTTGAAATTTTCACATAACATTGCTTGAAAAAGTAATGTCAACTTTAACACACTTAAATATTAAACTTATAACCCCTTTGTGTTGACAAACTTAATAAATTACAATTTTACAAAAACTCAAAGTATAATGTCTATATAGTGAATATCCTCATACCTACCTCCATTTCTTGAACTTGATCTTGTAGAAGTAAGCACTTTTTCTCCAGTTCTTGCACTCTCGAATAATCTGAACTATCATCAGCTGAAATGATAAAATGATGCAGTTGAGATTTATGTACCTATCTACTATGAGTATACACAGTTAAAGTGGACTGTGGTAGACAAAACGAAGTACAGTATATTCCAGAGGCTGCTACAGGTCAGAAAATATTCCGATAACGGTTCGGCTACAGTTATCATCCTCGGTTCTCACAGTTTGCATCATAAGAAGCGCATAAAACTTATTTGTGCTTTTGTTTGGAAACTTTATAAAAAAACAACTGCTATTGATTTGAACATCAGCTTAGAAACAAGAATACAATGTTGAAATTTGTTTAACTATATTATTCGTTAGTTGGAGAAAAAGTTACAAAAAACAAATCTTCATGAAATCCATTCTTTGCTACATCTAGTTACACCAGTCACTTAAGGCTACATTTCTGCCTGTTCAGCCGGCAAATGAACAAAAATCTATATCACGTAATATTCGTTATTGAGATAAGATTCCATTTCGGATCCGTTATCAACAAGAACATCGATACCAGACAGATACTCAAGAAAATTGCTTCGAAGTTTATTTGAGGGATTGGCTAACTCTCAAATTTGCAAATTCAAAAAGTCTATTGGGGTTAGCAGACCCTAAAATTTAGAATTCAAAAAACGAATAGGCACTCTAGAAGAAGCTTCCTTTAGTTTGTTGGTGTGAGCCAACCTTAAATTGCAAATTCAAAAATAGCTTGTGTAACAAAAAGAACCCTATCACAGTAAAGAATACTATGAGATCAGTTCTATATTAAAGTCTTTAACGGACAGCATATGGCAGAGGTTCAGTGATTATAGATACCAGTTTACTTTCCTTAAGTCACAACACACTAAGGTCATATGTTAAACTGTAGAAATCAATATAGCTGTAATTCATTAAACAAGCAAATATCATATCATATCAACATAGCGACTAATTAATGAAAGCACTCTGAAGAGTGAAACTTGGCACAATCAAATAAAAGTTAAGAGGTGAGGTCGACGACGAAAATAAGAACATCAACAACCATGACCCCGACGCTTGAGAAGACCTATTCAAATAATAAATGTGAAAAGGTTCAGTTGAAGGAACGCATAGATAGAAATAGAAACAAAAAACAGAATCATGCACTTGTATGCAAAACATAAATGAGCAAGTTTCCTTGACAAAAAATATTTTTTCTCAAAGGTGCACATGGCCCTAAATGGAAACCTTTACCAAAAAGTTTAATCATATTGAACAACACTCAAGCTTGGCCATTGTTTCCTTTATTCCTGGCAGCACAGTTATCTCACAAAACTTTACTATGGTTAGTATGGTATCAATGGGACAGACATCTTTATGTTGGCACACTTGAGTGCATAACCTGCTACCTTGTAGGCACAGGATGTGGGATATGTTTATTGCAGTTGTCAGTTGGTACAAAAACTATAGTTTTGCTCAGCTATGTTCCTGGTCAGCTTTATTCAAGCTTGCACAGTGGCTTTCCAAAAGAGCCATGTCGTGAACATGTCCACTAAAACAAGAAACTGTAGGAACACTGCATTTATCCACCTTCACTCTTATCAGGCTTCTATTGTGAGTCAGCATGCGTGAATAATTGGCTGATAAGCCACCTCTGGAACTACTTTTGGCTGAATGGATGACCAGGCCATAAAATGATAATTAGCCAAGACCAGTTACTATAATGCAACAAAGAATAATGTCTTGCATCACCTAGCCTTGGTGGAAAGCTGTATACTGTATTGGCTCAAACAAACGCTTAGAAAAATTCATTTCACGGGGAGGGGACGCTTATTGTAGTGAGCCTACGGCAGTTGAAACCCGGTTTCCCAAACGGGTAAAATCGGAAGCTAGGATTCATCAAATTTACGCTCTGTGACGTAGTTGTAGCCTATGACAGCCTTTCTACAAAATTGTGGTGCATTGCTATCAACTTCCGTTGTTAAATTACGATAATTTTTCAAAAAATTGTGCTCATCACAGGGCGAAAACTTGCCGACTGATGCGTCGCTGAATCGCGATCGTCAATAGGAAAACTTGTACTCTTGAATAAAAATATAGTTTCGACTCAACAAATTACCTGAAATCTTCCTGATGTTTTACAATTTTTAAAGTTCCTGTGGAGTCCAGATTAATTGCGATTAAGTCCAAATGTGCGCTACATCGTACTCCACAACACGAGAAAAATCTCTGGATGAACACACATGTTGTTGTCACGTGACGTTTGTTTTGAAGGTCGTCTGCGTATGAGAGTGAGTGAGCGTGCGTGTGCGGGTCATCGACGATAGACTTTTTTGTTACAAAAGGCGGAGGATTATGCAAGAAAATGGCGTTTACTAGATTGTTTTTCACTTAAACGGCTGCAACGTGCAAGGTGAGTGCTGGTTAACTCACAGATTTTGTGTGCACAGGCCGACTGTCGTTAGCTCTGCCGTGGAGTATTAATAGTCCAAGGCTACATGTTGGGGACGAGGTGAACTACATGGGCTGTGTGAAATTTCTGGGTCTAACGGAGACACTGACGCAGTGGTCAGCCAGCTCGCTGTATCAAGACTATAGTCAAAATCCAAATTCGTTTTATCGTGTCCCTGTCAATAATAACGGCATGCTAAAGCCTTCTAGTAATTTTCGTACTTCAAGAACATAACAATCACGTATTTTGTACACATACGCGCACGCTGCAGATCACATCTCAGAAATTGCCGATTTGACGGATGACAATGAATGAACACAATGAAATTAACAACGTCGTTTTACAGCTTGTAAGATTCATGATAAACGTATTTTGAATATTGCAATGCATGTGTTCCAAAATCTAAATAACTTGGGTCCTATATTTTTGTATTAGTGCGCGCCGAATGAAAGTAATCGTGAGTGTTGCTATGTTGCAAAATCTCTTATCCTGGGCCGATTTGAAAAATTCAAAGTTGTACTCATATTTGTTTTCGCTCTTCTTTTCAAATATTTCAGTAAAAACTACATAAAACTCTCTCCATAAAAAGTACAGTCTGCTAGCTAGATTGTAATCAGCTGATCATATCCGCATGAGCGAAGCCAATTATCCTCGATCGTGACTCGATGACTAGAGCAGTTTGGCGGCATCCCTTTGATCGTGAGCCGAGCGCGACTCAGCCAAGGTGGATAAATACGGTCTAGTTCAATTTTCCATACCCCACCGTTTACCTTAACCACTGGGGTTAGGACCAATTTTATTTAGTGGGAATGTTCATAGCATGCTAGCAAGGAATTCAATGCTGAAAAGATGGTTAGCCAATTAAAATTATGCAAGATGGTTTGGCATGATTAACATTGGTCATCAGAAGTCTTTTTCAAGTAAACTGAGCAATGCATTTTGGGCTTGGTGGGGTAACTAGTCTGCATCGTGAAATTCTTCTGAAACTGGTATGCAATGTGAAAGCAGCTCTTTGTGAACCATGCTATATTAGTCATAAAATTGTCCCAGTTGGACTGTGTAAGTGAACACAGCTTAACAAAAGGTTGATGGTCCTGGTTTAGGAGATAATCGTTTTATTACCCCCTATGGATGCTGAATTGCCAAGCCCATGGAATGGGTTTAGAAAGGGAAACGTGAAGTTACTTCAAGCTTGGAAAATTTCAGATAAGGCAACTGCTCTAAGTTTAAGCTTGACCTGAGTTACTGCACTAATTAGTTTACTCTCATAGATTTATAATACCTTTGGTTTTCTCTAACAGCTTGACCTTCTCTTGTAAAACTTTGATCTTTTTGTCCTTTTCTATGATGTCTTTAGCTTGAAACTGGATGCGGCTCTCCAGTTGAGTGATTCTGGACATCATGGTGGACATCAGATCCAAATCTGAAGGAGCTATGAAGAAAACAAAAATTGCAATCATCAAAATATCCTCCCCTTTTTACGGATAGTACAAACCAATGTGCGTGAATCCAGAAAAGTCGGCCTTTTATGAAGAGAGAGCTGCAGCCAACGCCTTACAGTCATCTTTATTCCCCAGTCCTCAAATCCAATGGAAGATGATCACAAAAGCAAAATGTTTGTGATTTGTGCTATTCAGGACTGCATTCTGTTGACCCAAGACACTTGCAATGCATTTACAACATGAAGTTTTCCCGTATGGAATGTATACAGTCCTTTTCATAATTCAACATTCTAACCACACTGCACTGTCTGGCAAATCTAGGATGTCTAAATGAAGGACCCAAACATTGTTTTATGGACAAAATCTGCGTAACCCATGGCGTGCCAGTGGTGTTTGTTGGTATTGTCCATAGGGGGCCCGAGCCTGCCTATGTGCTGAATATTACCAATTTACCACCAGGCAGCAGGTGGATTTTGAGGTAAACAAAGTGTCATCATGATTTTCGCTGTTCATGCAAAATATTTGTTTTCACCAGTGAGAAATATCCAGCCGCACAGTCATAATATTAAGTGGTGAATTTTTTATCCGATTGATTGGTTAAAACCTTTCTAAAACTACATGCATAGTTCAAAATAATGAAATTTTCTCAAGAAGGGCAGAACTCGTTAAAAATATGACTACAGGTATTCCAGTTTAAAGATAACTTTGGCAATGAAAACAATGGTATAAAAGCCCAAACTATAAGTAATGGTAGAACTCATCTGATAGTTTCTTAGTGTTTATTATGGAAGCCCAAAAAGTGCCAAAAAGCAGTATATCTGTGCACAAAGCAAGAATTGATCAAAAGATCAGTTTTATTATCAGACCTTACATAAACCCTGGTACCTCACTGATTATTAAGAGATTAACTTCTTCAATAAATATACCCATGTTTGAGAAAAGACCAAATTTCCACTGATTTGTTCGAGACAGGATAAAATATCTCTCAATGAGTAACTAAAGTATTGAAAACATTACTTTACTTGATTTCCACAAATAGAGAGTTCCTCATGATGGAAAATACAGTCAACTGAATCAGATAATGATCAGATATTATACTGTTTATCTAATCTGATGGTACTGAACACAACTCACAGCAGCTGGGCCTACATGTACCACACATGGTGTTATGGCACCACACACACACAACAACATGCAAGTTCTCAAGAATGCCATTCATTAAAATCCCTTGGTTTTCATCAGAGAAGCTAATAATAGTACATGTCAATATAATATGAAAAACTTGTAGAACAGCTTATATTCATTAAGCTCAAACCTGCAGAGAGATTACCCAATCATTAATTCTGTGTGGTGTTCTGTAATCACTCACCAGGTGGCAATACCACTTGATAAATAAGTCAGCTCACTAAATACTGCCAAACAACATGTCGGGGAAATCGAAGTTTCGTTAGTCCGCTCAATGGACTGTATTAAATTGAATTGAAAAAATTCTAGGTAAGGGCAGTTACAAAAGTGATGTATATTCAGTTAACACACCTCGATTATCAGAAAAACATATTTAATTTATTTTGTGCAAAAGAAGTGGAGTATTGCTGTAACTACCGTAAACTCGCAGGCTTAAGCCCTGGGCGATTAAATTGGGAAAACCTTTAGCAGGAGGGTGGGCGATAAACCAAGCAGTGGGTGCTTAGGGGAAATTTGCAAAAAGTAGGGGATGGGCTATTACTCAAGCAGTGGGTGCTTAAAACCAAAAATTGACCAAAAGTTGGGGATGGGCAATTACACTGGCATGGGCGATGACCCGCGAGTTTACGGTAATCAATGTCCCGCAACAACAATTTTTCAATTCTTCCCAATCCCACAGATATAATTTCTGGAAGTCTAAGTAAAGTACAAGATGTGACCACTTTCTTAACTCATGGCATGAAAAGAATCCTAAACATTGAAACCCTCATCCTGGTGGAGACAGGGTAACTCACTGGTTTGTGTAGAAAAAATCTGATACAAAGACACTATGCAGTTGCCTCTGGACAGTCCACAGGCTGCTGATGTTATTGTTCACTATATAATTAGACCAATGGTAAACACACTGGGGTGATATATGTTTTCAAACTCCACAGAATATGTCCCAGTCAGTAAACCTATCCTGAACCACTGTGTCATTTTTATTCTATGGATAATGTTTTTTTTTTATTTTTGGACAATTAAATGAGAATGTAAAGTCTGAATTTTTTTCAAATTTATTTCAGCAACCTGCAGACAGCCAACCAGTTTTTAGTTCACAAAATAAATGTTCTTGGTAACAGTCAATATTAACAATTAATATTTTTGCATTTTTTGTATTCATATCAATAATCAAAACACCATTCCAGTACAGAGCCATGATCTTTGAAAACCATAGTTTTGCTTCATGTTCTGGGACTGAACCCTCTGTTTGTTTTGTTTCTACCATGTTGAGTTAGCAGAGTGACCCAATTATTACAAATCCTTAAACCACAGACTGAAGGGGAGTGCACACTCTGTTTGTATCAATGGGAAGTTTCACCACTAGAAGCTCAATATATTCCACATTCCACACCGAAGTTGCCATTTTGGCTTAATGGCATGATTAGGGGTGCGTGGGATACTAATTGAGAAGTATTGCACTGGCAGTTATTATATTAAAAAACAGTAAGCTGGGTGACTTTGTGTGTATCTATAAAATTGCAGAACAATCTTTCATCGTTCTAACTTGTTTTTAATAATCAGTTATGTTCACATGCAACAGCACTGCACCCGACCAACTGTAGTCTTCAATACGCAACTGTGATCTTTGCTCACTTGTACAATAAAACAAACAGCATTAAAGCGATATGCGTTTTGCAACTACACACAGCGTCACGAAACAGACAAACTAATCAAGGAAAAAGAATCTAAAAAAACAGATTGCTGGGGGAGAATTTGACCTCGTGTTTCCTGACCGCCAGTGTAATGTGATTATTTTCTAAACCATGATGAGAAAGAAGACAGATTCAGTAAACAGTGCTGACAAAGTTCTGGATATTATTAACTTCGTAGACAAAATATCAAACTTGAGGCCAGTGAAATGGGAAGGGATATTAAATGTCAAGAGTGAGAGAGGAAGAGAGATTTGGGGAGAGAGGAGATGAAAAATGGGTCAAGAGGAAGAGACGGAGGGACAGTGGGACAATTGTGTGTGAGAATGTGGAGGGAGGTGCTTTGAGAGGGTTTGGGAGTTGCCGAAAGAGTGAGAGCAAAAGGACGTGAGGAAGAGAAAATATAGGTGAATGGGCAGGAATGGTAGGTGATAGAATGGAAAAGTGGGAGAAAAAATACAAAGCAGTAACTATTCAATACATTTACTGGCATTTAAATTATTCAACACGAACCCCATAAGACTAATTGCCTGACCATACTCTTACCAGAGGGTGTCTTTATTCCTTTTGGATCTCGCACCTTAGGGAGTCCGCCAGTTAGTGGATCACGTGGAGAGCCAGAGCGTTCCTTGGCGGCCATCATTTCCAACGTAACTTGCTCAAGAAGACGCGACTCATCCTCTGCAAGTGCATCCAGAGAAAACATTGAACTATTCTATCACATTGGCACTAAACCATAACAGGGTTAAGGCTAGAAAGTTGTGTATTTTTGTCAAATGGAATGGTCTGATTCCGAGCTGCATACTATATTTTTTTAATTAGAAACCTAAGTTCAAATTAAGTAGGCCTCTGCACAGAAGATATGCCATTCCCCCATTTCTTTCTGACCATTCCATTATTGGATCCATCCTTCCCATTTGAAGTTCCAGCCTTCCCATCCAAGGTCCATACGTCCTACTTTCTTTGATCCGTTACTGCGATTCAAAGTCTGTGTTTCCCACTCCGTACTCAAGCCAGCAACACTGATTCAAGCAATTGTCTTTTCATAAAGTGTGGAGAAAAAACCTCAGGACTCAAGACTTCAAAAATGTTTTAGTGCATTTCAAATATGTGATTCAATTTTTTTAAATAAGGCTCAAAGAGAATTAATTCTAACATACCGGTAAGTCTTGAGATTTTTTTAAAAGGCTCAAGGCTTTTCATACATATCTCAGAGAAGTCTTTATGTTAGAAGACTTGCAGGTTAGTGGAAGAACTTTTATGACACTGTGTTGTTAGATATGATGACAAAGATAAGCATGCAGAAACAGTACTGGGCCAGTCTTTTTATTTTCAGCTTCACATAGCAAATCATACTTAGTTTGACAATGATGAAACTTTTGGATGTATCAACAACTGAAGGTATTTGAGCATCAGGAACCCCAAATGTACCCTTACTTGAAGTGTACGCCTTTAAGACAAGACACTAATTGAGTGAACATTCCCGAAACTGGACCCGAATAAACTGAAATTCAAAAAATATGCCCATGTTCAAAATCACACCCTAAATGCATCGAATGCTGAAAAGTGACTCTTTCAATTGAAATTTTGTTGAAACATACGTACCAAAGTTTCTGGTGTCACTGCCTCCTGCATTATAACCCGACAGGGCATTAGGTAAATCTTAATTTCTTTACTGAAATGAGTTCTTAAGTCAGATCTTCAGGCAAGAGAAATTAGTGCACAAGGAAGAACAAAGAAAGAAGCAAAATAAAGTTAAACTATGATCACTGCTTTCAATTATTGAAACTGACAGGTGATTTGTAAAACATGACATTGTTATTAGGCTACTCCATCAATTCATAAAAATGAATCATGACGATGGCTGGGAATGGACAATTTGTTGTTAAATGTCAACAATGTATTCAGTTGACTCCCAAGTCATGCATATTAAAACCTACTAGCGCTATATCTGTGTAAGTAGCTACGTGCAGACAGAATGTACCGAAAGTCAGGAAAAAATTATTTAGCTACATAAGAAAGATGTTTCATAATCGGACACGGATGGCTAAACTTGTACTGTTTTACTCAGAAATAAATTTTTGAACACCCGGACTACCACAAAAATGTAGAAAACCATATGCTTGAATAGCAGAAGCAATTCACCCACTCACATCGCAGCACAACAGTGCATAACGTGGGAGACAACTACGTCATTTCACAACAAAACAACAGTCCCATGCCACAGCGGAAATAGCCAAGCAAGTTATCCAAGAGATGATTTCGCCAAAAACATTTGTTTCCGTAAAATGTTAGGTGGCAACAGCATTCGGTTGAGTTCGCTCTCAAAATCTTAGTAAAATATTAGGCCCCTTGTAATAATGTACAAAATTATGCTAATTATGCTAGAACTGCACCTTAAGACATGAGAAATAGTTAACTCCACTACTGTCGAAGCTGCAGGACTGTTAGCTTTGGTTAAATGCCAAGTTGAGCATTACTGTTCCCATTAGCTTCAGTCAGAAAACTAGTTCAGTGAATTTACCACAAGGTGGTGCTTAAATATGATAGCCTTCACAAAAGGCAGTATGCTGTATGGCAGACATTCAGTAAACTTCATGTAAAGAATCCAACAAATACACAGATAACTTGAAAAGGAATGCTTATACTGCCAAAATAATTAATAATGTAATAAAACATTTCCAGTCACTGCTCGTGGTTGGCATTGAAACTTAAGTCCCCATTGTAGCGAAGCGTGGATACTTTGCCGATCCACCTCTTTACTCCGGTGTTAACTTTGATTCAAAACCAAATTTACATAAGTGCACCGATTGACCCAAAATTTGGTAACACTGAAGCTTCAAAGCCTGAGTGGGAAAGACCTTTTAGATGATCCTCAGGTAATTAAATGTATTGTAAAAGGGGATATACTGGTTTTTTCTATTTTAGTACGCTATAGGAATGAAATTTAGTCAAATTTTATCATTGAATTTCAGTAAAATCTACTGACAGCAAGAAAATCATTAGCATGATTTTGTACAAAACAGTAGGTGGTTGCATAAAGGTCTCAAAAAGGACTCTCAAACTACATTCCTTAAATTTTTATTGCAGATGTGATTTGTGATTTTGTGTGAACATTATCCTTTCCTCTGCTATTTTATTTTTATTGCAAAGTCTATTATTACATTTGATACATGCCACGAATACCTGCCATAAGAACAATATGTTGAATGCTTAACATTATTGAAAATAATTCAAGAACTACCTTTCCGATTTTCAAGGAAATGAGGACTCAGTTTTCAGATTAACAATTCAAAATGTTGCAGGTAAAAGAAGAAGCTTAGAACTAAAGATATACTGATAAAACGTAACATAAATGAGTGAACATAATCTACAAATGCACAAAAGATTTAGGGAGCATCGTAGATCCCAGAAAGGCGAGTGCGCATGACAGAGGAAAAGCTACAATATGCCTCAAATGCATGTAATTAGCTCAGCTCATAGCTCATGTCAGAGGTAAAATGAACCGTGAGGATTTGGCCTAGCGAGGCGATGAGGTGAATGGCTCATTTGGTTGAAATTCTTTTACCTGCCAGTGGTGTGTGCAAATCCTCACAGCATGCGGTCGAGGTGAGCTAAGTAGTAATAACCGATTACCTTCCGCAGACAATGAAAATTAATTGTTGCATCACCTGACAACAACAAGTCTCTCTCTCAATGGCTCATTGTAATCGCTTGCACTACATTTTCACTGTTTATTAGGAACATAACGACAGTGTCAGTGATCATTTTTGCTCGTCGTTTGTGCGAAACCCGCATCAACCTTTGAGTTGAGCAGTCACTTAAAGATGACAGCTCTGAGCTCGCAGCTTCTCGTCTGCACTTGCCTTTAGTTGCAACCGTTTCATACAACCAAATTTAACAACGGTTGCAGCTCAGATTTTTGGCTAAATCCCAAGAGAGCTTTGCAAAAATTGAAAATTGGCAATTCCAGTGGAAACATCAGACTTTGAAAAACTCACAAAAGGGTCTTAGCCTAGTGGTTACACATACTGAAAATGAATTGATGGCAAAAGTCCAACTGTGGTACGTCTGACATGCTTACCGTAGTCTTAAAATCGCTCATCACCACAAAAGACAGGCAATCAGTCAAGCTCAGTAGCTGTCAGATATCAGACAAACAGATGAGTCAAACACAAAAACTAAGCTTCAAATTTAATTCATCATTATTATAATCGATTTATTTATACCCCCCAAACGTTGGAAGCTTTC
This sequence comes from Phoronis australis, assembly GCA_002633005.1. NCBI lineage: Eukaryota > Metazoa > Phoronida > Phoronidae > Phoronis > Phoronis australis. The sequence goes on from NMRA01000205.1 coordinate 482,371, forward strand.
GAAAATGAGGAAAGTCAAATCTCACTGAATTCGGACCTGAATAATTCACAGAATTGTAACTTTCCATTTTCCGAGAGCTTGTAATATTGTTGTGAAAAGTCCACGGTTTTCCAAGTTATTGTCTGCAAGTACTTAAGGCAGCTGTGGTACACAAATTGAAAATGACAAAGCATCACTTTGGTACTACGTATCATTAATAAAAAAATGAAAAAATAAAATCTCACCAGTCCAGCATATTGTGTCTTAGATTGGTGAGATTTTAAGTAACTTGAAGAATTCAAACGATTGCATTTCAACCGATATGCTATCACGTGAACTAAAAGTTCTACAATCAAGTAACTACCCAGCGACTCCAACATTGTCTTCTTGTGACGGTAATAGTCTTTAAGGTTGTGTAGGACCTTAGAAAAATTCCAAATTTGGCAAATTTCCGAACAATGTCTCAGAAATGAAACTTTCAGATACTCTGCTTTATACAAAGTTCTCCAATAAACTGATAATTATTTTTAAAAATGCTCCACTATTGTATGAGGGGCTATAAAAATAGGACTTTAAGGATTTTCATAAAAAATCAAATGTTGAATAAGAAAATGAAATAATATTTCAGAAAATTGTAAAAGCGTTCTTGAAATTTCATCTTGAACATTTATATCAAATGAAACTTGGTATTTTGTTGATAACCGTTGTTTTACTATCAATGTACCTTTCTTTCTTTCGCCAAAAATATATGGTCACATGACCCAATATACAACAAAACATTTTAAAATGATAAAAATTAAATTCTAAAGATTTTCTGCAATCAAAAATATATACTTTTAGTTAGTTAATATCTACTGCTTTATAAATACTTAATAGCTAAATGAATAGACATGTCGATAAGGTCCTAAATGTTCTTAGATGAACTAAAAACAGTGGACAAAATGTACAATGCGCAATTTTTTTCACATTGATAATTAACTTCAGGATCTTTTAAAAATATAAAATTTTGAAAATTGCTTCCACACAAATGCAGAAAACTGAATTTTCTGATTTAAGGATAACTCAAACCATATTCACAAAAATTGGCCATTTTTACAATATTTTACATGTCTGTCAAAATAACTTATCTACATTCTCGGGAGAACTCAAAATACGAAATATATACCACGTAGGAAGAAAAAAAGATTTAGCAGAACCATCTTGAAACGGCACAACTGCTTTAAATTTGTTTACTACATATCCGACGTTAAACGTTACTTAGGGCTGTCACTCAAATTGAATCTCCCGCCAGGCACAGAGCAGCTCTGTATGTACTCTAAGTCCTTTCATTTACTGAGTCGCCATAATATTGCATCAAGGACGTGTACATATGATAGAAAGATGCCATGGAAAATGAAGGCAAAACATAGCTTTCATCCTAAGGGGGTTGTATCTCTGCATGCATACCACCATTGAGAACGAATGCTGTGAATTGCGTCACGCCCCTGTGACTTAATGTTCACAAACACAGAAGTTGTGAAACGAGATAAATCTTTACACAATTCCTTAATTTGGGTAATTTTATATTTCGCTGTTTCAAGCTCAACCACAGACCCCATTTCTTTATTAATTTCTTACTTGGGTTTCATATAGTCTCCAAGCAAGTGGTGTGTCTAAAAATGAGCTACTGACTTACTTTAAAGAGGACCATAGAGCACTAGCTTGACCCATGACCTATATGGACTCGCTAGATGGTGCAAAATACATTGAATCTATCCAAAAACCGGAACATGTCATCGTTCCTTATTAGACAGCTATTACCAAATTTCATAGAAATCTGTCAAGGAACTTCAGAGAAACAGAAGAAAATAGAGAAAATAAAATGGTCACTAGGGGTCACAGTGTTCGTCAGGTCCGTCTGAAAGTCGTCGTCGTCGTCCGTAAAGTCAACTTCATATAAAAACACTTGGTAAATTTAATAAAGTTCCTGCAGTGGATTTAGGAGATACAGCTATGGGTGCAAAAAAAAACAAAACTGACACCAGGAGCATTCATTGCTATCATTTTGATGTCACAAATCTACTATCAACAATAAGACTTACCCGAATACTCAGGGTGTCGAAACGGAACATAGCTTTGCCTTTGACTTCTAAAAAGAAATACTAACAATAGAAAGGAAATCTATTAAGACACCAGAATTCAGAAACTGGGTCTAAAACATTACACACAAAAGTCTAATGTCAGTTTTATGCTTCAAGTGCACCTATGCTATACACAACCGTTAGGCCTTCATGTGTGATCAAAAAGAACCCTAGAAAACAACTTCCGTAGAACAAATTCGCAAAATACATTTTGAATCCACTTTTTGAGTACCCAAAACATTGCCACACACTGTGACAAAAGTTCTCCATGTGACCGTTGTTCTTTTTTGAGTTACGGCATGTTGAATGTACCCCTTGAATTGCCAAAGAGTGAAACCTTGAACTTTTTTCCATTTGTGTATTAGATTTTAAGATAAAATAAAACATCGAGTGTGGGTTTGAATGCATTTGTGTACAGAAAAGTTGATAATATACATCGTATCAAACCTAAAGATCAAAACATCTAACCACATGATGTAATGTAAATGCTCACATTTTCACAAAACTAAACAGATTATCTGCTTTTAGTTTTCCATGTCACCAACACATACATGTTTCAGATTACTTTTACAAACAGAATATATGTGTTGACAAATTCAAGGAATTTAAAAAAGTTATCTTTTAAAGATTTGTCACAAGGAAGGTTTGAAAATTCACACCCAGCAAGAAATTGCCAAATATTACGTAACAGTTCCAAGAGGTTAATTAATTATGTGCATACAATGTATTCCAATACTTTTTTCTACTCTGTTGTGCGGCACAGCATCACTGTACAAATATCCATGTATAAAACAAAAGCCTCACTATTGAATTATTTCCACAATATTTAAATTTAAATGTGGGTTTGAGTTAACACGCGCCTGTTCATATTTGGTTAGCTCAAAAGTTACATTTGAGTTCTCACCAAAAGTTACTTAAGTTTAAGCATCAATTAAAACCATTGTTTGCCATAAAAACACAACTTGGTTACATGCTCAAAATACAAAACAAAGGCACTAGACAATTTTTTGACCTTGAAACTGATTTTAAAAAGTGGTTTTCTGCCGATTTTCTTGAATTTTGTCGTATTATTCGCGTTTTCATAATGCTCAGAAAATTATTGTAATGAGGGTATGGTAACAACATAAGGGGTTTATATTTCTTTAAATAACATAGAATACTTTGTCCAAAGATTTAATTATCCACTTTCACCTAATTTTATAAATTTCTAAATTAAATCAACATTTTGCCTTTTTTGAAAAAAAAACAGGTGTCACCCATTTCAGAATTGGATAGAAACATCAAAACTGGTTAATGTATTCTAGAAGTTCAAGGCATAATGTTAATCAAAATGACTATAAAAGTAGAAATATAGGTTTACAGGTTTTAATATCCAATATGAGAAAAAGCACTACCTGGTTTTTAATGAGTCAATATTACAAAAAATGGAGCATACTTAAAAAGCAAGCAATCAAAATGTCATTCTACTGCAATTCAACCAGAACATAGCTCAATCAAGCAGCCATTAGACAGCTTTAAAGAAATTTATTGAATCTGCTATTTCATGGTTTCCCAAAATTGAACAAATTTCCTGAAAATTTTTACTGAAATTTCACCCAAATATTTTTTGTAATTTAAAAAAAATGTCTGAGTACTGTTGGGTACCCGATTGAGTTCAGTTTTTGCTGACACTACTTTCATGAAAACACATGCTTCTCTGATACACGCAAGTTTTGAAACTTCATCAAAATCCCCATCATCATCACCATCATCTAAAACAATGTCAGTGGGACCACTATTATCGCAGTTATACAGCTACACAGATCCAGCACGGCAGATTTGAGACAAAACAGGAGCACAGTTTTTCGCTGAGCATCCCCTTGTTCTACATGAGCATACCACCGACTTGATGACATTACTGGGTAGTGACTCTGCAGACATCCAAACAATGAATACTGCGTCACCATCAACTTTCCAACCATGGCCATCTGGTGAGGGAGCATCCATGAACGGAGTCAGAGACAAGGGGGGAACTCGCTTGATAGTTGCACGTTTTATCTGATTCATTATGAATCCTGTGTTAGTATTAAGTTTTGCTCAGATGAAGGCAAGCGCAAAAAATGTTGACTTTGTATCTCGCTTCGTAGACACTGTGGCAATTCTGACAATACAATTTGCAAACAAATATTTCCAGAGAAGGGAGGAGACTTTTGGACAGCTGGAAATCAGCACCGCCAGCTCTTGGCCGAGCAGACATCTGATGACAAATTCTCAACTGTTTTCTCAACATCAATCCTTCTGCGGTTACGTACTTGTACTGAAGTATAACTTGCATGGGAATTTGTCTGATACAGAGCTATCATTCTCACATTCCTATCCACGAACAGTGATGCTTATATGTGAATGACTTGCATGAATAACACGGAGATACATTCTGGAGTCAGCTTCTTCATGGTCAGAGGCCAGTTCGTCAACATTGTTGCATGCTGTAACACCATTATGGAATCCAACCAAGTAGAACTTTTCCTCATGAGTAAAGTAAATGTCGAGGTCTCATCTAACATTTGAAAGGTCAGCCTGTTGCCACATTTTACAAAAGAATATATAGTAAGGTTTTCCTTGTTCGTATTTGAAGATGAAAATTTCTTCATTGTAAAGGCAACCTTTGCCATGGGCTGTAGATTTTGATTTCTTGGACATCACTGTTTGACGTCCGGAGCTTTCTCTCTGTGCTCGTAATGCGGATTGGAAAATATCGATCGAAAACAAAATCCACGCATATTTATTCAAAGTAAACGCTGAATCATCAGGCTGTCATGTAATCGGCACTTCATGGTGGCAGTATCCAATGTTGCAGGGAGGGTGGGATATTATGTTCTACCATGAATTCAAAGCAAGAGAGTGCTCGCTTAGTGAGTCCAACTTGCAATCAGTTTTTTTAGGCAGAAAACTAGTCTATTTACTTGATTCATTGTCACCAAGCATCGACAATGTATCTTGAAATCACTTACGGGCAGCTACAAAGTTTTTTGGTATTGAATAATTTGTAAGAGAGAACTGACCACCCACAATAACTCCAGCCAATGCGCTCTCTTCGCATGTGTACTCAATCCACTCTGCAGCACAGACATCTGTAACCATTCCCACCGCACAGGTGTTTTAAAATTCCACTGTTTTTTTGCCAGCTGTCGGTGAAAAATGCATAATTAAGGCACGCTGTCCATTTCTGGTTATTGGACGCAGCACCATCCTCAGACGAAGTATCTACTGTATGGGTAGGTGACAGCCTCTATCAAGTTTATGATGTGGTGATCGAATATCCAGTAATGTTCCAACCAACGATGACAGATGGAGCCACAAAACAAGTAAGTACATCCCAGACACAATAATGCCAATGGCACAAAAGAATGAAGAGGTACACAGAGCACAATAAATGACAGATCCAAATCAGACATCATTGGGCATTACTCTTGGGCATTAACAATTGTAATCAAAGATTGATCACACAAGGAAAGGTACTTCAAACTAAGTCAACACGTGACATAGCCATAGGTCAAACCATTTAGCAATGTCATGATAACCAGATCGAAGATTATGGAGTTAAAAACGCAAGAAAAAACAATAAAATGTCTTGTCTAAGAGTCACTATCACTTGCTTCCAATATTCTGATGCATCCCAGTATACACTATCTTCGTGCGGAAATTGTCTAACATAATCATCGTGGCTCGTTTTGGTGAGCAGACAAACAAATGCTGCTAATTCTTATTTCAGTAAACGAAAGAGTTCCAAAATCTGGCAGTAATTTGACCGTATTTTGCGCGCGCAAGAAAAAATTGAAAAAATATAATCCTAAGTTTAATCCGTAATTTTTGATAGAAAAACCAGGACTTCGATGGAGAACTTTTTGATTGTAAACTCAACCAGAGTTAGCAAAAACAATAACATTCACAAAATAAATACTTAAGTTTGTGAATTTGTTTAGCAAACTGCAACTTTAACACATGAAGGCCTACACTGGGGTCTGTTTCATAAAAAGGGTCAACTCTTAGACTTAAGTCTTCCACAACTATTTCTGAAAAATAATTAAATCTCACTTGAGCAAAAGCGCAGTCTCAGAGAATGTAGTTACAGAAGTTAAAGTTACTGAGATGATTTTCATTATAGAATATTTGTAGACTTCAGGTGTGCTCATAATTACTTATAATAGCTGATTACAAAGTGGAGACACAAGACCAAATTTCAGTCCAAAGTCATTATTTTTACGAAACGGGCCCCTAAATGCATCAAAATCAACTGATTCAATACACTTACCCTGGAATGGGTTTCCTTGGTTTCTTCAGATTTGACAGCGGAGATGTCATACTTAATACTTGCTACTGTCTTCATCCACTCAAATTATAATCTGCAACGAAAGAAAGTCATGCACTCTGAAATGAACAAGTGTTGACAGTCACCATTATAAAGCTATGTCTGGATTACAAAAATACACCTGTCAACTCTGTTGTTTCTATTGATTATTTCTTGTTGAAGATCACAAGTGTCGCCCAAACTATGACCCTAGTATGCTTTCTAACCAAGTAAACTTCAAGTCCACGGTAATTTCACAACCCTCGTAAGAAAAAATGTTGAACTCCGAAGAGTATTTAAAACCTTGACTTAAGTAGCCAGACTGTGGCTGAGTGTGTGGCAACTAACACTCAACTATTCCCTATCAGTCAAATCTCAACAAATTTTCTGACAGCGCCATTCATTAAAAAATCAATACCAAAAACGCCAACATTTGTCAAAGTTTACATACGCAGGTGTAGAATAAAGTGGCAACCAATGATCACACATGTCTGTTTCCTACTTAAGTGTAGGCTTGGGAACCAGTGAGGTTTTTCTAGAGACTGGCACACATGGTACAGTTTTCCATCACCGACAATGTCTCCAATAAAAATTGTTTTATGCGACTGGTTCACAACAGCTCAACAAAATCTTAAGTTGTCAGGGAGTATCAAAAAAGGTTTCATCAAAAGATGTACACCTTGTCCCACTTTGTTGTATCCATGGTTCGCGCTCGATGTTGATAACCATACTCTTTAACCATCAGAGCTAAAAATCAGGGGAAGGGTTCTGTCTCAAGCTTGAGTGCCTAATTAAAGAGACATCATCGGCATGAAAAGCGATTTTCTGAGATCAGTCTCAGCAGCCCAGAACTGAACCTGCAACTCTCACAGTGGCTGTTTAATGCTTTGCTGCTGGAACTCACTCGATGAGTAACAGTCAGTACTTCAGAGAGTATTCAATTGGTAAAGTTATTGGGCCTGATTTCAATAAATGTCTGGCAAAGAATACTACAGATTTGGTAATTTGTAATAAAACCATAAAGACAGTGGATTGTGTTGTTTTATAGGTCTTGTCAAAGCTAGAGTAACTTTAAGAAGTCTAATTCTATCTAACAATAATCCTGAACATGCATTTCTCAGACACAGACGCTTTTCTGAGAAGTCGGGGGTGTGAATGTCCCCAAGCAGTCGATCAGGTTGGGAACTTCAAGTATAAGAATCATTAATAAAACATAGACAACGTGTTAATTAAATGGGCTGGAATGGGGCGATTGTGCATAGTAGTTCATTAGTGTCACACAGCTTTTAACGCATCATATCGTAAATTTTCCGATGCATACATTATGTGGGTAATGAGGTGGCCACATGCCGCTATGTGATTTGTTTTGACCACTTTTGCACATGATTATGAAAATATTAGAATAGGCATGATTAAATCAGTCAAAAAAACTTATCTCTTCCATTAAAGAGCAGCAGAGTGTGGGTATCATCGGAATAAAAACATAAGTTCTGCCAAAATTGATAAATTGTTACTCCTACCAAGTTGCGTACTTCTTGGGAGCTAAAATTCCAATGGGAGGGATGGAATGGGGAAGAACCAAGAACAGAAAAGATTATGGATGTAGAGAGGCAAACAGAGAGACAGATGCATGGATGGCTAGACTGAGGAAGGAAAGATATAACCGGACATTAGAAATTATATGGTTTCATGACACCTTGCATTTTGTCAAAAGATTTCTACTACTAAGCCACTCTCCTCAAGAAGAGTGTTAGTGCTTGTGGAGAACACTGATCTCTTGTGTATGGAGCAGACGAAAATACCCATTAGCAATGACTTAATTTACTGCAATAAAACACAACTAAAACTGGTGATTTTTCAAACTATTCGGCTTCTTAAATCAAATTCGTTGCGATATGTTACCTAACATATATTTTCTACGCCAAGAAATGTCATAAAATTTATCCAGATCCGTTCGCTTTCAGCTCTCTGGTACCTGTTACAGTTAACTCTAATTGAACCATAGTAGGTAATATTGACCTGGGAGTCTTGATGCTAGACAAAAGACTGCCAGAATGCTTAACAATAGTCTAGATTGATATCAGCATTCAGCCTCAGTTTGGAATCACTGTTTTCTGGAGTTGAAACCAAACTGACTCATTGCAGTCGCGGCGGATAGGCAACCCAGGAAGGAGGAATAAGAGATCAAGGGAAGGAGGGAAGTAGGTTGCGGGGATGGAAGGAGGATACAGGAAATATAGCCATGTTTAGCAGAACATATGCTGAGTGCAGGGCACCCAACGCATCTGGGAATTCCACCAAAATCAGTACTTCCTGCCTGGTTGTTGCTGATAAGAACATCTGGACTCAGACAGTACCAGCATTATTCACTTCAGTAATGCAATGTTGTGTACATCACAACCTGCTAAATATATATACAGTCAGTAAACCTTTGATGGTGTGAAAACACCATGTGTTTTCCAACTTATAATCAATCAAAAATTCAAATTCTAATAATAGACTACGAGGATAAGTTGTACCATGTTGTCAGATGTTGCTGATTCTTTGGTCAATAAATGATAGGGAGTTTTTTGTGAATTTGTGAGTAATCGTTAGCCGGAGTAGTTAAAAAATGTTTCACAGGGTCTGACATTTGACTTTATGTTGCTTATTACAGCAGGGAAATTTGGCTTCAAGCATAAAGTAGAGAACTGCAGCAAGTCAGTGTTGAAAGATTTTTAGTGCTGGCCAAAATATGGGACGGTCCCGATTGCACGGATTCCACAGCGGCACTAAAGAATTTACAAAGCTGCAGTATTTGTCAAGCAGTCTCTCCAGCCTTTTGCACCCTGGAGTTTTTGACATTATCTGTTGGTGCCTCAGGTTTTTCAACTTTTTCTCATCACATTAACTACATTCGACCTTCCAATGCCAGCGAAGTTTTACTTGTAGTGTGGGCAGCAACTTCCACAAAAGAAAGTAGGGTAAACTTGAGAAGTATCTGTGGATGAGATATTTTCCAACATGATTCCTAGAACCAGCCTGACATTTTTAAAACACTAGGGCCAACATGTTTTCCTACTTCGAGGACAAAGGAGATTTATTAATCCACGGCTGTTCTATTCCATAACTTCAATGCAAGAATCTGAGATACCATGCATACCCTTAACTGATGACCAAATGCATTGCCAGGACGCAAATTGCTTTGTTGACACTTTATACTTGGTATACTATTGTGTTAATGTCCTGTCAGTATACAAATCACTTTGAGGGTATATAATGCTTTATACAGTCAGTATGCAAATTGCTTAGTTGACAGCTCCAGTTATTTGGTTTTATACCAGTCGCTTTGTTGACAACTTATATTCTTTATATTTTACAGTAAATATACATAACTTAATCAGCGTACAAATTACTTTGTTCACAATTTAAATATTTGGAATGTAATGTATGTATTCAGGACGTCAAATGTTCCATATGTTTTTGGGATGCTGTGGTCTAAACTGACAATGCAATTCCATAACAGACAATATTAAATTAATGGACAATTGGCAAAAAAATTCAGAAAAAAACAAGAAAAGGACCAAAATTCAAAGCGAGATTTCAGACACTTTGCTGTACCTTGAAGGTGAAAGCCAAAGCTTACAAGACATGAGTTCACACATGTCTGTCTCCACAGAAATGCCAGATTATTCATGGATTGCTCGTTAGAGATCATTAGGTAGACTGGGCAATCTCTCCAGTTCATTGGCACAGCAATAAACTATCACAAATGACAATACTTCATTAGCGTCTAAAAATAAATATCCCACTCCTATTTACCTAATACAATCACCATTCTCACAATACCAAGTACAATCGCCCAAGAAGGATGAGTGGGCTGCAACACATACATTTATGTTTGACATATGTCCCTTTCAGTAAAAAAGACCAGAACCCCAAATCTTTTGGCTGTCAATATCCCTCCAATCACAAATTATTCTATTGTTTGATTTAATGAACATTCGAGAGTTTTCGGAGAAGTATAAAATGGTGCATTGAAAACATAAAGTACCTGTCAGTGATTGATATAATCAAAATTATAGCAAAAACAAAAATTTTCAACTACAAACATCATTTGTAACCTCTGAAACAAACTTTTCACGGTTTATAAACATAAATTAATAGGTCAATCTTGTGGTGTTTTTACAGAAATTGTCAGAATTCGACTGAAAATCTTTTCAAAATGAAGTCAGATAACATCTAGCACATAATCATGTAAGTGTTTGGGATGCAACACCTAGTGTGTCTAAAATAAATCTCCTACCTGTTCACCAGCAAAGAGTTCTAACAGACCACCAAACAAATTTCCGTAACGCGTACTTAGTTCAGCGTCTAAAATCTAAGTAGTCATCAGCAAACCAATGATATGGGCGGAAGATTAAAATATACTTAAAATGGAATTAAAATGAAAACAAAAAAATCAATAACAAGATGAGAAGTCAGTTTAACCTTGGCAAGTGTCACAATAAAAGATAAATAAAGGGAACTTTGTACATTCGATATCCAAAAACAGATAAGCTTCGAAATGATAGTGATACAGAAATGGAGATTGTTGACATTTTGCTGTTTTTTTAAACTTTGGGCTCCACGCTGTATGCATGTGTTGGGAAATAAGAACCCATCGGGACAATGCTACCTTTGGTCTGTTCATCAAGGCATTTCAGTTAAATTTTAGATCTTTTGAATTGTCTCTCATTTCAGTTTCTAGTGTTCACCTAAAAATTATGTTTAATTCAACCCAGGGGGGCTATCACAAGGGAGGCAGGTGATGACATGCCAAAAAACTGGGGTAGGCATTCTCTTTTAAGGGACGTTATCGGTTCACAGCCGCAAATATGCATTTTTGAAGTATTATTCGATTGGATACAATTCTTGAAAGTTGTTAGCTACAAAAAAAATTAATCCATCATTAGGAGGATTTTATTACAAATCACTAGTTCTCGCTATTGCCTGCCAGACATTAGATGAAGCCAAGCCCGCAGGTGACTAGGCCAAAAAAGCATTACTTACACTTCTGGTCGCAGCTTTTTTTGAAAATCAAGTCGAAGGTGAGATACTTTGACCAGATATATAAAACAAAATCCGATCCTTTGTTTTTTGGGATTTTATTACCAATCACAAATTCTTGCCTTAGTCTATCTGACGTTTGTTGAAATCAAGGTTGTTTTCTTTGCTACTGAATTACACTAAAAACAGTGCGCAACTTATCACATGGGATATAGCTTAACGGCAGACCGTTTGCCTGCTTTTACAAAGATGGCGGGTTCGATTACATGCTAATGCAATTTTCTGTCGAATTTCTTTTCTCACCAAGAATGTCACTGGTTCATTTAACACAAATCTGAAAAAAAAAACATATGATCTTTGCAAATGTTCAGAAAACAACCATCAAGCAGTCGGAGTACCCTAAAAATCATTCAGTAGTAGGACAGAATTTGTGATGAGCAAGTGACAATTTATTTTGTCAAATTTATCAACAAAATAATCATAGGATTACTGTAGAAAATTTGGTTTATGCAGAGCCGCTGCTGCCCCATAAAACTTGGACGACTTTTTGTCATTTTGCAGGAATGTAGCATGGCTTTGAAAAAGGAAATTTTAGCAATTATTTATACATAAATTGAAGAATTTTTACAGTACCCTTTTTGGGTTATTTTTGCTTGATTTCTGTACAACTCAAACTCAACTGATGAACTCGCCCAGAAAGGATGTGGGTAGGACAAACTACACTAAAGCCAAGGCTGAGACAGAACCACACAGTTCAGCAGTAAACATGGTTCAGAGTCTGGCATGTCGTGATTAAGCCATTGTTTGCAGCGTTTTATTAATTTTCCAAAGTCCATTAGAGGAACACGCAAGACCACATTCAGGAAACAAGTAGTATCAGAAGGTTTTAATGAAAGACATATAAACCACGTGCCAATAAGATTGCATGCAGGAACCTTACATTGCGGGCAAATTATTTTAAGTTCCAGATTCAGTTACAAAAAATATCATAAAAGGAATGCTTAAAAGCACACAAAATCAAATGGAACTCAGTTTTCTGAGATCTCTGCACTGACAAATTATGAATGCAAAAATAACTTGCCATCAGCTCATTATTACCAAGCAAACGAATAAGCATGGGTCATTAGTTATGTAGTATGCGATATGACAGTCAAGATCAGAGTGAACATAGTTATTCTGACCACTGGAATATTACAGTTGTTTTCATGGTCAGATACAATACAGCATTTAGACAACAAAAGTGACATGAAGCAACCATGACACGGACACAATACCACTCTATTCAACTACAGAGTCAAGGCAGAAGAACTTGTTTAGAAATAATTTTACATCCATTTCTGACATGAGTCTGTGTTCAGATCACTGAGCTCACACGGAACAAAATGACCAGGTGCAGCTTTTGGCACCACCAGTAATGGGCGGCAAATCAACACATTCTGTAGATTTGTGTAGGCGCCAAAAAAAGAATCTACCGTATTTGAAGAGAATTTTAAACTCCTAAAGTGAACCTTCTTTTGCAGTGAGTTATCATGGAAAGACAACATTTCATAGGAATTACGTCAGAAGCAGCATCATTTCACAGAAGACGAATCGCGAAAGTTCCCCTTCTGAGTACCATGTCCCACATTCACCTTCTATGGGATTATAACCCCCCCCCCCCNTACCAGCACTCTTCCGGTCATAGAACAAACTACCTTAGGTCGGCAGCATTTTGCTAAGGAGCCACACAAATGTCAGAACTCAAGGTCACCTCAGCAGGGCGAAGTAAATTAACCAGGTGATTCTATATTTGTTCCCTCCATTACGCGCAATACCGAACACCTTTCAGGAGAGAGATTCAACGGTTTTAGAATAATGGAAGAAACAAAATATTGTAACGTGGGCCATATTAAGAACTAACTGTACAATGCCGAAGTATTCTTGCTTAATTCAACATTGGGGACAAATATTGTGGAGTAGCCCAGACTGAGCTCAAACTACAGTGATAGACTGAAGTGACTATTGATTTACTGCCATACTGATTGTAAGATTTGTACTCAGTAATATGTGATTGGAGTTCCAAACACTTAATAACAGATTGAGCATATGCTACTNCATTTTGCTAAGGAGCCACACAAATGTCAGAACTCAAGGTCACCTCAGCAGGGCGAAGTAAATTAACCAGGTGATTCTATTTTGTTCCCTCCATTACGCGCAATACCGAACACCTTTCAGGAGAGAGATTCAACGGTTTTAGAATAATGGAAGAAACAAAATATTGTAACATGGGCCATATTAAGAACTAACTGCACAATGCCGAAGTATTCTTGCTTAATTCAACATTGGGGACAAATATTGTGGAGTAGCCCAGACTGAGCTCAAACTACAGTGATAGACTGAAGTGACTATTGATTTACTGCCATACTGATTGTAAGATTTGTACTCAGTAATATGTGATTGGAGTTCCAAACACTTAATAACAGATTGAGCATATGCTACTGTGGGAAATCTCATCTGTGATCTCACAGTTAGTTTATCACCTGAAAAATTGGCGACTATTTTTCAGTGATAGCTTGGGTTGAACTACTTTTGTTCAAAAGATGTTGACTGTATTACCAAATGTTAAGATGACTACATTCTTAATATATTCAGGATTGGCACAAACTCATCGCTCTTCCTAAGAACCACTGATGCTCAATTTTGGACCCTGTTGTCATATCCCGATGTTGTTGGTTGTCCAGCACTGGCTGCCTACCACTGGTTGCATAGTGAAGCTGAGATCCGATGGATAAAAGCTAATTCTGTGAGTACTAGAAGTCTGAAAAATTCTGTGTTCAAGCAACTCCACAATATTTGCATGCCAAAGGCACCATTTACTCACCATTTCAAGAGAAACCTACATTTTATTGTTGGGAATCCATAGAAAATAATGTAACAATCGGCTAGTTTACTCTACCTAGTTCTCAACCATGACAGTGCGCACATGCTACGCATGCCAAATTTGACACCGTGGACTATTGTATTTGGTCAGGTTCTTCACCATAATAAGTTACATTCGTATTTCTAAGTTTGTACCTTTCCACATTACCATGGTACCTTATTTCTCTCATTTTCTGTGACTTTTTCTTTGACAAAAGTTAATTCAAATGCTGATCAATGATTTTAAATGCGTAACTGCTTCTTTTCATTAGATAACCTTGACTGAAATATGATAGAAGTACAGTTGTACTGTAACTAAAACAAAGTCACATGTGACCCGTGACCGGCAGCATGATGATCCCAACTTTACCCACTTTTATCATCTGAATTATGGCTGATGTTATGACAGTTAAGGTTATGAAATATGTTGTTTGATGTTCAACTGATCTAAATAAACCAATTGACATTACCGTTGATTGACCAATCAAGACCAGATGTCAGATATCTACACCAGACTCAACATGGTTTTTAGGGAGGACAACATACGTCACCAAATCGCTTCGCGTATCTGTCACCGTGTAAAATTTGCACATTAAAATCGGCAAAAAATCACTCAAAAATGCAATAAATGTGAATAAAAATTACTTCAAAGTATGAAATAAGACGTTATTTTACTGAAATGTTAGTTTTTTTTCGTCGCAAAATCCGTTTAATAATACTTTGCACGAGTTTTTTGCAGCGACGTGACCGACATTTCAAAGCAAAATGGCCGCCGGTAAAAACAACTGGTATTTGTTTTTCAACTCAGGAGAAGACTAAACTCTCGAATTTTGGCGTGAAACTTCGTGAACTTGTAGAAGAAACCCTTGCGCACGTTATTACGTAAGTATTTTTCACTTTCGTTGACTTAAAAGTTGAAAAAGTTGCCAGTTCCCGCGACCTTCAACTTTGACCTGAATTAATTGGTACATTTCCTAATTTGCGCACATAATGAATCCTATTGCGCACTAAAGGGTTCATTAATGAACTATTTCAAACACTTGTTGCAAACGGGCCCTTCGTCGATTTCTGACAATCGGGCGTATTTCTGACTCACTTCGTAGTTCCGGGTACTGCCGCTAGGGGTGCTCCTTCGAACCGCGGCGAATTTTTGGTTCCCAAACTAAAGCATTTCAACTTTTCCTGTTGAAAAGTTAATGTAAAAGAGACCCAAAAAGTAATTTGTCGTTGTGAGAACAATGATTCTCTCATTTAAGGTTCTTTTTTCCTATTTTTGCCTCACATTTTTGTAGGTCAGGCCACTAAGACCTGACTTGTTGCCAGACAGGACCACCCATACTGGCCAAGACAGTTTAGCCAGCATATGTCAAGATAGAAAATGAAAACATTTTAATTTTAGAGTAAACAAATATTACAACTGTTTATTTCTACTCCAGTGCTGTGTTTTCAACCAAAAATTTATGTTTACTACCATGAAAAACTATACATGCTATCAATATTTTTTTCTACCATGAATTTAGTTTTTACAAAACAATTCAGAGGTTCGTCTAGATTGTTATATATCTCAGCCTGGCTTATATCTTTCAGGTAACCCTTGTTGGAAATTGCTGTGGACCAAACCAGTTGTTATTTTCTTCATCATTTTTTTCTTATAATTTCATTCCTATTTGTCAGTTTACTATATACATATCATCATGTCTCGCATTTCTGTCTCATCACTCTGCCTTTAGGCATAGCTCTTGGTCCAGATCCTTCTTCTTTCCTGCTTCTACCGATTCTACTTGCAGTCAACAAGTGAGTTTGGCTCAATACCCACTACAATGAAGATGAGGCTGTGCGCACCTTTCGGGTGATGGACGATTTTGGTGGTCAAGAGGACCTCGAAGTGCTGGAGCGGTGCTCCATATTGTGTATATTCCACTGACTTAACAGCCCCCTTCCTGGAGGATGATACAACTCTGTGAAGTACTCCACTGACTTAGTGAAAGTGTTTGGCCCCCCTTCCTTGAGGATGCCATAAGTCTGTAAGGCACTCCACTGACTTTCGATAGTCAGTGAAAGGGTTTGGCCCCTCAAGTTGAAGAGGCCACACTGTCAATAGTCAGTGAAAAGTTTGACCTTCCTTCCTTGAGGATGCCTTGAGAACTTTATTTATCTGTCCATCATACATACCTTTATGGGTTCATATCAAGACAACTTTGGAAATAAATATTGCAGTTGTCGTTTGCATAGCACTGACTTTCCTGCATGGCTCAAGACGAGGTCTACATTTTGTTACATTCTTGTGGAAAGTATGTTTAATTTCTATCTACTGTATGAAGCTTGTATTAAAATTTTTTTTTATCATACTTTTCATCAATACATATTTGAAATGATGTTGTTTATCTTTAATTTTTTTTAAAGTAATGCATTTTGACAAAGTTAAGTCAGTCACAAACTGCATGTCAACAAAAAAGTCACAAAATAATATCAATAATTTGCCCAACAAATTATCAGATTTCAACTTCCCTGATGAAAAATCTTGAAATGATACTAGCTTATTTTTTTTATTTCTTGAGTAATTGTTATTCTATGCCAATTTGAAACGACAAAATTATACGTACTGACTTTTCTTCGTCGGCTTTGTTGACTCTAAGGTCAATATCTTCGCACAGGATTGTCCAATCGGAATGTTCTTTTTTGCAAATTATTCATCATAAAATTTTCTTTGAAATGGTGTATAACATGTCTGTCTAGGTTACATAAATTTGTAACCATAATATTTCAAACTCACAAATTTGATTTGACAGAATTTTTACCAAAAAAATTGACACAAAAACACCATTTTCTCCGGAACCGTAAGTCCGATTTAAAAATTTTTTGCACCGTTCTTTTAGTTTCGTAGAGAGCTTTCTCGTGATGTATATTACATGCACATTTTCAAAAATTTTTGAAAAATGCTGTCCTCGCTATGGCTAGATTTATGGTTTGAGACTAAACGAATATAAAGCCACATCCCCAGTTCACCCATACATAATAATGAGTACTAGAATGACAATCCCACGTTCAAAAACAGCACTGCAACAGGATGATTCAGCCTGCATCAAGCTAGGTAAATTATTACCTCGCACTTAAGACTGTCAAAATTTACATGTCATGATGAGATTTTCTACATTATCGCCCATTACGCTAAAGCCTTCTGAGAACTCAGACAGGTTTACCAATTTAACCTGTCTATTGTATGTGCAGAAACTTAAACTAATGAAGTGAAAATGTAATTAACAGTCAGCAAGTCAAAGTCATTTAGATGTCGCTTAAAGCTGTTATTTCAGTCAACAGTTTACACATTCTCAAAAATCAAACACTGAATTGTGTTGATTTATCTTGCTGAAAAACATCAGGCAGGTTGTTTTCTCAAAATTGTTATGCATTTGGCCTGAGTTGATTACCACTGTTTATGACCAGATAAGATCACACTTAGTATCAATGCTCCCTGACAAACCCTTAACAATAAATCAAACTTGGACTTGTGTTCTTAGAGCCCACTTGTAAGGCTTTTGACGCAAGAAGTAAATGCCGCTAGTAACTAGTGCTTAGTAACTAGTACTAGTAACTAGTGCTTGGTAGCAAGTACTAGTAGTACTAGTAACTGGTACAAATAACTAGTAACTAGTACCAGTAACTAGTACTAGTAACTAGTATTATTAAGTAGTACTAGTAACTAGTGCTTAGTAACTAGTACAAGCAATAAAGTTTATTTAAAGTCGTTTTTGTAACAATACAACACCAGCACAAGTGCTTTTTGGGACAATTGACTTAATAACGCTAGATAGTTGTGACATATTACTGTCTGGATTTTCACAAGACTATGGGCTGTAACTGCAAAAATGTTCGTCTGTGACACATAAAACTTAAAATTTTGAAAAAAGTTTTGATTTAGGTGTTAAGTTGTTAAGAAAATAGATAATGAATCTTTGTTGTAACCCGTAGGCTTAATGTGGCATATTAGGAAGGAATAATACAAAAACTGAAGACAAAACATACACACACAAAGGCTTGACACAACCAGCCTGGTGAATGCACCACAACACAAGAAGAGCATAGCCAAGGCCAAATTCCATTATGCTTGGCCTTGGGGGAAGTCTGCGAAGAACCGCCTGCATGAGACCAGGTTTGGGCAGTAATAGTCACTTAAGTCTTACAGGATCCCGCATGTTGAGAACCAATTTGCTTCACTGAATATGGGACATCAAACTGGTTCTAAAAATGCGTGACTCTTGTCCATGCAAGCCATGTGCTTTTGGTAGGCGGCTATTGATATTGCCCCAGGTCTGCTACCAGGTCCGGTGATTACAATTGCAATTTTGCATGGTGATTCAGTCTCTATTCTGAAAACGATCGATGGTGTTTTCAGAAAGAGCTATTACTGTTAAAGCCATAACTAATCCAAAAAATCGACACACTACAAGTGGCATAAGTTAAAAACTGAACAAAGAAGTTAAGACTCAAACTCACCGAAATGAAATCCTTTCTCCTTCCTCACGACATTCAAATTTCGCATTCGAACTGTTTACATTGGTCACGGACTTGACGGAAGAAGCTATTGCGCATGTAAGTGTTTTTCTGAGATGTTCGCCAGAGGTCCCTACCTCCCAGCCTTGTCCAGCCACCCATTCCGTAACGCTAGGACCTCCGACGGTTTGTTGCTGAATGCACGCCCGATTTCAGCTAGAGTTCAGTAACGTTAGGACCTACAATAGAACTTCGCTAAAAAGAAATACTTCGCGAGATTACGTGTATTTTAAATGAAAACAAGTGATTTTGGTTAGATTTTTCTAGCCACGAGAGAGCAACTGAACTCTGCATGTGCAAGGGCCCCTCAAAAATTTTCCGGCGTCAGGGTTAAACCGTGGCAACGGACATATGCCGTGGGGCCGGGAACAATTGGGGAGAAACGAAAGAGTGCGAAAAAGGATAAGAGAGAAAATTCAAGAGAACAGTTTTAAACAACATCCTTATCTATGCATGACTTATCTTTTGAGGACCCTGGCCAGTGCATTTTTGTTGGGGTCTTCGCTTTTGCAGCACAGGTGGTATAAACTCACTTGAAAACGTTCACGTAATCATTCATGCATGTTTCGAAAAATCAAGAAAATTAGTAAAGCGAAGCTTTTGGGAAGAGTACTTCTTTAATGGATTTTTAAATTCAATAAGTCAATTTTGCGAATGCAAAACTATATTTTTTTAGAGACCCCTCTCTAGCAAGGGATAACGATGACAACTTTCGCTTTATTTTTTCTCACGAAACTGTATACCAATTGAGAACAATTGATAACCTGACAGAAAACATCAATTGCTGCGCATTTCCTGATTTTAAAAATATATATATTTTCATATTTAGGTGCCCTGCCCTTGAAGGCGGCAATTGGGCCATTGATGACATTCAAATGGCCACCCTGTATGTGCTTTTATGGACAAATTTTAAGGAGCCTCTCACGGAGAGAGGATCCAACGCCGGAATCGATTACCTCCTGTTTTTGTGAAATTGTGCAACCGGCTTCCATGGTGAAGGTTACTTCCTCTACCGTTTTGTGACCACACGACAGTGCAATGAACTGTCACTCTTTTTTTCAAGTTTAATCATGTTCAGACGGGGCTCTCGCATGGTGGAGCAATTCGGGGAAATGTCCCTTTGTCCCTCTGTACATGTAAATCCGACACTGCCAAGTATTCACGAAGGAAGTTGAGATTCCAAATCCATCAAAAAAAAACATTCGTGGGCAGCAGAGCACTATCAAGACATTCGACCCAAACAACCAAAAAATGTGAAAAATACGATAAGATTGACCGCCGAATTTTGAAGAACGTGAAGACAACTATAAGGACTGTTTCCGATGGCTAGTTATAAAATAAATCACCGTTTCCCATAGTATCACAAGTTTTAAATTAAAAGTATCTCTTTTGAAGATGGTTACTATGATTTTCTTGTAAGGAATTCCCACATGTGAAAAACACTGCTGTCTATTTGTGATGACCGTGTACATGTCGAAAGGGGTACCCAAAGAACTCTCGCAGTCATAAACAATACGTTCAGAGTTTTTTGTCTTTGGAGTTCAAATTTACTTCGTGAACCGTTATAGGTATCTCTGAAATGAACAAAAATACACCTTAATACGAATGCCCCATCTCTCATGTTCTACCGTGTACCTGTCAAAAATCTGAGAGCATGCCTGCGGAAATTGCTTATTACACTCCGTTTTGATAAAAAAATAGTTGATTTCTAAATTACTTGTTCATGTATCTACGAAGAGTGATAGATTCATAGATGATTTTTGACAATTAGAAGCTAATCTTATAAGAATTGATGATGTTTCAGTTAATGTAGTTACAGCCTGTATTTGGAAAAGCTCTATAATCCGATCCCCAAATAGTAAAGTACACTTAGACGATTTTTGCCTATCTAAAATAACTCTCAAAGACATTGGTGAAAAGCTTTACAAATCCTTAAATAAATAAAATTAAACTCATTGCTTGGAAAGGTTGTCTTTGTACTTCGTTGTATTTTTTAGTTTCCAGTAGTATTGAACAATGGATTTTTGTTCTTCAAACTGAAATGTTTGCTTGCCTGCTTCCCGTGCACGTTATGACTGACACACCCACGTTAAAAATAAGATGTAACCCTGCAGGAGGCCAGACCAGAAATCCAGTGATCCACGGGAACAGAACTCCAGGCGTTGAAGTGTGTACATTTTTGGGAAACACTCTGTATCATTCTCCCCAACCAACAGAAACTGGACTACCGGTCGTGTTTCAACAAGGAATTTTAAAACCGCCCCAAAGCCACTATACCAGGGACCTCGGTACCTCCTATTTTCAAAAAAAAAAAAAATTCAAAGAATGACCATAATGAAATAAAGTTTTCCATGAACTCGATCAGAATCATGAGCAACACGAATCTTGACCTTAGAGACAGCCCCAACGGTCGGTACGAGCTGCCTGTCTCAAGTGAATCATAGCTGAGCTGACCAACAACTAGTTTTAGTTCATCGGAAATTTAGTATTTTAACACTGTTAGATCTCAGCTATAGCTACTTGAGGCAGCTCCTCGCAACCGGTCAGTGTACTTGTCCTAGGCCTATTCTTACTCTCCATGTTGGTTCACGGTCAACTCTTGATGGCTGCATCTCCGGGATTGTCCCCCACCTAGGGCGGACGAGGGAGATTCGGTACAAATATGGTGCTATCGGGAGCACGAAGGTNNACCCCTCCCCAATAATTTTTACCTTCCTTCGGGTGTGAACTGTTGTATCTTAAACGGAGGAGGCCCGACTTTGATAAGGATCGGGTGGAAGTGGTTACTCACCATAAGTGTTTGGGTCTCATGGTTTCTCCCAGGTTGGCATGGACTAAAGTGACAACAAACCTTGCTAGACAAGGTAGAAGGCTGCGTCTGCCATTAACAGATGGGGCTTCCAAGGTTGATCGATGAAGCACTGAGACTAAAATTTCCCAGTGCATCTCTCTTTTGAATTATATTACCGCCACTTGTTCAGTGTTGCTGTGAAATGTGAGGCTTAAGCAGACAATGAAAAGGTGCATTGGCGCTTTCTGTAAAAGGGTTCAGTCTTTGAGTAGGCGGGAACCGAAAGCTCTATGGCTGCAATTTTATGTGAATGTGGGAGGTACTGGTCTGTCTGTGTATTAGGTGTTATGTAACAATGATTAAATTTTGGATGTTGTCTGACAAATACTCGAAGGCGGTTTATGACATGCTCTAGGCTATACAGGATTAAGTTTCAGTTATAAACATCTTATCGAAATAGGGTTTCCATGAAGTATGGCCACGGTAGTTTGCGAAGAAACCTTTTTGATACAGTTTTCATAAGGGATAGGCTTGTTCTTACTCTGAACAGGACAGCGTTACTAAAATTCAACGGCGATAATACAAGTCTATTTCCATTTTGTAGAAATAGGCCCCAAAATCAGGCTTCAGTGTAGGAAGCAGATGGGCAAATGCTAAGGGTCTACCCTCCCCCCAGAAAGGGAGCTTCTTAATATGGAATACTACATATAAATAAAAAATTAGAAAAGAGTGACATTCAATTTCATCACCAGATGTCGCTTTAAGGGGTAGCCCATAGACATCCCAATTTATTATGTGATCTCTATGGGGTGGCCTTTGCATAAAAGTTTGTGCGGTTTGACAGGAACAGGCAAAGAGAGTCAATTTATTCCATGGTGTGCTTCTCCTCCATGAAGAAAGGAAATAAAAAACAGGAAAGGGTGCCCATGGGTGCCATCAACGCCGGGGTTACTTCCAAGCGCTAGGGTCCCTAAACAGGAAAGGGTGTGTAATTTCAAGAACAAAAATGAGCAGCAGTTGATGCAATCAGCAAGGTCCCTCTCCGCCAGATTTCAAATTTATCTCACGTGATATACAATTTCAACAAAAAAACTAGCAGCAGATGACTCCGTGATCCCTTGCCAAAAAGGGACCCAGGAATAAAGTTTTACATTCAAGTTGACTTCTTGAATTTGAATATCTGAGTCAATTTTCTGCGGAAAATCTGCGCAGAGTAAGTTTTCTCGGACAGAGTACATTTTCAAGAGCAAAAATTAGGGTCCCTTAACGCAAATGTTGCCAGGAAACTCAAAGGGTAAATCCAGCACTGGTAGCTGACAAATTTTCTCTTCAAATGTCTCTTTTCTACACGTTTCGCTGTGCCCCTCTGTTTTCGACTGTTCCTTACTCCCGGCCGTACACCTGTGCCGGTCTCCATGGTTTCACCGTGAAACCTGCAAATGATTGGGGGGGGGGGGGGGNGGGGGGCACGTTCTTCAATTCCGGCCCCCTGCTTCCTACGACTAAGAGAATATACCGTAGTCATGAATAGGCTGTGCGTGTGCCAGTTTTAGTTCCAGATCCTCGCATCAATTCAAATAGAATTATGAAACTTGAAATAGTGGTAAATATTTCACACACGATTTTTCAAACTTAATTCAAACATGTTAGTATGAATGATATTCATTTTCAATATTCGTTTTCAAATTGGAATTTTGAAACCTGGGTATTTGTTTTCTTAAAGTGGCACTAAATCCGCTTTCCATCTCAAACACGTCAGTACCATTCAGATTGTTCATTAGTCAAATTAGAAGCGATTTCAGGTCTTCGAAAGAGCTAACAGTTAGTTATAATTGATGGAGATCAGGCTCTACTAATTTGCTTGTCACGGCGTGTCTCTTTAAGCGCCGAACATTGTCTTAAAATAACGAACGGAATGTGCTACGTCTATGTCTTGCCATACCAAGTGCTTCGCCGAATGAAAGAAAAGTCGACAAAGTGGCGAGCAGTTGACAAACCGTTTTTTTTTTGAAATTAGAAACTAAAGGAAATTATTTGATATCGACAGAAATTCAAAAAGTGTACGGACAAATCTTAAAAATACCCGGTGAACAATTGGATTTCTGTTTCAGAGACAGAGAACCATTTTGAATAGTAAAATTGTGTCTGTTTTTCACCTTCTGTTCCATTTCAAACAGCAAATGGGATACATCTTCCGTTTGGCGAACCTAGAATTCAAGTTTCCGTATGGTATTTCAAAAAACTGGGTTCCTTGTGATTTCTGCTCAAGCGTTTCGCATTTCGATCAAGCTAATTTACATGAAGGTGCACGTGCCTGTATACTGTACGCGTACACAGTACCTGAGCTTAACTGGTTCGGTATTTTTTCAACTTATTTAGCACACAACATGGCCGACAAAGGATATTATTCCATTTTGTCAAATTCCTCCGCAAAAATAAAGATTAAGAAATTTTAGTTCGTTACCAGAATGGTTTCTACTGTGAAGATGCCAAAGAACAACTTTTGTTAAAATTTGCATTATTTACAGTAAAGTAATTAGCATTTGCAAACGAACAAATGACAATTTTGGCAATTATTTTTGTGCGAAATGTGTCAAGAATTGCCATTTTTTCTTCCTAGAACAAGGTGTTGTTATAGGGAAAACGCGACTTTCGGTGAAGTGAGTAGTTTCGGGAAATCATCAGATTTTGACCTCAGGAACAAAGTCCGCCAATAGATGACTCTGCGCTATGTCACAGGTAGATAAATCCTGACGGCTTCAGTTGTTACCACCATCTTGTTGTATGTGTGTAGTGTCTTCTGTCTGTCCCCGTTTATCGTTATATAGGTAAGTAATTTTACGGGATTGTTGAGCATATTTTGTTTACATTGAACAAAATTGGCAGTGTTGAACACAATATCTGAAGAGAGCGATTACAGTCGATAACAATGGACGGCAAACTTCGACCAAACTTTTAGCTGTCAAGAAACTGCGTCTGCATTGATTAGCCAAGTGCGAGACCAGACGAACTAAACACGCGTGGTCTGTGCGCTTGTAGTCTGTTTAGTGCATAATCGGTCTTACAGTGTTTTGCCTGGTGGGTTTTTAATATCGCGGGTGACTTTGCCAGCGGTGCATAATATAAACTAACCTATTGCCCAGGAATTACTAGCTGTTCAGGTTTATGTGTTTCGGCGGTGGGCACGTGAACCATTTTTGGCTTGGCTGTGCCGAGTCATATTGCTGCGCCTGCCTGGTTACGTAATGTAAAGACGAAAGTGTAAACCTGTCTGCTGTTTTGCAAGCTGTTATGCCCTAGACAATCTAAATATTTGAAGGTTTATAGAGATCTATTGTGGCTCAAAATCTGAACAAGTATTAGAGCCTGGTGACTTCTTGGCCATGTAAATATTACATAAATACACATTTTCCTCTTGATTGAATTTCAATAGGCTCAATGGTAAAGTTTTTAATGGTTCACATTTGTGTTTTTGTACGAAATATTTTTTATGTGACCTATTTAATCCGCAGTCGTGGTTGTTGCTAATATATTGTTCAGTTTGACTCCACCGATTTTCAGTGCGACTGATTGTTAAGAAACTGGTTTATTAAAAAGCAATTTCAGCGTCGTATATCCTGACTGATGAGTCATGTGTACAAGCCCACACATCTTGGGTTACCTGGTAGACCAGGTTCAATTGTTTCAGTCCAGTCCTCCTCTCTATACATTGTTCATGTCATGATTATCCTGTCATCTTGTTGACACACGAGATAAGATGCTATTGTTAACTGCCACAAACAGGGGGCATCCCAGTGTTATGTTATCTTTGTGAAGTGTCATCCATATCTGAGTGGGGGTGATTAGCTAATGGACAACCTATATATATATAAAGGTATTTTTCAAAAAATATCAAACTGGTTTTAATCGCATCTGCTTCTGACAAAGCGCTCATGTCTAAAAATAGTTTCAAGTGTCCAGTTCAATAAATAAGTTTAAAAAACTGAAAAACTTTAATGGCACGGTTTTTATCAGAAGTTCTTGACAACGGACCCACCCATACGTATGCTAATAACTCAACGGTTGGTAAAATGTACCTAGATAAAGACCTTCATTGGGCTTACTTTTGAAGTCACAATTGAGTGATAGTCAGTTGTTTGTGTGGACACTATTACATAAGAAATTAATATGGGGCCTCAAAAGAGAGTGAAGATGTTTATTTTTGTACTTATTTTCAATAAAACTTCTCTTTAAGTCATCAGTCCAGTGCAAGCACGCAGCCCTATGTCACTGTTTTTATGTTTTTAAAGTCCACCAAACCAGGTATTTGAGATAGTAATGACAAAAAAGTGGCATTTTTCTAAGAAGCATACTTGGGCTTACTATTAGGAGTTATTGGTTGGCTACATGATTATTTAAGACACAGTCTGGTAGCAGTTTTCATCTTTGGTTAAGAATGAATTTCAATATACAGTGGGTAAGTCAACCAGCGATGGTTGGCCTGTGTGTGTCTGTGTGTGAATTAAAAATACAAGACATAAGTAATCAGACAAAATATCATTTTCTGCATCATGACGGCTAATTCTGTTAACAGCAAAAATTACTGGTAATAACTATTGGGGCGATAAAATTCTAATTACAAAAAGCCTTAGCCACCTTACGAACTTTCCCTGATAATTCCCCTTCATTCTTGGTCAAGGGCAAAGACTATTATGCTGACGAATTCGGTTTCCCCTAACTTGTGATCCCGAGGGGTTGGGTGGGGGGGGGGTTTCTAGGTCATTTTGTGTAAATACTTTTGGCTTGTACTGTACTAACATGGAAGTAAGGCTTGGTGTATCGGAGTGCATGGTGTCCGAAATTTCGAGTGCCTGCATTGGTCCTAAAGTTGAAGTGTCAAGTTCCGTTTACTAGTTATAATTGCATGCCTTACACTTCACATTGACTTCACATGCTTCCAATCTCTTGATTTGTCAAACAGCTGAGGGCTAAAGACATTCTTTATTTTTTAATACGTAGCATAGCACCATGTTACACCGTTAATTTTTTATTTGTAAACTTTCTCAATCTGCATTATTGTAATTTGGTTTACATGAAATAGTTGAAATAAAACGTGGTAAAATTTTGGTCGTAAGTAGCAATATAATTAACCTTTGAAATTAGAAAATGGCATTTATTTATTTCCATTCGAAGTGCTTACCCATCTGGAATAAAGCGCTGTTAGTGGTGTTGTTATATGCAATGAGTAGCTTTCTTTTAAATGTGTGGTATGGACAAATGCTTTGTTAGAGTTCAGCAACTCGAAAACTTAGGCAATTATGTTTAATGTGAAACAAAGAGGAGTTATTACTATAATGTAAGACAGACTGATACATTACTGTGGTTAACCAAAAAGTATTAGTTACTAAGGGAACGTGTTCAATTGAAACAACTCGATAGGCACAGAATTGGTACAAGTTCTAGCGTTATTTGAACAACATAAACAGAAATGGGTAGATCCAGGCATGGCTGTTTTGGCTGTCCACCTCAATTTTGTTTTATTTTTATTTTTCTTTAGCTTCTGATATTGTTGTGATTGGCCACAATTTTTAAATATCACCTGTTGGTAGTTATGATGGAGAACTTGAATGTGGCAAAGTCTCATTTTGGTTTTTGTATCAAATTTATGAAAAAATGAGAAAATAAAATTTCACCTGTCTGCCATATTATACCCTAAATTGGTGAGACTCTAGTCTCTCTGGGAAAAATGCAAACATAGATCAAACTTTGTACTTCTCAAATCTGGAGTAGTGCCATCTTGTGAGAATGTTGGTTATTATTCTGAGAAAGAACTGAAATTTAACCAAAAGCTGTGAGCTGCTGCAGTCTCAATATGGGTGGACATGATGTGTGTATTGGGGCCAATACACATGGCTGTGTGTGGCTGCCACATTTATCAAATGTAAATAGTGGTCATTATTCTTCACTTCAAGCAAGCTGTGGGTCTGGCGCTCATTAAAAGGATTTGAAAATGAACTGTTGAAAAACAGTTTGGACAACGGAACCTGATGACAACTATACTGAAATGACTTGTTATACTAAGATTCATCAGAGAAAAAATAAAATTTAGAGGTCTTTTTAATCACAAAGATTTAACGAAATGAGAAATACTGTTGAAATTCACTGGTTTCAAACAGGTCGAAATGAACATTAGAGGTAACATTTTCAAATTCAACTTTTACAAGTAATTGCTGTGTAGGAACATTAGGGTTAATGTAAGACCCTAGAAAAGGGTCCAAAGTTTGTTCGTAACGTTGTACCATATCTCAGAAATGGCAGATCAGATTCGAAGGAAACTTTCAGGTACTATGCTTTATTCATTGTTTTCTAAAAGTATTTGGAATTGATTTTAAAATGTTCCACTCTTGCATGAGGGCTAGGTAATAGTAGAAGCTTCTTGATTTTCATGAAGAAATTGAAATTTTGGATAAATTGAAAATGAAATGATGATTTGGAACTGTAACAGGACTTTGAGATTTCATCTTGAACGTTTACGTCAAAAGAAATTTGATCTTCTTATTAATACCGTTGTTTTGCTATCAGTGTATCTTTGTCGTTTGCTAAATTTTACTAAAAATGTACGGTCACAGGACACTGTTAATGGGAGATTAGTAAAAAGTTAGAAATTGAATTCTACGGGCTTTCTGCTTTTTGAAAATTAACTGATCGTCCAGAGGCCGTTATGGAATGTCTGGATATTCAAACTGTGTTGGGGATCCGGGGTTTCAATTTAGCACAAGAGGCAAATAGGTCCCTCCCTCCGCCAATTCTTTTTCCGACTTTGGTTGTAGACTCTGCTGCAACCACTTGTTCGAGTTTCAAAACTCAAGTTTCAACTTAAACTGTGCTTGACTTTGGCCGTGAGATAAGGTGTAGTTCTAAC
The DNA here is from genome assembly GCA_002633005.1 of Phoronis australis. NCBI lineage: Eukaryota > Metazoa > Phoronida > Phoronidae > Phoronis > Phoronis australis. The sequence continues at coordinate 510,966 of NMRA01000205.1, forward strand.
CCTGAGAAATTACAATTTGTATCAGGAAACAGTTCCAACTAAAACTATGCTGGACTTGAGTTGTGAGACCAAGTTTAATTCTAACTCTGAAGAATTACACAAGGAAATCTGGCTCTTTGTAAGATATGTGTGTCAGTGGCTGGCACTGTTTTTATGAATTAGCCACAGTGAGTACACTATAATAATACTATAATAACAAACTCTGTTATCCTACCAGATTGCGGTCAATTATGCTTTGTTGATCTGGAAAAATATAGTCTGCTGTCTGGATGGCAATTTGTAGCACAGCTGACTAACAGTTTGAAAGGGTCCAGGTAAAGCTCATTGGAACCTTTACCTATTTGGTATCTAGATTATAGCTTTAGGAAATTATAATTCTCATTATTATGCAATTTTCAATGGTAACAGTAGTTGGACTTATAACCAGTTCTGTGGGTTTTGTGGTTATTTTGTGTTGGGGAGCCTTCAGTAGTACTGATGCATTTTAATGCTGTGGGCAATGCTTTCTAAGTTCAAATTGGCGCCATTTTAGAATTGATGTATTATGTGTCTGATAAAGCATGTTTTATTCATGTTAAATCTGAATTTAATAAGAGTTGCTTTACTAAATGTATGTGTAGCCTATCTTGACTTTTTGTGACTCTATTTATTATGAAAATAATGAAAATTATCTATCACCTTTGGACAATCGTCACCTTGCGTACTGCATAACTTACCTGACATCATCCATGACTTCAAACTTGAGTGCAACAGCGTCATTCATTTTCCTTGACATCCACACCCATTACCTTACACTTATATGACATTCATTGTGTGCCAATATTCAAGCTTCACTGAGTGATCATGTAGCAAACTACTTCTGACAGACCCTTTTACTGCAGTGACGTAGACTGTCATTGTGCAGTGTCGTCACCACAAGCTTTTGACTGCGTAATTCTTTTCTGAATTTTATAGTGTCATGATATTAGAACTGCTTGAAGCTTCATTTCACTGTTTAGCTGGCTGACAATCAAAAGTCGAATCAGGCCTGGTCTCATAATATTCATTACAGTGATGAGATTTTATTTCCATTAACAACAAGAACACCGAAATCGTCGTTCTCTCAAGAAAATGCTTTAGGTTATTGCGGTTGGCCAACCCTGAGCTTGCGAATTCGTAAATGGTGTATACCGTATACGCGTTGCCTGAGCTTTATAATGTAAATGGAATCTAATCACGGTAAGAAGTATTACGAAAATGGTTTATATGGCAGTAAAAGGCCTAACTTGATTTTTGTTTTCAGGACGAAATACAGCTGTAAGTCATTAGAGATATTTGTTACAGTTTCTTCCTGATCTCAAACGTAACACTCAGTCTGGATGTGTGGTAATTCTTTGACAAAATTGTTATTTTTTATTTTTCACAGGCTGCACATGATGATAACTGGTCCGCTGTTGTTTTTTGACATCTTCGCACACACAGACCAAGCTAACAATAGACAAAAATTTCTTACGTTTTATTTTTGTTGAGAAATTTGGCAAAATGAAATTTCGTTTGTCTCCCCTGCTGCATGCTAAAAGTCGTGGAATTACTGTACCTTCTAGGTATTTGTTCACACCCACAAGAGTCATTGGATAGCCTCTTGTGATTTTGATGACTCAGGTCTAGCATTTTTTCGGCAGTCACTAGAAAACTTAGCAACAACAACGACAACAGCAACCAACAACACTTGTGCTGCCTGTAATCCAGTTTTTATTCGACACCATTGCACCAACGGATGTTTTCAAATGCTGTGTTGGATTTTCCTTTTGGTGTCTAATAAAAAAGTTTTTGATGAGGTAGTCTCACCCGAGAGCTCAACACTACTTTCCTTTATAAACATCGATTCTGATACATTTGCACCACTTCATACCATGCTGGATAGTAGGATATCCCCTACAGGCGATAGTGTGATGAATTGTGAAAAAAAGAAATCACTTGCCATTAAAGTCATGTGAAATAACTCGCATAATGTCATGATTTATCGTCATGTTCCCTGATATTGTCATTAAAAATCAGACAAATTGATTCTCACCCACTTAGTACGTACTGGAGTGATGTGTACCTTGGCTTTTCTGTCTAGAACCTAATTTATCTCAAATTTATTTGCCTTATTGGATCTTGGATGGGTAAAAGTCAGTTTAAACCCGCTTAGTGAATAATGGAATGTCCAAATTATTAAAATTTATGTCGAAACTAAGGGTATGGCATTAAGTGGACTCCACTGTATTCCCATAGAAGAGGGGGGACATTTTCAAGACCAGGTTTCCCTACAAAAAGCTCTCTTTTCTGACATATACCTTGTGTGAAAGGGTGCCTTTCAAATTCAATTTCCTTTCCCATTTGAACAAATTTAAAGAAGGGTTTTTAGTATCTTTATTTTTAAACCTTTGGGTTAAACAATGTACTCAGTTTGATGACGGCTAATCTCTTCTTATGGTGTTTCAGACTTTTAAGTCCTATTAAAATGGGTAAAACATTCAACTGTCCAAGGATACCTAGGGAAAGGGAGAGGTTTAAAAAAAAGGTAAAAGTGGCTTTCATGGAAGGGGTTCCTTTTTTCTGACTCCACTTTCCTAACTGGGTGGATATCGTAATTTCCCAGTTGTGCCCCATCCCCGTCAAAAATTTTGTCAACTATCCCCAAGCGTTTCATTCAAACATAAATGCTCTCCGCAAGGGGTTAATTTGTATCAGTCAGTTTGTTTTCTTACCACCTTTGCATTGATTTTTAAGTAGGAATTTATGTCTAAGCACCTTCACTATCAGCCATCAGCTATAAACAATGGCGCTCTTTACCACCACATAAAGTGTCCTTTGAAAGTGAGCAGCTTGACTATTAGGTGCTAGCAGGAAGTCATTACCAATGAAAAGGCCAGTTTGTGAATTGCCAGTTACTCAAAAGGTAACCTTACAGCCTTGTACAGATTCTGGTCTGGTGCTTTTGCTACTTAAACATGTAACATTGAGAACACCAGCAATTTGCCCAATATGTGAATGTGGTGATATAGCAGATACGTTCATATCAGAGGGATGTCACGGGACTATTTTGAGAGTGCTCCATTATGTTGCGTATTTTGGTGTCCATTTTTGGTGTGCACTGCTGTGTCTGCTAAATGGTTTCAAGAATGGTCGTGGAATTTCGTGTTCCTATTGAGGAGAGTATGGTTCGCTTTGATTTTCACCCAAGTGTGGCTGCTGCTATGTCCCCTAGTGGCAAATTTTTGTGCCTGCCTCGAAGTTTGCTAAGTTCGGTGAAGAATCATGGTAATACCATTCTAGTAAGAAAGGCAAGTCTATTGTTGATTTTCGGCTGAATCTGACTACTGCTATGCCTTTTGTGGCAGATATACATGTTTGATGAAAACGTTGAAAATTACTCCTTGATTTTAGGCTAAAATGATGCGGTACCAATGCATTTTTGTCAATTCTGACTGTCGTTGTTGTGGAATTGATGGTGAGGGAGGACTTTCCCCTCAACCTCAACCATAAATTCCTATCTCAGAAGGCACAGGCACCTATTCCTCCCGTGAGCGAGGGTCCTGCAAATAATGGAAATGCAATCGAAAGACAGTAATAGAACTGGTCGGTGAATTCAGGTTAATTCATGAATTGACAGATCTTTTGAATTTTGACCAATGCCTGTACAGACTGTGAGTAAAATACAAATCCTACCAGATTGTAGACTTTGATATCCACAACTTTATCGTAAGGTACATTACTGTCTAACGGCTTCCTTTGATTCTGTTCAACAGTGACAGGAAAACGTTTGCGTATTTGTCGTTGGTGCCCGTTTTTAGGAGCCACAGCAAAGTCAATGTAAACGAAACATTGTCTACGGTAATTCTCCACTTTTTCGCGCTAAAATAATTGGTGCAGTTGACATTTTCCATTTTCCAAAGACTCATCTTGTTGCAAGTAGGGGGAGCTTTACTAAATAGTGTTTCATGACACATGCATAACTACTTGCAAACCAAGCCTATGATTCACTGTAACTTTCTTAATCCGTGTTTTTGTGGAGAATTTGACAAAGTGAAATTTACCTTGTTTACCATGTTGCGTGCTAAGTAAATGAAAAAGTACTGTAGATTATCCCGAATTTTTTGACTAAAAATTCCCACTATTTTGGCTTTGGTGAATTTGGGCCGAATTCAGTGTCTGTCTATAATCTGTTGCTTGTCATGTCTGGTGTCGGATCTGACTCTCGTGTTAATGGAGTATTAGCAAAAAGTCTTGTAAGTTTTCGGCCGACATGCCGCGTAATTTTCTGGCTGTCAGTGCCGCTCGAAACAGGCTTTAAATGAAGCTGATAAGCACCCCCTAGGAACGTACCATTTGCTTTGCGCTGTGGGTGCATATCAATCCTCTCGTTTATGTTTAGGTTTAAAATTGCATTTAGCTGAATGACAAAAAGAGCACCTGGTTCTTAACTGCTACCAGTTATAAATGATATACCCTGTGTGGTGGAGTTGGTCAACTACAGTATATACTTTGCCTACCATGTCTCTGTTGTCTGTTTCCATTTAGTTCATGTGCACTGTAATTGGTCCATCTGGTGTTAGTTAGCCTGTGTTTAAAGAGTGGTTAACCTTGTGATTTTCCTCAGTCATTTTACAAAGTTCTCATTGGGGTATTTGTTGAGTGAAGAGTTGTCATTCCAGTTCAGTTAGGAGGAGGTTTAGTACTTTGCTATTTCAGGCTATTGCTTCTGCACACTGGTAGAATTCTGGTTACTTCTTGTTTCTCTGAGCATAGCCAAATGCTAGTTTCTCAAACAAATTCCCGCCCAAGCTGTTGAAAGCCCACAGTGCAAATTTTAAAGCCTTGGTTAAATACAAACAGTTAATTTTTCAAACCTGTGTGTACAGTTTTATTAAGTTCCCGATAACGTGGGAGTGATGCCACATTGTGTCCTTATCACGGCCTATTTATGTGAGTCAGTCTTATCTCGGATGGTTGCCGCGCACGGCTATCCGGTAGATGGGCCCTGCACTTCACACGTGAATACTCTGTTGTTAGCCAGCTCAGCCGGGCTCTTTGCCTGCCGTCACTGATTAGTTTTGTCTAATGACTATTCCATATTGGCCATGATATCTTCATTTACACCTCACCTGCATATTTGCCTAGTTTTTCTTGACCTGGTTGGTCTTGTGTTGATAAAGAGAATGAAATTATTAGTCGAATCAAAATTGTTGGTTATTCCGGACCTTTTGCTGATTGTTATAAATAGTAATATTGATCTTTAGCCCAAAATGCAGAAGGGCCTTGGGAATTAAATCATTGAATTCGTGTATTGGATAACTCGATTAATCAAACAGAATTAATCTGACAATTCTATTTCATTCAAATCAATGCTTTGGGTCATTGCTTTTCTTTCCTTCCTTTCTAGAAACTGTAATTCTATATCCAAACTGTCTGGGTATGTTGAAGCCTCTATCCCTTCAAGAAGCTGTTTACACATCGACTGTTCCGATATTTGGATTTCTGTTGAATTTTTTATTCACCGCTAGCAACCCTCAAATTTTTGCTGATATCACCGTGACCGTGCTTTTAGAGTATTCATGGATACAGGTATTTGTGGCGATGTTAGATATGGTAGGAGCACATCAAAGCACCTTTGATATTACTCGTGTATTTTAAGGCCCTTATTCAGTGTGTTCAGTGACGTGTCTATCCTACCCGGATATATACTTGCATCCTAGTATATATATCTTAATCGAGCATCTATTTGCCAATTACCAGTGGTGCATGTTGTTTGCAGCAATGACACAAAGCAGCATGCACAATAAAGCATAGTATTTTTTGCACTTGTTGTAAACGTTACGCTTGATATATGCACTCAGCAGTTGTGTCCAATTTATTCAAATTAATCGTCAATGTAATTGTTTATTAGGCATAATTCTTTCTTTGTCCTTGTTTCTGTGCTATTTCCTCTCTGATACGTTTTGAAATAGCCACGCCATGTTGAGATCCTGCTAAATGGCCATCAAGTATTTGTTGGACAGGCGTTCAGTACCACCTAGAGATCCCATGTTTCGCGAATGGGAGGTTTCAACGTACTGGTATAAACGGCGTTTTAACACCTTTCCTGCTGTCATAATGCCTGCTAATTTTGACTGCTGTCCGGTGGGATGTATTAATGGCTAGCGGAAAAAGGCAAACCGTTTGAAATACCATGTCCCACACATTTCCCTCTGTGAAGAAAAAGTCGTGGCTGCAAAGTCAGTGACTGCAACTGATAAAGCGGAGCAGTTTCGATCCCAGCTGATGTCTGAAAGCCAAAGTAGTGAACTCAACCTAACCGAACAATGGGAACGGCTGACACTGGGATTTATTTCTCGGTTTTTGAATTATTGAACCACTATGTAGTTATTGAATTGCTGTGCACCGTATCTGAGTTGGGATCTAGCATAAGTTGATTTTGCGCTCTGATTACTGTACAAAGCTCCAGTATGAAAAGACCGCTGTTACGGTATTGTGTCATCCCAGATTGAATTCTTGATCCCTGGTGCTTGTAAAAAAGGAGGGATCAAACTTGGCTACTCTTCGAATATTTTTGACTTTTGTTAACTAGTTCTTACTAGTAGATTGGAAACTTTAAAAGTCTGTAGATGATTTTACGAGGTTTTGGTGCATTTTTTTGATGTATTGGACACAGTCCTTGTTTACAAATTTCATTGAAGGACACATCCGGGATTGAGAGTAGCTCTGTGCAAAATATCAACTACAGGGTTCTTCAAGAAAATCTACAAAGCTTTTGAGTGGAGATTTTATGATAGTGCAGAGATGCATTTTGTTATCACTACTTGGTGTCTTGGCCAGAGCAGTGTTTGTCCACCACCAGCTTGTTTATTTATGACATGTTGTATACACCTGTCAATCAAATGCAAACAATGTAATGTCAGTACTGCATGATTTATGTGTCATTGGGATACTACTGTCACACCAAGTGACCATGTCTCAACAGTTTTTGGAGTTCATCTCTTGAAGTCTTAGTAAATGTTTGCATAGGGGGTTCAAGTGTTCACTTGGTGCAAATACAACATTGAATTAGGATTTGTTTTGACTGCACCAGTCAAGTGTGGGCAAGTTAAGCTTGGACAATTATTAAGTTGTTGTAGTTCATGGCTGAAGCACCTCTTTGATTGGCTGTGGATGATGTTTGGAGGGCAGTCTTACTGAGCAGTGATGCTTGAAATCTGAAATACACTACTTGAATTGTAATGATGTTATGGTTGAAATGGCTGTGTTGTGTTAAGTCCAGGAGCTTTTAACACTCAGATCTTAGTTGACTGTTTCTGGTTAAGACAACAAAAATTTATTTCCATCAATGCTATTACATGGTACTATACTTGGCTAAGTCACATGTCTTGAGTAATAATGAATGTCTGCATGTTTGGTGTAATGCTGTTAGTATTTAGCCTTATAATATTAAAAACTATTGAAGGATAGCTACATAGTTTATGGATTTGGGGTGTCAAACACTGGCTATTTAATAACGAGCCAATTGAAAACGGGCTTGAAGTTTTAATTGACACAACTGCCAGGGATATCTAGGTGGTTTTTGTTAACTCGTTGTATATAAAAAGTTGTGTAGCCCTTGGCTTGACCAGCTTTATCGCTGATTGTATCCCTAGGCTTGTAACAAGAACCTGTTTCATTAAGATTGACATAATTCCTGTCTGAGGGTGTGCTAAAATTGTAATAATCAAGGGTTCCTTTAAAAATGTTCCTTATGAATGATATTTTGTCACCATGGAAATGAGAAATGTTAAGTGTTCTTATTTGGCTTTTCTATTACAGTAATTCTCCACTTAATTGCACAAACATAATTGCCAAATTTTCCGTTTTCCAGTTTTTCATTACCTTGCTTGACCTAATGGAAACTTTATCTTGATTGTTGTTTTGCGGCTTCCACACAGCTCAAACTATATTAGTAACTGACTGATTTGTTCTTAATCTTTATTTTTCTGAAGAAATCTGACAGACTAAAATTCACTAGTCCACTATATTGTGTGCTTACCTAAACCTGAAATGCAATGTGGTTTTAATTCGGGAAATATGCTTCTAACTGTACAGGCGTTGATATCTCGTAGTTATGCACATTTACACTTTCATTTGAAAACTGACCCAACGGTTAGTTTTGTTTGTGATTTATGGAAATTTTACCAATGTGTTTTGTTGTATTACGATGATGGTCCAGTGTCAGGGACCTCTCTTACCTGAGGGGAAAGGTGCCAGACTGCCAGTGTCATCTGATTGAGGAACTTCTCTAGGTGAGAGAACCCATAGTCGCCACCAGTTTAACCCCCTGTTATTTACCAAGTCCACCCCTCCACTAGTCCACTCTCACCACTGCCTAAGTAGCTCGGGGGGGGGGGGGGCNCTGCTTGTGAACTCTGTACTACCAGGAATGACTTTCTTTGCTCAATACTAGAGTGATGACTCCTGCACTTTTGATAAATTAATCCAGATTCTGATCTCTACATAGAGACAGTGTAAGCACTGGGAAGGTGTGACTGAAGTGAGGATATTCACAGTGTGTAAAAACCCTAATGGTTGTCTTAGAATACCAACAGGGGGCAATGTCATCAGTCCCCAATAGAAGGATCCGGGTGACTGCGCAACATCGCGGAATATATATCGGCCAATTTCCAGAACTTATAATTCATAAGTTAGGCATCATTGTCAGTTTTTACTACTTAAATGTGCCCAAGTTTGACTAGGTTGACTATAACCATATTTGATTGTCCTTTGTCTTCACTAACTTAAGTTGCCCTGACTGAAGTTGAATTTCGCTTCTTTAAGGTTACGGTATTTAGCACACAAGATGGCCTACTCGTGAAATTCTGTTTTGTCAATTTTTATGCACGATTTGTAATGTGTAGATATCGTAAGAGAACTTTTGTGAAGTTTTAAATGCAGTAAAGTGACCAGCCTTTGAAAAATGGGAAATTGCAATTTTGGCAATTATTTTTGTATGACATAAGTGGAGAATTACTTTACTGAATAGTTTCTGGATGTGACTACAATCTAAATTCTGCAATGCATTATTTTTTCCTTTTCTAATCCCCACTTGAATTGTATTGGTGTCATTATTGCCATGCTGTGAAAGCTGCATTTTTGCCTACACGCTTGAGTGATCGGGTTTTGTGGTTGATATGGTGTGCCTGAGTGAGACTTGATTCACTGTCTGGAGCTGTACTTTTCTGTCTCCTACCAAGGGCAGGCAAATTGAGTCCAGAATGCCAGGCAAACAACACCAGGCCTTTGTGTCAAGTACTGGGGCCATTAAAACTCAAAAAACCCAGACTTGTCAACCACTCCGCATGTGACGCGACAGGTGCTGACTGTGGACTTTTTATCAGTAAGCGGTGCGTCACTAGTTTGAAAATCTATGGAACTGGCCTGGTGTTGCTCGAGTCACTGGAATTTATTGAGCTGAACTTTTATTGAGCTGAACTTGAGTTGAAACGGGAATGAAACCTGTAGAGCCCGAAGCCAAAAAATCAATGGCACAGACATAGGAGTGCACTAGGCACATGTGTTTGATTTAAATTACTTTGAAGGGGAGAGGGTGGCACCTCGGTTATGCAATAAATTTATTAGCTGATTTATTATATTTATAAATATGACTGTAAAGGGGTGGGTGTTGTAGAGAGCATGAAAAGTTAGTGTGATTGTCTGCTTCCCCTGAATGTTCCACGATATCTCGCGAACGTTTGCATGATCTTGCATTTTCGCGAGATTCTTGGTTGTAAGCGATGACAACCCTAGTGAAATGCATTCTGGAGCCAGTTGGAAAAGTGAGGCCTTGGCAAGCCTGAGGACAGTTTATTCAGTACGAACTGAAATATTCATTTAATTTAGTTCATTGTTAGTGGTTTTCAATAAAGTTTTCAGTGTGCCTCTTGTTTTATTGTATATGTATTTACAATTCTGGTGAAATGGTGGCCTGAATGAACTCTCCGCGGCTGTAAAGTGCCATATTATATCTGTTAAATTTACCAACAAAATCACTAATTATAACATTTCACTGCGTTGTACTTTACATCTGTTACCTAACAGAGTTTGGTATTGATTTAATTCGATTCTCTACATCAGTGTGTTTCAAATGGTACATGACAACTGTTCACTGTTTTGGAGTTTAACGAATGGAAACCATACGTAGAATAAACCAAATCGTTTAGATTTTTAGAACTCTTACATGTCATGCCGATGCCAAGCTCAAAGTCTGATTGGTTAGTGACATCACTTCCTGGTGGCTGGTTGGTTACACATAAACAATGGAATTCATCGAATGCTTCTTTTTTAAATTGATTTCATTCCAGTTGTTAGCTTGCAATTCCAATTTGACCTGATTAGTGTTGTCGGAAATTTAAATTTAAAGCCTCATATGTATTTTGCTTATTGTCGAGGTTTTTGACTGCTCTGATGGTTCTAACAACATTTAAGCTATACAAGAAAACTTGGATTAATCATTCACTTATCCACCAGTCAAGCAACACTTGAACCCCCCCCCCCTAATTGGAATGGGAAAATGTATCCCACAGAATGCTGACTAGGTATGCTAGATAGGTTTGGAGGTTGACACCAAAACAGTGATGAGGTTGGACAGCTCCAGCTGTTTAACTTCTGGCCTGATATGATTGTGGCTCAGTAAAACCAAGCTGTTTACCCTATTACAGTTGTAAATTCCATATCCTTGAATTTATAGAGTGATTCTGCAAACATGATTTAAAACCAAATTTGCTCATTTCCCTTGCAAAGTAGACTTTAAGCCGTCAGGTTTGAAAAAATGTTAATTTTTAATAAGTAATTGTTTTGTCCCGAATTTAAAAGTATATAATAATAACAGTTACTTCCAACTTTAAGAATCTTTTATCTCGTAATTTGTTATTGGGCTGTTCTAGCCAGACTTGTTCCTCTTGGGTAGGCCGAATCAACAAGCCCCGTCACCTGGTGTTGTCATTATTCTGGTCAAGATGACTGGCATGACTAGTGCTTTCAAATGACTTTTTAATGTATTGGGTTTCCCTGAGTCACGCATGTCTCCTTGGGTTCTGAAAAAACATAGCTATACAATTGATCTGCTGATTTGATGAATATTTAAATAGGCAATACAGTTTTGCTAGTGGCTGTTTTGTATGCTAATGAGTGATTTGTCAGGTGACCCATTGCCATTTCTCCAGTGTGATACCGTTCAATCACAATCGGAAAAATGACATTCCAGAGCACCGGTATCGAGCCATGTGACGGCTTGGACGGCATGGCCAAGAGGGAAAAACACAGTCTATGTCAAGACAACCTTGGCGAAAATGACGTCTAAACAAAAAATTTTAACATTCTTGACTTATAAATTTTATTGTGGTTTGTTATTATGTAGACATGTATTGAGGTCACAGACTATTACCATCTATTTTACCTTAAGTGTCACATTAACAATCGCCGAATGGTGATCAGTGATGTAGTCCTAGGAAAAATAGTCTGTGGATGCCGAAGAACCAAAAAACAACGAAAATACTGTTACTGTGTAACACCATACGTTGTTATGAAATTTAATGTGAAGTTTATTAAAATTAGATCAATACATTACGAAAAATAAAATTTACTGAGGGTTACATTCTGTGGCTGTACACGAGGCATGGAACGATGCCCTCCCTGTATCCTCATTAACTGCTCCCCTTGGTCTACAGTATTTTAGCGTTGTAATACAACAAAGCATGTGATCTCATTTTGACTTGAGTGGGTAATTGGCTTTTTTAACATGGCCCTCATTATTGAAATAAAAGGTAAATGCCAACGTCAGCGATTGATTAGTAATTAAAGAAGGGTAAGTTTAGTCCTTAGTGTACTGGTCTGGTGCATATGTATTGTGGGTGTGTCCGAGGCTTAATTTTTTATGGTTTACATACATAATGAATTTCTAAAGCTTCATTTTGTATGGTTAGTCATAGGATCCTCTTTATATGTATGATGAATTTACCATCAAGCTTGATTTTCCGTGTTCATTGGTGTTATTCTGTTTATAGGGAAAACAAACCTCTAAGGCTCCAGTCTCTGTGGTTTCATTTAAGCATCAATTGCAGGATTTGCCGCATTGATTACTACCTGTTCAGGGATTTGCAGCTTCCTTTGGTAGACGTCATGTGATTGAAGGTGCACTATTCTGGGACACCTTAATCTGATCACAACACCACCTGTTGGCAACATCTTGTGATTAAAGGTATTCAAGTTTGTCTTAAAGGTTCCTGTCACGGGCATGGTTGGGTACACTCTGCTACCTTGAGTTGTTAAGATTACTGACTAAACAGAAATCTCTTGAAACCTACCTTAGTCCGACATTGGTTGGAAGTCCTGCAGCCTGTTTCACTAAAATGTGTACTTTACGAGCTTTTTAACTGGCTCCATAACTTAAGAATTAAGCCAGAGTTTGTCTAAAAATGAAAGTCAGGATTCTGAACTTAAAAAATCCCATTTCAACCTGTTTTGAATCTCTGAAGGAAGTTGTTACTGAATAGTTGCTTCCGCTGTAAATCACACTTGTTAATAAAAAGGTTATAAGTCATTCACAGGAAACTGGTTGCTGAATATGTCCTTGAAACTTTGGAAATTGTTAGGTCATCGGACTATAACATAATTTCTAGTGAGGCAGTTAAATTGTGTTTTAAAAATTAGAGTTTGCATGGACACTTTCAAAACAAATGATTTAGGTCTTGAAATTGCAAATTGGCTTTGTGTTTTTCAAAACCATATGTGTTCTTTTCACTAATGAATTCTTTTTTCCGACAACCTCTAAAAACCTTTCACACCAGCATCAAGGCATTGGTGTTTCATGAACTCCTGGCCTTTGAGTGTGAAAGGTTAACATTGATCTTGGGTCAAAGTTAATGTCACAAATTAGCTTTGCAGTAAATAGTTGAAGTGAATAGTGGAGGGTCAATGCATTGAAGCAGGGTGACTCTTCAGGTACGGTAATTAAAACGCATAATGATATGGATAACGTTTTCACAGGGCTACTTTACGATAACTGTTTGATTTCAGTGTCATCGCGGAGTTTGACATGCTCAAGTATCGATGCTTGTGAGAAAGCTTGAGTTAAGTTTGTACTCACCATTGATCTTCCTCTGTTAAGTTCATGGAAAATACTGTTAGTGTCCAAAATTGAAGAGACCATTGGATACTTATAAAATTCCATGAAATCTAATATAATACATAATGCAGTGGATAAGTAGAATTCTATTTTCTCTTTTTTCGTAAATTTATGTTGCACCAAATTACTGCTGTGCCATATTGAAGTTCGGTACCATAACTACAGCGTGTGCGTGCCAAAAATAACCAAACAAAATGACCAAGAATTACCCATCATAACAGCTGGGTACAAGCGAGATTCACCATCTGAGTAGCTAGAACAGTATTTTGCCCGATTGCTTTTGACGTGAACTGTTCCATTAGAGAAAGATTTGAAAATAATTTTTGGGCGTTCAAAACTATATTAGAGGAGCTTGAAAAATGAAAGCACGGCCATTTTTTATAATTTTATTTTTGTCCAAAATTGGTAAGATTTTACCATTCCACCATCTGTATGTCAGGGCCTCGATTTTGGGGCCAAATAAAGGCCCCATTCCCTCTGAAAATCCCCTCATGATGCCCATAAGTTCTCCTTCAGTGATTGGAAATTCCTCTCGTGGTTTGAATCTCTTGTAACTCACACAGGTAACAAAATGTTAGTTTTGGCTACTTGAGGCAGAGCCTATGAGTGCTTGCAACGGGGTGAGGGTTGCTATTTACTGATGGTGATCAAGAGGTAGGATTTCCCCCTCACCCTGAAAATTCCCCTCTCAGGTGGCACAGGCACCTTTCCCTCGGATGAACTAGGACCCTGTGTCTGGATGCCAATTTTATAGCCCCAGCTCATGAATGCTGTTTGCCTTTCTTTTTCTTGTTGAAATGTTACGTCACTCCCATTAACTTTAGGTCTAATCCTACTTAACTCTCTAAGTGCAGTTCAGCAGACAGCCCACATTCCAAACCATAGATAACCAGTCAGTAGTTTGCAACAGAAATACATGAAATCCCAAAGTTTGCCTCGTTAAACGCTGAGTGGCCTAAACAAGTTGAGTAACTGTTTGAGATATCATTGACAAAAACTGTAATTTATATAATTTTTTTTAAAAATCTTTTGACGCCCTCGTGAAACCAAACTTTTTTGGATTGAAACGGACATACGGAGACACTGGCGGACGGAAGTTAAACGGCTTACCACATGTACTTAAAAGTTTTTCAGAGGGATTTATTAAAAGTCGTATGAACAATTGTCTCGATTCATTACTTGTCATGAAACTACTAATTTCAAATAGCAATGCTAATTAAGTTATACCAAGACGTACATAAAGTAGAGGAAATACCCCTTGCACTTTGATAATCCAAAATGGGTGAAATCAGAAAGTTTCAGTTGAAAAGATGCAGCGCCCTAAGGGGATATCATAAGTTTTATGGTCAAAATCGCATTTTTGGGATTCTGTCTGGATGGGATAGAATAGAAATTATTAGCTTTGACCAGAGCTATAAAACCACAAAATCTGTTGTGTTACGGGGATTTTATTACAATTTGCCAATTCTCCTCGGTGTCTGCCAGACATTTGCTGAAATCAAGGCTTGACTTTACCTGGTAACTACCTTAAAATATTCTGCCATTTATCGAGTTGGATTTAGCTCCGCTAGCGGAGCATTAGATTGGGACCACAGGGGTTCCTGGCTCAATTCTGTGCTGAAGCGGATCTCAGAAAATCACTTTTCTTGACGATAATGTCCCTGTGTTAGAAATTCTCCGGTTTGGAACACTAAAAATTGTTCTGCTTAAGGACAGAGCTTTTAGATAATTTTCGAAATTGTAGGCAATATTGGCTGTCCTAAATTCAAGAATTACGATCAATGATAGCTGATCATTCACCTCGATGTTACACACTTTGGGGACATATGCAAATATAGCATTGGCTGTTATTTTCAATGATTTTATGAACTGCCAAGTTCATTTTCAGACTGTTAATGTAAAATACTTTGTCCAGTATTTTGCGAAATATTATGAATGTCTTGTCCGTGTCCCAGTCTTCAGAATCAAATAAATTGAATTTCACTGTTCCACGTTTTAGAGACTCCTTAAGTGTGGCGTTTATACTATATAACTTGTTGTTTGCTCATTAATACAGTTTTTGCGTGTTGCGATCTATATTTCGTACATGACGATTCAGTTCTTGTGAGCCCATTTTCGTGGAGCTCAATTCTTTTCTAGTCTGCACCTGATACTGGGTAAAATGTATCAAAACTGTGGACATTCACATCTCAGTGTTTGAAGCCCTTGAAAAGTGAAAAGAGGGCATTTTTGGCAAATATTTTTGTCCGAAATTGCTGGATTTTTACCGTAGTAGTTGGTACATCATTGGTATTAAAAGTTGAGTCTAACAAAGAGCGCATCCAAATTATGTTACCCTACTTGATTTTCCCCCCACAGTTTCAACAGTTGTAGAAACATGTGTTGCACACTTTGAGTGTATTTGTGAAGTGGAGTTTTTATGTGAAGGTAAGTAGGATGTCTGATCATAAGGCAGGGACTGCCAGTGGTCACCAGTTATGTCATAAGACAGGTGGTATGGTAGTGATTAGTGAAAGTCTTGAAGAGGCAGATTTGGTAACTCAACACCTAAAAGCTAAATGATTGAAGATACGTCCCTAATTTGGATTGGAAATAATCGCTTTAAAAGAGATTTCATCTTTTGTGTTTGAAAAAATGACCATCTTATTCTATTCTACTTTTGATCACTACGATTTTTGCCCAAGTTGCATTGTGCCGGCATGCAGTTATACTCCATTCACACTGGCTAAAACACTAGCGTTTTCGCTAGCATCTCTGGCAGTAGCAGAAACGACAGTCATGTGAACGGTTACAAGTGTCATTTTACTGGTGCTAATGCTGGAGTTTTGAGTTACCCCTAGACTGATGTCATTTTCGCTACTTTTTTAGTCACATCGCTTAATCGGAAGATGCACATGCGCAGGGCAATAGGCGTAGTTATTTGTAGTCGCATTAACCGATTTATAGCAGACGTCAATTTTCGATTAAAAGTGACTTGGGTGAAAACGCCCCCTTCATGGATAGCTCGTCTGTGTGGTTGAAACGCTAGCATTTTCGCTTGAGTTTCGGCCAGTGAAACTGGTAGAGTTTTCGCAGCTCGTGTGATCCCATAAAAGATACTGTTGTTATTTTCAGTCTTACCTGTGTTGAAATGATAAAGAAATTCTAAATCAACTGGTTTGTCAAAAAGTGAGATAATAATGAATAGAGTAATTATGTGAGCCATTAATTCAGACTACCATTAGAATCCTGAGTGGTTCTACTGAACATGTCTTGATGTACTGTACACCTGCAGACCTAATTTTAAATAGCAGCCATGCTGGTCTATTAACTTAAAACTAAACCAGCATTCGCTGTAGGAGGCATCATAATCACCCTATGTTGCTTTGTGTTACTTTTTGGTCAGTCACTTGGTACGTTGCCTATTAAATGTCATTCGATCGTAAATTAGCTGTAGGTGTCTAAAGATTATTAGAATCATTTTTAAGGTTTTATTCAAGGTATTAGTCGTTGTCATGCTTTACTCGATGTTGCTCATAGATGAAGTTATTATTGAAAGGTGTACGCAATTCTGACCTACGTAATGCTGCGGGCATGTCTTCTTGGCTAATGGTTTGAAACACCTGGCTTTATTCAGTGCATAGCTGCCACAGCAACTTACGGTATCAGTCTGAGAATATCCTGTTCAGTTAATTACAGTGGTACTGGTGAGTTATGTCAATTGTCTATTGTTTCAGCTTCCAACAAACTCAAAGTGTTGGTTTTTATGTCAAGGCTCGCATTGTGCTGTATTGTATCAGGTCGGGATGAATATGCTGTAAATTTCTACGTTTTCGCCTTGCGTTTTTTTTTTCCACCCTGCTTTTAAATCTCGGGCTCAAATAAAGTTTCCATTTTCAATCCCATAATACTCTTTATCGTTCAAATTATTTGGCTACGGATAGATTTTGTTAAAACAACAAATTTGGCTGGTATTTATCAAAGACATACGAGTCTGTTGGTATCAAGTTTAAGTTTTGAGGATTAGGTATGAGAAAGAGAAAAAGGTTTAGTCGCATTATCGGCAACAATGTTGTGTATCCGAGATCAGGCCACTGAGTTTGGTTCAAACCTTTCCAATGCTTTGCTAATGGAGCTAAAAGCCAATGTGGCTTGTAGGTGAATAGCGTGTTTAACTGATAAGGTCACTGGCCGCAATTTTAGTTAATTCTGACGAATGGCTGGAGGCTAACTTTGAGAATTGGCAATATCTGTTAAGATTTCAAAAATAGCCGATTTTTTGTTTTACAGTTTTGATCATAATTAAGTCCGACAAGTCTATCCTACCCAAATGTAGTCCGAAAATGTGCTTTTCTCCCCTAAAACTTTTTTTTTTACCTTTAAGTTAGTTTAGGGTAGTTCTAATCCTTCACCACATTGCTTCCTATTGTCTAATGTTGGCTGGTGGACACCAACAGGTCTGTTGCTGCTCTCTGGTCTCTCAATCACAGATCACTTATCAGCACTAACCACAACCCCAGCGGATGTCCTTAATGGACAAACGAGCTAAGACCATATTTTTATTAATAAGACACAGCACTCACACGTCTATATATCACAATACAATGTCATTACTGGTAGCCTAATTAACCATTGTCCGATTACCACCCCACATGGTAGGCTCTCACATATTGAATAAACATGATCTAGTCAATATATCGGTTTTACTTATAGGTTACTAATTCTGCCCGTCATCTATTGTTTAATACTTGGAGGGCACTTTGGGAACTTCAAGATGAGTGCCATGTGGGCCCAAGTGCGTGATGACTCGCTTGCTTTAGTTTGTAAACATTGGGCACGCGCTGTGTAAATCCACTCGTGATGTTGTGTTTTCTCAGGCACTTTCTGTAAACTATATTTACCTGTCATAAGTAGACAGCTGTTAAGATTTATAAGAGCTCATCCTATGTATAAGACATCACCTGGTTAAGGGAAGATTCTAGTATTTGCAAAAAGTTAACACTTGACAATGCTCTTTCTCTGCTACCATGGGTGTGTGGTTGAGTGCGCCATCTTAGTTATAATAGTGAGTTCTGCGGTAACAATTTTTCAGTGTGGGACAATAATTCTAGATTTCAGTTGCATTGTTGCAAATGCTTGAAATTTTACCAAATGTTGCTTGGTAATAGCTACACCATACCACGCTAAAAAGAACTTGAATTTTCCTGAAAATTTATTTTTGTTTAGAAATTCGACAAAATGAAATTTTACCTGTCCGCCATATTTTGCTCCAAACTTAAGAATTGTTACAGCGGCTCTGTATCCATCCAGGTTACAGTCCATGGTCATTCAAGTTGGGAAACTCACTAATGCATTGAAGGGGAAAGGGGCCTTTTTGATGTTACGTACCTTTCTTAGAAATCAAATTCCTGGTTACGTTGTAAAGACCTGTTTTGTGTTAAATTGCTGTTCCCTTGATGTGTATGTCATATCCACAGAACTATAGACAGTGAAGTAAAAACCATATTGGCTCGGCATTTAAACACGTTATCTTGATTTGAGAGCGAAATCTGAAAGATTTAAATACTGTACGTTTGTTCATTGGAGCACTGGGTCTACCAGGCTAACAAAGTGCTAACTCATTGTTGTGTTACCATTGTGGGTTTCATTCAACCAAATGGCTGCAGAAATTAAAATCATGATTTAAGATTTTGCTATTCTTCTGTCGTGCTGATTTGATAAAAAATCTTCTCTATGAATACGGATTTCTAGAGTTAGGTTGTTGTCTGTGCATGATATACTTAAAATCACAGAAAGATGGTGCTGGTCTTCGATGTTATCTGTAAAGTACTCTTTGTAACTGTAAACAGCAAGTTTCCCTTGTTTCTGACCATAAAAATTCAGGGAATTTTGTGTTTTATGTCTCTGAAATTTCATTTGGTGCCTTCGGAAGAGCTGAGAATGTGAAACATGAAAGCTGACATTCAGAACACCGCTGTTGGTAATACATTTGTCCATACCGTGACAGCTGAAGATCAAGTCGATTCAGTACATTGTCCTCATGGTATGAGATACCTGTCGACATTTCTACTGTGTCTAAAGCTCTACATTGGTATGTTCTTCAGTCCTGCTCTTCAGTTATGAATACTATAGAAAAAGCTGCCGCAATTTAGCGTTTTCAAGAATTGTATGTATTCACTGCTGTGGCAGATGTTTTTGGTAAGGAAAATCAAGTAATTTAGGTAATTGTCCTGAAATTGGTATGATTTCACTGAAAGAAATTGTCTGTTTTTTCAGGGTTTCCATAGTTACCTTTTGTCAACGTATAGTTAGTTAATGGTTTGATTTTAAGCATTTGCATTAAGGTGTGAATCTCGCCAGTTTTGGACAAAAAAATGCCGAAATTACCTTTTTCATTATCAAGAGGCTCTGACGTTGTGAATGTTAACAGTTTTTGGAAACTATTATCCGACGAGGCTAGTCACGGATTAGAGCTTGATAATGTTTTAGCTTTGATTGGGTACTGCTTTGCTTAAAAAATCAGATAATTTAATCTCTCTTGTGTGCCGCCTTACGTCCTAAATTGATGAAATTTTACTGTGAAATAAGTCTAGGAGAATTTGGAAATTTGGATTTTAATAATTATTTTTGTCCCGAATTCAATGCTGTTTTCTTTGTTTAAATGTGAGTTCCACCTAGGTGTTTGAATGGCAAAATTTAGATGTTCAATAAGCGTATTTTTGAGTTAAGGTTGGCTGGTTTCCACTTAGGCATATATGGAGACTAGTTGCCTGTTTACATTGTTCCTCATCGCGGAAATAGTTCTCTGGGAGAAAAAAGGCTCACGCTCATTCGAATGTAGATTTGACATTGATTTAATCTGAATGGATTCTAATGGAGGCAGTGCTATAAGTAATGACTGTTAAACTTTTGTGATTTCCAAGCTTAAACAATGTTGCGATACTTGACCAAAACAATTATCAAGCAATTTCTGTTCTCGCCAAAAAATGGATAGGTGTCACGAAATAATATGAATATTTTGGACTTTTACTCTGTCGAGTTGTAATGATTATTGAAGTCGTCTTCTTCACGAAGTACAACAACATTGAGGAAGATACCGCAATAGAATAACTGGCCTTTGCCAGGCTAAGTGAGTTGTAAGAACAGCCATTCTCTGGCTTGTCCTGTAATTACGGTAAACACATGTGAGGAATGCATTTTTCATGCTTGACATTTTCCTGGGGCGTGCGTAAAAATCAACTGCACTTTCTGCTGAAAATCATCCTCTTTTCCGGTCTCATATTTTTGTGAAAAAAAAAGAAAAAAACTCGTAAGATGTTCAAGCCATTTTATCAACATCTGAAAATTTAGCTGTTCGTTTTTTTCCATGCTCTGGTCAAGATTTTGCAAGTTTACCAGGTAATATTTGATTTGTCAAGAATAGTTGTTGATGCAAAACACAACAAGTCACTTTATTTGCGTGAGAGTTCTTTCTTACACCATACATTTTGTTCCTAGTAGTTGACCATTGATCCTAAGTGCAATTTCCTTCTTTTGTGTCTTGGCCACAAATTGGTAGCCATGGTGATTGTTCCTGCTAATTGCTACATTTTGTCATTGTATCAAATTCACTTAGCCACCAATTTTCACTCGCAATTCACAAGACGGGCTAAGACGGAAATTCATTTGCCTGACTTCAATACCTTCAAGTATAATTAGGGGTAATGTGCGTTTTTATTAGCTTTTTTCAGCAGACAGCTATCTGCATGAAATGAACTGAGCTAGCTGCTCTGGCGCTATAATGTGGTTAATATTTTCATCCCTTGTTAGGTCTGCAGACTGGAATGTTTGAAGGAGAGATTTTTATAAACAAGGCTTTGGGAACACCTTGACACTTAAGTTAGTGACGCCCCCATTGGCATGAAATTCATTGTGGCTGTGGTCGAATTTCTCCTCGCAAATAAGAGTGAAATTTCCGTGATCTGCGGCAGAAGTTAATGCAGAGTCACAGATGAAATTTTGAAATATTTAAAAATCGGCACACATCCTTTTGTAGGACTCGGATCCTTTTGTAGGACTCGGATGTGAATTGCACGTGAATAAGTCGTGAAGTACATGTGAAGACTGAATAATGGTTGTCACTGCACACCATTTTGTCAAGGTTCACGTTTTTTCCCTGATTGAGGTGTGCACAGTACGTAATCTTTTACGTGCCATTGTGACCCATTTCATGCTGTGCCTGAATTATTGAGGTGAAAACCAATCAACGGTAGTACAAGCAGGAATCTGCTGAACTGACACACTGTGTACTACAAATTTAGTGTCAGTGTATACCAAAACGTAGAAGTCTGCGTGCCTTAAGTAGTAAAGCTCACGCCAGTCCAACCCAATATGGTAAAATCTGACCAATGTGGGATGCTAGTATGGACAACAAGGGAAGTAAATTATTTTATCATGATGTCCAAATTTGTAGTGGACAATGTTCAGCGCCATCTTCAGCTCAGTCCTGTGATTTCTTTAGTTAGAATATGTCGGCGAACAACAGAAATTGTGTTTTGTCTTGGTCACTGGGCCCATCTGCCTCACCAGAATTTGAAAAATTGGGTCAAGCAAGAATTGCTTTCTTGCTCCCATGTTGCTAAAGAGTTCCCTAGTGGGTCAAGAGATTTTATCCGGGTCAAATGAAATTGACCTATCTGAAAGGCAAAGTGCATTAGCTAGACCACAGGAACAGCAGAACTACCGTATGTCCCAGATAGTAGAGACAAGAGAAGAAATCATATTTGATATAATGTTCTTTATTTTCAAACATATTACATAACTATTCTAGCTCAGCTGCATTATGACACTTTCACATTCCCTACACAGCAAAAATCTTCATCCTGACAAAATTTTTTTTCAACTCGATAGAGTCCTTTCTCAAAGTAAAATCTCTTCAACAGTACACAGAGTGAAACTGGATGGGCTAAACATGTTTTTACAAGGTGTAAGGATGTGTTAGATGATTGGTTTATGTTGGTTCAGTTAATGCCATGCTTTCTGCAGAGTGTACCTTGCTAATGAGTCATGACATGTAGAGCCAGGAGGGCTCCTACCTGAGCTCACACCCCTCTCTGTGAAGAAATTTTCTTAGCACTTTTCACGTGATCGCTGGTTGAACTTTTTTACCAATTGGGCTGTGTGAATTACCTAGAAGATATTTTTGGTATACAAACCGGTAGAATATTTATCGAGGTGCAGCACGAATTATTGAGGAAGACCAGAGGCGTGAATTTTAATCATTACAGTTTATGAATTGATGGAGACTTTACTGGATACCTGGATGAGGCCAGTATTTGTTGGCTAAGAATTATTCATACGCACCCCTTTCTTGATCCCTAGGTCTGCCTTTGAATGAAGTACGGAAATTCTCCACGTAATTCACAGTAAAACAATTGCCAAAATTGTCATTTTCCGCTTTTCAAAAGTCAAATAATCTACTGCAAATTATAGAAAATTTACCACCAAAAGTTGTTTTCCAAGATCTATACAATTCAAACAGTGCTATGGTTGAGACAATTTTTTTCTAAATTTTCATTTTTGTGGAGGAATTTGACAAAATAGAATTTCATTTGTTAGCCATATTGTGTGCTAAATAAGTGAAGCATTAGTGTGACTTGTTTTTTCTTTTGTTCATCTTTGGTCCTTAATGGTATTGTTGATAGATTTCTGAAAGCAAACTCAGTTTTAAAGTAACCCTTATTGAAGTTGCAGTTTATGTATCTTATTAAAATCAGAGCCTGTGTATCAGGTGCTATGCTTATATTAACCCACAGGTATTGAAGTCACAGAATGTCTGTCTGCACGCCCGTTTGTCTGGGTCACTAACCTGCTAGTACAACGTAATTGCATGTTTATGGAACCTGGGGCGGTGGTCGGTGTTAGATTTGAATGGCAATTGGTTACAAAGATTTTGAATATCGGTTTAGGTTGTTGCAAATCCGTCATTGTGCGCAGATTTAAATTTCATTGTGAGGGTTTGTTGGCATTTAGTGGATACGGTTTTTGTTGCAGCAAAGATAAAAAAGGAATTAGAGAATTGTGTCCAATTGTGGTGAGCATATAATGTAAGGCGGTATATACATTCAAGTAATATTCTTACCAGGAAAAGCACATATTGGGAGGGAAAAGTTGATTCCATGTAAGGTTTGCATGTCACTAATTTAATCCCTGATTATAGATGTTTACTATAAGGAACAAAAACGCTGCCCAGATTGCTATGAAGTCATTTTCTAAGCAACTCGGACATAAATCTGAGTTATGGCAAATCACCATGCATCCATGAGCTGCTATCAAAACATCCTATTAACTGGACATTAATCTTTTAATTCCCACTGCAGTCAACTAATTTCCTTGTAGTTCATTGTAAGAACCCAGTCTCTGGAAATCCTATTCAGTGTTGTGTTCACTGTTGTATAAACCTCTTCCTGGGTCTTCCTTTGTGTGTTAAGTTTAGTGCAATGAGAAGAGACATATTACAAAGCCAGCAAAATGTCTTTGTTTTACATCAAATCCCTTTAATTATACCCAGGGGAGCCTACTTTTCAGCTGTGGTAACTCGGAACAACAGGTGAAGTCATGTTTTCATGCCAACTTAAAACCGGATGATCATTGATGTAAACTGCACATTTGTTACAACCTTTTAGACTGGCTTCCCTAGATTGTGGCCACTGAAGGTATCTCATTTTGATGAGTTGGTTGTCAAAGCCATTGCAAGATGATGCTTGGAAAATACTCTGTAGTCCTAGGTACATATACATATACGGTATACGTATGAACTACATACAGGTAGGAAAGGAACTGAGAACTGCATATAGTGGTAAAATGGCCAATATTTGAAAAAAAGTCATTATTGACAGCGACACTAGTCGATAACTGAGGTGACGCCGAAGGTCATAACGCATAGCAGCATCAATGTTCCACTGTTAAATTCACCTACTGTAGTTTCTGTGAAGTTAACTTCTGCTCTTACTGCTATCCAGGGCCAGAGTTAACTCAGACTGTTTATGCTAACCGACTGACATTCTCAAAGCAACCGATTGACATGGTGACGATGATATGAATAGCCCTTTATATTATTAGAAGTGTTTTCCACTACAGTAGGTGCATTTGAAGAATTGGAGCATTTTTTGTGAACTATAGTGGATTTAAAATTCGCCTATAAGAATTTGTGATGACGATGATTTTATAATGATGATGATAGTGTTGGATGAAAGTGATCGAAAATGATCCATGCTGCTTCTGGTCACTGGTGAATACAGTGAGGCATGTGCTTGAAAGTTTTGGAGTCACACGAGATATTGCCTGTGCCTCATGAGTTCAGTCAGTTTATCTGTGGTATTTCTTCACTAATTTCAAACAAAATCAATTTCCAAAAATTAATGTTTTCACCTTTTTCAAAAGCTGAGCACCTTGCTACAATTAATGGAAACTTTACCAAATATTGTTTCATAAGTCTACATGGAAGGTACCAAGCTAGCAATATTTTTGTGGGAAATTTGACAAAATAAAATTACACCACATTATTGTGTGATAAATAGTCGAAGAAATAAGATACTACGGTATACGCCAAAGGTGACCAGACAAAATTCCTTTTTCCTGTCCTGACAGGTTATGATCAGCCAATGTAGCAAATCATGTTATGAATTCTATAAATACTAAGCTGAGGAGAATTCCACTTGAGCTCCAATTCCAGGTGGTTGCATTCAATTATTTTTGGCATGTCATGCTACTAGGCGGGCAAAATTCTCAATTTTTTTATCATTTGTGGTTATTCATTCTTTTTCATAATGTGACCAAAATGAATCTTGATTTGACACTAAAGTCCCGTCTACACACAGCCCTACCCTAGAATAACTTGCACTAGTGCAACCCCAATTTTAAATTAAGAGTCCACACACACATCCAATAACTAGGGTAAGGTGGAAGTTGTCGCTCTTCGCGTGACAATGAACACCTAATGATAGTACAGCACAACAGAAAACCCGACTATATGCAACCGCAGCCGATAATTACCTCCTGCTTTGCCCCAGGTTTGCGGCCACACAGGAATTAGATGTGGCACAAGTTACCCTTGAACAAGTTACCCTTGAACAAGTTACCTTGCCGCGATAATGTGGAACAAGTTGTCACAAGTAGTGCAAGTTGCACTAGTTTAAATAGCATCCTCACAGCCTTCAAACCTAGCGACTCGTTCCAGGAGTAACTTGTTCTAGGGTGAGTCTGTGTGTGGATGGCACTTTAAACATCAAAAGTCTGAAAACATCAATCGGTTTGAATTGTCTGCTTAACTTGTGCATTGTAGAACTACAAGTGTTTATTTCAATGTTCATTTACTAACTTCGCAGTTAACGAAGGTTATGCAATGCCTGTTGAATGTTCATGGAAATCGAAGTGTCCAGCTAAACTGTTACTAAAGCCATTTTACATGAGGAAGAATAGTCACCGTGCGAGTTGTGACCATGAGATGTCAACTTGCTTCTCGTGTTTACACACATCCTTGTGCTTGATCAGCTGTTCCGTGTTAGTCGTTCTGTGTCGACTGGGCCTCGTGTAAATGCGGTGTGTAACCATCTAGCAGTACCTGATAGGAGCAATAGTTTGATTACCTGTCATATACGGTACATGTTATTTATAACTGCCTGTCACAATCTGAATCTAGCCTCGTTTCACCTCAACTTACCTGAATTATTCATTTTTTCACCTTTTGGCTACATGACTTTGGGATTTGTTTATGATGTTTTGCACTGTTAATGTCATTAAAACCGATGTTTTTATAATTTCATTAATTCTTTGTTTTTGAAAATTTTTTCGTATTGTAGCATTTCTTTTGGGTTTCTTTTACAAAAATACTGTTACTTCTTAGTTACAATATTCATGTAAATTAAAAGAATACTTTGTGTTTTAACTAGGTGTTATTGTATTTTACAACTCTAGCTATATACCCTACACGATGTCGCTAAACAGAACGATTCTACAGTGTGGCTTCTCTGAGAAATTTATGTTTGCTTCCATGAAAGGGGCCACAGGAGTCCAGGTTCTGTACACACTTGTTGGTAATATGACTGGCAGTATTTCAGGTGGGCTATTAGAGCTTGGTTCAATTAATCACACTAACAATTGACCTATCGCAAGCTCCGCCCCCTTGCAAAATTTCGAAAAACAATAAGTTTTACCCGGTAACGTGTTGTTTGTCAGGTAAGAGGGCGACTTGGAAACGAAGGTGTGTCAAGAATGCTGCGTTCTAATTGGTCAGTTAAGCGGTCGCTCAAAATCCTGGCGATAGGCCAATTGATCTTGAAATATAGAGCAGTTAGAGCAACAATTATTTTGTAATTATTAAAACTGGTATCCATCCATCTTCCTTTACAAAGTTCTTTTGTCAGTCACGTATTCTATCAGTTTTCGTTCACAGTTGCAACACCTTGACCTGTTACCATTTCATCATTTATGGTTCAATTCCAAACTTCTGTTAAAAATTCCTTCATTTAGAAGACTGAAAGTCAGATTGTTAAAATCAAAGAGCTCAGAGTTACACTTGGCGTAATACAACTCACAAGGCCAAAGACAATGATGCCACTGACATCAATGAGAAAGCGGAAATATCATCATCTTCATCATCATCTTCATCTTCATCTACGTTTGGAAGTTACAACGTCCTTTTTAATGTTCTCCAGAAAATGAGAAGTGACATATTGCGTACAAATTTCAGGGAAATCAAACAATAAATATGGTTCTAGTTGTGCAAATGACAACAAACGTCTAGATCCCTAAGACAACTACTGCAAGCGCTGCCAACATGCAAGCTTCGAAGCTTAGTCATCAGTACACCTTGAATACCTCTAGAGAGAAACAGATCACACACTTCTGGTAGTTACATATCAAGTTTCAGGGAAGATCTGTTGAAGGACGCCGGTGCTTTGGCACAAAACTGGATGGATGAAAGAGAAGTGGCAGGAAAATTTTGAATAATTTGAGAATAGAAGATCATTGCGAGAAGTGGATGCCACGTTTCGGATAATCCTCGAGTTTTATTGAGTAACAAAATTTCAAAAGAATTTCCCACAGGACCACGAATCAGATTTATTAAAAAAAAAATCTGTCTTAAGCGGCGTTAATTATCCACTTTCATCCAGAAACAATAAACGTTGAGCTATTGATGACTTACATGATGTGAGTAAATTTCATGTTGATTGGTCGTTCAAATGAAAGGAAATTAGAACATCGTCGTTCTTAAACCCCGAGACGACTATTAAACTGAAAAAATCAATCAATCAATAAAAGTAGTCTTCAGAAAATTTTGAACAAGAAGTCATAGAGAGAAATGCGACGACACATTACAGTCCTTGACAAGAACTATCCTCATGCAAAATTTCAGCTTCCCTGAAAGTACTCAGAAAATCGAAAATTGTATGGATATCACCTCAGAAAAACAGACCTCAGTCTTTTCACGAGGTTTTTGTTGTGTGCAAATTTTATGTCAATCTTACAGAAAATGTGACCTGAAGGATATGTACAATTAAAATATAAAAAGTTCAGACACAGCAATATCTTGGCAAGTTTCATTTTGACAAGTACTTATTTTAAAACACGTGATAGTGTTTGGTCATTCAAATCAAATTTACAAATTACTGGTGCTTGAAATTATAGGAATGGCTTCACAAGGAACATGTCTGTTACATACATCAAATACTGATTGCTTTAGGTCATAAAACTGATATCTGCATCCCTGCCAAATTGACCATGATACCTGATAAAGTTGGTATTTTCATGTAGCTTCACACAGTAATTAAATGTGAAACTCATTTAGCACGCAATGTGACCAACGTGAAATTCTATTTCGTGAAATTTCTCCACAAATGTGAAGATTACGAACATTTTAGTCTTATTACAAGCATGGATTGTGGTGTGTAGATGTCAAGAAACAACATTTGCTACAACGCAAAGGATAATCAGCCTTTGAAAAATGTAAATTTGACAATTTAGGCAATTATTTTTTGTGCTAAGTAAGTAGAGCATAAGTCTGCCCTAGTCTCAGTCACAAAATTGGTTCCAGGTGATCAGTGTAATGGGCCCGCATGCGCGGCCTGCGAATGTCTGGTACAACGTGTACCAGACCGCCAACAATTATTTTTTATTTATATCGGTCCCCCGTGGCAGTATTTACCCACAATGCTGCACATTTGTCAGGCGCTTGGCCTACTACTGTTCATAGTTGTTTTCCTGGTACTACATTGAATCAAATCTATTTGACAGTGCGTTATACCGTACAATGTCATTGAGTGGCACATCAATTTTTTAAGGTGAGGTAGGCTGAGATGTATTGTTCATTGGTTGTTGGATTCAGTTCAGAATTGTGTTGGTTGCCTAACTTATGGAAAATTAAGTTTTGCATTTAATTCTGCAAAAGATGAATGTTGAATCCAAAATGCGAATTTGCTAATGTCAAAGAAGCCTACATACAGGGTGATCAAAGACACTTGAACCCGCAAAATTTTGAACTAAACTCTAAATTCTAATTCTTCCATAAAGAACAAAGAAATTCAATGCAAGATGTATGCTTATAACACAGAAAGACTATGCATAGATTGAAGTTTATGTCAACAAACTTCTTAAAATCGATGGATTTGTATTGGATTGGTTATGTGCAATTTCTTTGAGTTCTGTTTGCTTTGGGTCACCCTGTATTCATTTCCTACACATCCCTTTGAGTAACAAGGTGTGCAAACAGATGGTGTTACCCAGACAAGATGGTCAGCTTGTTGTGTTTATTCTCAATTTCATGAATGTGTTAAGTATTCCCATCCACAGCTGTGCAGAGCTTGTGAAAATTTCAAGAGTCTCGAATTGAAACTGTCAGTGACACCTTGATGGTGCTGAGACCAACCTCATCTTGAGTTTGACATTCATTGATTTACTGATCTGCCTCGTAAATGCACTTTGTAGAGGCGAGAGACATGAGACTCTTATTTGTAGATAACTAGCAAGATAAATACCATAACTGAATGTCGTGTTTTGAGATCACGGAAAGCATCGTCCATTTCATCTGTTCTCAGATTTTGTTATACTGTCAGAACACCTGGCTAATGGCTGATGCGCGATGTCTTGCACACACGTGCACTGATATTTTGCTATGTTGGCGATTTTGCACGATTCATTTGAAAATCAGTCAGTACATCAGAGGCAACGAAAATTTAACATCATTAAAATTCATCCAACTGCTTGACAATTGTCGGTCCACCGCTTGTCAAGTAATAGTGGCACTGGAGGTTTTTTCCATTAAAGACTTTCCACATATCTGAGCAGTATCACACGGCTATTTCAAGGCCTCCTGCTATATTAGAGAAAAAGCCATTCCACATTCCAGGTTTCATATATTTTTAGGGCACATTCGTCAACTTCTTGGGGGAAATCTTTTCAATTTGAACTAGAACGATTACCACCTCCGTCGATATCAGCTGACAGATTAGAACTTTGCTGCAAAGCATTCTCTCCATCCTGTATCGGGGATTTTTTGAATTATTAAATGCAGTACCACCCACAGAATTAGGAAGCAATAGTAATTAATGTTCTAATTTTGATAATGGCTTTCTGACTCCCCTTGCACTTCAGAATGGTACCGTGCAATATACATCGCAGTTTGCAGTTACAAATATCATTCCAATTAATTAACTGATGCTTAGTTTTGTTGACTGGGCTCCACCTGATTACAGTGATTACGTGATTAATCTGTCACGTGCTACTGATCCCATGTTTAAGGGTGGACACCACCCCCAATGGAGGGTCATATACAAGACCCGTCACACAAATAATACACTCCAAACCCCTGTGCCTTCTCACCATTTCATATGCTAACCAGCAAGTTGTCTTTGATGTTCATTATTAAACATTTATACTTTGCTGTAGATGAGGTAATGTTTTATTTACGACTACATTAAAAACCATCAAACGACTTGCCAGATGGAATCTCGAAATAATTCAATAATTTGTGATACCCCCTTTGATTTGAAACCCTGAGATGCCAGAAAAGCGGTGCAAATTTTATGGGTACAGTACCCACCAAAATTAATTAGATAAAATACCGTTTCCTGTCTGTAATGACTGACCGGGAATTCTGGGTCTTTTGTCTGATTATTTTTGGCATGTAATGTATTTAGCTTGGGTTAACAGAATTTTCAATAGTTTTACCTGTGTTTTGTATTGTAAAGCGTTCCTACCATGGATTTTTGCACTTTCAGAGGTTTTGTATATGTATAAAAATTTTATAACAAAATCTAACTAAACAGGCACTTATTTTGAGAAATAATTGAGGAATTTTGAAATTTAAAGAAAAATTAATGATTGTTAGGTTTTCTGCCACGTGATGTCATCAGTTGAGGTCGTTGATCAGTTGACTGTACACTGCGGATGGTAGATCTGTATAAAATCGCTGACAATTACCAGCAGGATACATCCAGGTGGAAGTTTTAAGTTTAGCCACACACACACCTGGCTAACATGTCATTGTTTGTTAACAGCTCCCCCCCCTTAATAGAAGTCCCCGTGGAACCTAATCTTATACTTGAGCTACAATAATACTATGTTTTGAAATTTTGTGGCCATTGACAAGAATGATAGATCTCCTTGGAAACTGAATAGACTACAATTTTGGTAATTGTTTCTTGTCCAAAACTGGGGAGGTTTTTGTATGTATTTTTACCCCTTCTTTCTTATCTCAGTTCATGGGGCCATGTCTTTAGATATGTGACTTCGTGGATCGTTAGTACATAGGTTAGTACCAATCAGGTCTCGTAAATAAATCAAGAGATGTGCAACCCACATTAATTATTCATGAACAGTTTGACAGCTTAATTATTTAGTCAAACCGAACAATGACTGACAGTTTTTTACAGAGTCGGGCCATCCTTTCTTGATATGTGTTGCCGAAATCGAGAAATGTTTTTGTCAAATGTTATGTGGCTGTAATATAGACTAGGGAATGGGCTGGTTCGCTGTCCGAAGATAAGTTTTACCGCCATGTAATCCTGCGATTTGTGCTAAATAATGTGCATAAAATCCATTACATCTGTACTGTAATACAGTAACTCTCCACTTTTTTGCACAAAGTGAATTAAATGCATTTTCCTGACAGTTGGGGTGTGCCAAATAACTGAACGTACAGACTTCGTAGTTGAGGGATTTGTGAAATCACCCGGGTAACCAAGTTTCAACAAATTGTGAATTAAACAAAGTGCAGCCTGCCGTTGTCAATGTGATCCAATTAACAGCAGTTACATTTCTTTATCCTGTTCCAATGTGAGAGTACTGTACCCTATCGTTGGTGAAACTCTCTTTTGAGCATACGACTTTGAGTGACAACACGATCATCCATGTCATTGTTTCGCCTCATATTTACAGCAGCGTGAGATATCCCATATATTCAATTGGATGAATTAAGTGGTGAAGATACAATGTCTAGGCCATATCAACCCAGTTGTTAAAGAGGTGTGTATTACTAGAATTAATTAATAGGCTTTGGGTTGATGTTTTCCAAAGGGCAAAACTGACTGCGCGAATTAGATGAGGCAAGAAATTCCCCCCAAGTAGCCTCTTGCAAAATAATTTTGAGCGTTCAAAATGTGAGTGGGGAGTATTACTGTACTCGATATTAGTCATTCTTCGCTCCCTCTTAAACCCATATACATTATGTAACTTTTTATTTATTTTTTTACTCCTTCGAATTTTGAGTGCATGTTGCTATTCCGTTGAATATGTGTGTACCCTCAACTTGTTGTGAGAGACAGACAAGGCCTTTGAGAGGTTACTACCCCCAGTTTGCCAGTGTCAATAATTACTGTAATTCGCCTGTTTGCTTGCTGCCAATTATTTTTGTTGAGCAATGCTTTTTACTAGCCAGTTAATGTTTGTTGTTGAATGAATGGGGGACTATAGGTTTAAGGGCTGATCACCTCTCAACATCCACTTTAGTGGGGGGGCATTACATGGTTAAGACAGGCCAACTTTTTTGGGGGGGTTAATTATTTAAACCTCGCTTCAATTTCATAATATTTAATGCTGTTTGCTTTTTGATGTGACAGCTTTGGTTTAAGTTGTAGGTGTCTGTGGATACATTTGACTAGAATCTTGCTTTTTCTCTTTGTCCAACATAAGTAGCAGACATGCTACCTGATCACCCCTCGGGTCATAGTGGAATCTCCTATTATGTGACTGGTCAGTTGTGTCTGGCACATTGAAGACAGTTCAATGAGTTACATGTTGACAGGCCAGTTTGGAAGGACCTTTGATGCCACATCATGGAGGAAATGGCAACAGATCCCAACCAGAATTTCATCAAGTAGGGCAGTCGGTTGTATAGAAGTGTGACTGGGAAAAACCTTTTCAGCTGTGACTGTAGTCACCACTAGTTGCGGTTTCAAACGTTTGTCAGGAGTTGAGTGACTGGGAAGAAGATGGGATTAGAGCTGTAACTTAGTTTAGATTGAGTTATCAACCTGGTGAAGTCATTGGTTGGGAGGATTTTTTATTGATGTCTTGATATTCCTCTGATACACCCAGGACTTTTTAATTAAGAGTCGTGTATCTAATCACATTAATCTCCATGAAGACATTCCCTGCGCTGACTAGGAAACATATGGTTACAACGAAGTATCTCTCAACCTTTGAGGCATGGGGAGTATAAAGGCACTTCTCAATCCTTCAACGCATTGGGTGTGTTTTTGAAATGCCGGCTGCACCCCTGAGTTCCTATGCCATTCACAGCTGCTAACAAAGGAATGCTATTAGGGTGAGAGTTTAAACGCTGTTCCGCCATCGCCTGGCAGCCGACAAGCCACTACTCATCCATCCCATTCTCTGGTATTGACGCACTATTTTGTTGACGGCATCGACTGCTATTTTGTAGGTCTTCTAGCATGAACTCCCCCGTGGAGCCGGACGCCGACGCCATCAAGATGTTCGTCGGCCAGATCCCGCGGACGATGAACGAAGACGATCTCCGCGAGATGTTCGAGGAGTTTGGCATCGTCTGCCATCTCAACGTGTTACGTGATAAAAAGACGGGCGAAAGCAAAGGTGAGCATTTATAACTCGCAAGCTTCTTTGGCATAAAAATCCATTGGAAATGTTGTCGCTGTTCCTGTTTGATTTATACATGAATTTGTGTGATGATGTATTGGATTTTGTGGCTGGTGTTGAGAGTAACCAAACTGCAGAATTTCTCCCAAAATCTTAACCATGCAACGGGGGGGAGGGGGTTAGGTTATCTGTTGGCTCCCCGGTTGGTATAATTTATGAACTGTTGGCTGACTGCACTGTTGCACTATGATTATTACGTCAAATATTTATCCGGTCTTGGCTTTGGCAGGACTTGATAGGTAATCTTAAAAAATTTATCAACTGGCGCTCCAACATTCTAGAGAATGCACAGCAAGTATTGTCAGTGCTCAACACTGTTTAAATTTGTCTGGAATTTCACTTGTAAGATATGGTTATGTAAGCTATTTAATTTTACTTCATTTTCACAAAAATTCTGTACGTTCTGCAAGTTACAACCCAACTTCTGCATAACGAAGCCTTCCTTTTAGCCTGACCACATAATTTATTGTCCTTGGGTACTTGTCTGTTATCTGCTATAGACTATTTTTGGATAGGTAAAATCTACAATACAAACCGATGAGTGGAATTTTATTTTATCACTTCTCCATTGAGCATATGTTGTACCAAAAGTAAATTCATTTCCATGTTAAATGTTCATATCACAGCAACCATTAGACTGAGTTTTGCAGTTTTAGAAACTGTTGAAAATGAAGAAGGCAATATTGGAAGTTAAGTTTGTCTGAAATTGCTGAAATTTACTGTACTGGAAGAAAAATAAACATGATATACCTAAGTCAGGTGTTGTAAGGGTCTTGGGTGTTGCCTCTGTCCAGCAGTGGGTGATGGCCAAGCTAATGTCTGGCTGCTCTGAAAACTGATAATTAGGTCCTAGGTCAACTGAACAAAGGAAATGCGAGACTGGTCAGCTTGAAGCAGGTAGTTGGAGCTTCATTTTCAGTTCATTACACTACGCTTGTGCATTCCATGAGATACTCTAATGCTATCTTGAACTCATCATTGGCAGTCTTGTTAGTGAACATCAGCACCCTATTGTTTATTGTATTTTCAGTTATAAACAAACATTTTTTTAACTGAAGTTCTAAAGGAATCTAGGCAATAAACTCTGCCGTGTGAAAAGATAGTGAATGGACACCCTAGTTTCTCAAAATTTAGGGCACACCCTGTCTAGAAATTAGGATAAATTTATCTCCTGGCGGAAATTCTTACTGTTGACTGTTTGCCTGGCCAAGGCTATGCCATCAATCTTGTTAAGTCTGTCTCTGGCTCTCTCCAGGTATTGCAGGCATCTTGTTAGCCCTATCTAGGCCATGTTTACATAGTTTATCACAAAAGTATGGTCTGCTGACCACCTTACATAATGCCTTGTCTTCTCTAATCTGAGGATATAGTTGGTGACCAACAGATAGCTGGCCACACTAATAGTGCCTAGTCTTGCATCTCATGTACTGATGGCATCGGACAAAGGTGAAATCTCGCCACTTTTTGAAAAAAAGGATTGCCTGATTCGTCTTCTTAGATTGCTGTGATTCCATACAATTTTTCAAAATATTTTTCAATGCTTAGTATGGTAAAGAATTTGAAGATGGTTGAACATTACTTTCGTGTTACTTATCGTTTATGAAAAAAGTGGAAAAAATAGAATTTTATTTGTCAGTTGTTTTAAATCATATTTTGGTGAGATTTTATCGTTGCTCTACAGTCTGCCCTCGTTCTTTTCACAAGAGCCTTTATTATTGTTAGGAATACCCACAGTATAGTTTATAGTATATTTTATACCACAATATTAGCGTCAAATGGCAGATACAACCGTGTAATAACCCATAAAGTTATCTCACTAGTGAGATAACGATTTGGCGGGAAACCGAGGACGGAGTCGAACCCGGGACCTTGAGTTAGCTGGTCGCCGACCTTAACCACTGCACCACGCAGCAGCTGACGTCATCAAGAGTGAAAATAGAATACTTAAATGAGCACGCGCAATAATTGCACGTTCAACAAACCGCATAGTACTGTACTTATACGCTACGAAAAATAAGACACATAATTTTCAAAAAAATGATATCTTAATTCAGTGAAATTTTTCTCTCATGTCCTCTTACTTGTAAATCACCGATCTCCAGTTTGAATGCGGGTATCGTGTCGTCAGGATCTTTGACTTGAGAATTATAGTCAGTTACCAGTGGTAACCTACTTTAGCAGACGATAATTTCCCGGTCGAAGCTTAGCGTAAAAAAACGCGTTTTAAGCTATAATAGTTGGTAAACCTTAATTTATAAATTCAGTTTATTTCTATTATATTTAAGTTTTCAATTGGTTTTGAGTAAAAGCATTATTTGACAAAAATAGCCCGGCTTTTCTTAAAAGGTCACGACCTCCGACCCCGGGCCTCTGACATAGAAAGTAGTTACAAAGCCGTGGAGAGTCAGAAAAGGTAAATCGATTCATTGCAATGTTTCTCGTTTAGTATGTGGTATAAATAGATTATTACATGTTCTCAGCCGTTATCCCCCTTATCTAGAGCCCTCGTGGATTTTGGAGAATTATCACCCTCGGGGCTAACGCCCCTCGGGCGATAATTCTCCAAAATCCACTCGGGCTCTAGATAACGGGGGATAACGACTTCGCCATGTAATAATCTATATGTATTATGATAGCTACAGAATAGAACCTGATGCAAAATTGATTTTATTTAAATGATGAGAAAATAAAATCACACTCGTTTGAACTGTATTATGCTCTAGACTTTACTTAAATTCAAGTGATTCATCTTCAGAAGAATTTCCTTTCCTGCTAATGCCTCGTGCCGTTCTGTGAACATTGCGTAATTTTTAAATTGTAATCTTGAATTGTGTTTTCAGCCCCTGTATGTGGTATTTTATTTTGCAATTTGCCCACTTGAACGAAGAATGGAGCCCTAATGCATTTATGTTGTGGTGTGAATAGTTAAGTGTTCCAGTGATGGATTTCACAGGTGCCATTAAAAACAGTTTTGTTCTGAAAAGCTTTTCAATTGTTACGCAATGGAATACAACGACCAGATCTTGGGCAGGGTACCTGAAACCTAATTGCTCATGGAATGGTCAATATCGCCAATACGACTCTGCTTGCTTAGTCCATGGTCGGTACAGTATTTTCTCGCCTACCTTCATGATAATGGCTGGTGCACAGGTTAACAGTCACTTCATTCTCTCCCTTTTTTGGAGCCAAGTGACAGCAGTGGTCAGTTGCTCAATTCCCCACTCTTGTTTGAGGCATAATTGATCGCATGTCTACCTTACAAGGGAAATTACAGTTAATAATATCAATCTACTGATAAAACGAGCTATCATCCATCATTTCGGGCACTTTACTGTGTCACCATTATGACGGAGCACAAATTACACTGAAAGTACTCATAATTTGGGAAAAGGCACTGACTGAGGAGATTCATCTATGATGTTGCATGAATATAACTATTATACTGTTTCTGTTTCTGTTTCTGTGAGGCAGGACGTTGTTTTCCAAATGTTGCCCTCCATGACGCCTACAGTTCACGAGTGCTTAAAGAGTGTATTACCAAGAAAGCATGTAAAAATTCACTTGCCTTGCCTTATGTAACATTCCTTAGCTGTAAAATCTCAACAGTTTCGGGCATGACATAAGTGGACAATGCATTTCTCATTTTTCACAATAACAAAAAAAAAAGTAATTGCAGGGGATCTGGTACACGTTGTACAAGAGGTGTGCAGGCCGCGCATGTGGGCCCATTGCACTGATCACCTGGAACTATTTTTGTGCTTTATTAATATGTAGTTAAAACCCCAGCTGAGGAGCTAGAAACCTGACTCAAGGGTTTAGCAGTGTGGCCCAGTGGGACTCGAACCCATGACCCTGAAGGCGGGCACCATCACACTAGGCCACACTGCCTCATTTTTCACAATAGGTGTGTAGCATAAAAAATAATGCTTTGCCATGTTTTAGTTCTCCATCATAGCTACCGACAGACAATATTCCGAAAAATTTTGGGGATTCGCAGTTATTGTAGAAGTCCTTAAAATTGAGAAATGAGCAATATAAATTACTTTTGACTAAAATTGACAAGCTTTTGCTGTGACATCCATCACTTCCGTGTCAACATCGACACCCCATGGCCAAAATATTCTCTGACAGCATCTTTGTTCACATCGCTTAATCCTTTTGCAACTAGATGCAATGCCCATGATAATCATGTGGAGGTTTACATAGAACTCTGTGGCCAAAATCTATTCAAATCCCTGTGGCCAAAATCTACTCAAATCCCTGTGGCCAAAATCTTCTCAAACAAAATCTTTGTTCACATTGCTTGTGGTTGTGCAACAGAATCCATTCTAAGGTTGTGGTGATATTGTGAAGATTTAAATAGCTTGAAGGAGACATAGAGTTGCTGTGCATTTGCAGGTTGTTTAAATTTCTGCAAGGTTTTGTTTACCATTCTTGCACAAAGTCTGTTCTAGGAAATCCTTTCATATTTAGACTTGGTAAAGGTTAGCTAAGATTCTTAAATGGAAAATGGAAACATAACCCCTTAGCTTCATCCCAAGAAAACGCATTTAGTTTGGGATTTTGCTTCCTGGCGTCATAAACTAATGCTCCATTCCTGTGTTTTGAGGTCTCGACTTTTCGCAGAATAATCACAACTTACAGCTCCTGTGGTGAAAATTGCTTTTTTACCATTGATTAGGCGGCCAGTGTACCTGTGTTGGTGTGCTTTAGGTTATGCTGTGCCAGTTTTTAACAGCGTAATTTGCTTTTTGAAAAGCTTTTAGTGGTTATTTTAGTGCCTGTGAATGCAAGAGCCTTCTGAAGGGGTTGTTCAGTGGTTGCTCCCATTCTCAGTTGTTCACCGTCGAGTCGATCATAGGCTCCTTGTGGCTAATTACTACTTTAGGTGTCGGCAATATTGAAATCTGTATGTGTCCCACTCTGGTAAAGGGAGTAAGGTACTAGTGAAGTTGTAGTAAAATCTTCTTGTTTTGTGATATTTAGTTCTGTATTTTAGAAAGTATAAGGATACTTGTCAGAATATTGTAAATAGCGCCCATAAACACTTAAGTTGATATTCAGATAAAAAATTTAAAATCTTGATTCAAATTTCGTTGTTTGACTAGTTAATGATGTGCTCGCGTTAATTGTATACATTCCAGCATAATTTTCACAGTGTTCACTCCTGCGAATGCTTGTCAGTTTCATACATACTATCCATTTGTTAGTGTCCTATGCCAAGTCAGATGGCCCATCATCCTTTTTACCTTGACAAGCCTAGTTCCAATGGCAGATTTTATGAGTCAGCATGTTTGTGTACCTAATTAAGTCTCCAACACTAGCGACTTTATACTTTAATATAGTGAGGTACTTAGAGGTCTCACTTTGTATTGAAAATATATGTTTGTACTGGTCTAATAAGTCACTCTAAGTGAGGATTACTTAGTCACCACCCTGACAGTTCAGTTTGTCTTGGGTATGAGTTGAATTGAAATGTTGAGTGAATGAGTACAGAATTTTTTGTCACTTTGTACCCAAATGAACTCTGTGAAATCAGGCTAAATGTACTATGTGATGGACACTGGACTGTGCATGGCAAGTTGACATGGACACAGAGCAGGGTTATATGGGGTTTTAATCATTCGTTTACGCATTTTGAAGCACTAGTTGTAAAAGAGATGTTTTATTCGACAGGAACAACAAAAAATACCGGTGTTTCGAGAACCGGCTAGAATCCTTTTGGAGTTCATGAACCTTTGTGGAATTAATCCTGTTAATTTTTTTGGGAATATTTCAGGAATCTCGAAATACATGAAACGTGGCTATTGTCGTTTTCATCGCTAAGATGTCAGATATGATTCCTTTAATACGAACCCTTGTCTTGAGCGTTTAATCTGTGTTTTTTACCTGTCT
Source organism: Phoronis australis (assembly GCA_002633005.1). Taxonomy (NCBI): domain Eukaryota; kingdom Metazoa; phylum Phoronida; family Phoronidae; genus Phoronis; species Phoronis australis. The sequence goes on from NMRA01000205.1 coordinate 550,162, forward strand.
GTCTTCTTATATTCTTTCTTATCAGAAGGCGGTATTTGAGCACTCAGAATTTTTATGGCACATTATTCCAATTTGGGTCAGTGACCAGATTTGCCAGCTTTACATATTAGAAAAAATTGTAGTTGGTGGTCAGCCAGGTTTTATTTCACTTTTGTTGAAGTGGCATTCTGTTTAGCCATTCTGGCATGAGGCACGTGTTGCCCAGTGTTCAGTCATTCCCAGAGAACTAGCATGTAGGGTTCAAATAGGTCAAACAGCCAGTCACCCATTTGGCCTTCACTGGGACCAGCTTTGTGTGTTGTGTTATGTAACCGGCCTGTATAGGAAATGGCCATACAATACCTGTTGTGACAGACAGATGTAGATTTGTGGAGAGCACCTTTGGAAAGACACAATGGGCTGTTTAGTTAAATACTAGGTACTACATTCTCTGTGACCTGTACCCAGTATGGGTCTCTCCTAATGGGGCATTTTGTGTGGCTAGTTCCTTGCCAGTGCTGTCAGATCACACAAGCAAGAATATAATCTCACCAGATCTCCTGCCTATCAGAAAGTTTGATGCAGGACAACTAGGGAGGGGATCGGTACTCAACTCGTATTTGAAAAGTGGGGTCCAAATTTGGGAGACTTACACGCACCATATGGAGGGATTCCGTATGGTCACTCTGACGTCATTGGACAGGGAGGTATCTCCACGAAAAACATGGCTGATCGTCACTGTGACATTTATGGTAAAAGTAGATGGTGATAGTCTGTGGTCTCGATCAAGGTCTGAATATCTATCAAACCTAAACAGTGATTTGAAAGTTTGAATAAAACTTATCGTCCAAAAGGGATAAAATTCTTTGTTTAGCTGTGATTTTTGCCTTGGTTGTCTTAAAAATTGGCTGTACCAATGACAGCTATCATGACTTCTAGATGAGTTCCTGAAGGGGATACTCATTGGCGGCCATATTTTGGTACTAGTGTTGTTGGAAAATTAGGATATCCTCCCCTTGAGAGAGTGGCCACGAAATAGTGATCTATTTTTTGGGAGCTTCAATGAAAAAGTCACCATCAGTTGGGTTTTCTTACAGAACAACACTTTTGTTGGGGTTAATTTCATCACCATTACTCTTCATCGGCATTTTCGGATAGCTGAATTTTCTCCCCATTTACGTTGCTATTGTCAAAAATCAGTATAACTTTTGCCACAAAGTTTTTTAGAAATGTTGATGATATTAATAACCTGGAGCAATTTGTGCAGATGGTAAAAGAAATCATTTGAGTAGGTTTGAAAACCCAAAGTAGACTTTTTATATAGAGAATTTTGTTAAAATAAGGCACCCTTTCACTGGGAATGTGACTGTACAAGTCGCCCTTCTCATGCGCACATCTTGTATCGCTGTCCTACCGGAATAATCTTTCACACAGCATTGAGGCTTTGATGCACCTGTTTACAGCTAAGTTACTTTTCCCACCAAGGTTAACGTTCTCACCCCGCACGTTGACCATAGCAGATTCTTCAAACCAACATTGATGCAAACGAAATTAAAAATTCTAATACCAGCATTGATTCATCAAGGTAATTTATGGACTCAACGGTCATTTTTTTATTTCTGATCCCTACATCATTGCTACATGTAGTCAAATTTTCTATGTTGTAGTCTATAAACCATGAGATTGAATTCGCTTTATGTTTTTCCTTGTTATAAAATTGCGAGAATAAAATTACCTTTGTTCTTCCATTTTGATGCTTGAAAAATGCAGAATTGTATTGTTCACTATTGAATAAAAAAGCAATTTAGTCTTTTCTTAGAGTCATTTTGAGATCTGCAATTTCCAGCTAAATGAGGCCCACACATATCAATTTAAGCCTAGGTCTTGTGTTTTTGCTCACCTCGTGATTTTTTTCCCACAAAATGAGCAGCTAAAATGACGCAGTACCGACTCGATTCACAAAATTCAGTAATAAGAACCGACTATATTTTTCAACTTTATGTCGCCTATAGCGAAATAGTGAAATTCTGTTATACGATTTTAAATAAATGAAAATTAGCATCAACTAAGCACTACACTATCTTCAAGTTCTGCTTCACAGCTACTATTAGAAAGTCAGTACTTTGAAAAACTGTGTGTATTGGCAGCAGTGTTAGAAGCCCTTGGAAAATGGTAAGGACAGTTTTTGGCAATTATTTCTGTCTGAAACTGGTGCCATTTCATCTGTTGGTTGAACTTCTATGTAAACCAGTATATCCTTACAGTGGATGCCTGTCTCTCATTAAAAGTTTTGTTTGGTCTCTGTAGAGTCCATGACTCTATTTTCTCTTTAAAGCCCACAAACACCTAATTAGAAATGACATTTGCAATAATGGACTTGCTGTTAGCTTGCAGTTGTCACCTTGAATTTTCATTCAGTGATTTCCTTCGTGTTTAGTCCAACATCTATCGCGCTTTGAGCATCTACTTAGTTGGTCTGTCTTTCTCTCTATGTTCTAATGTTTAAAAAGAGTATCTGAGCTTGCACGCTTATAAATAAATCCTTTAGTCAATACTTAATTGAAATTTCCAACGCCAGTGAATAAATAGATGTTACATGGAGAGGAGGTGTCAATAATTGTAAATATAGACTGAAACCTACGGTGTGGTGCTATTATAAATTCATACATTAAGTGGATACTTGGGAATTCGTATTTCGCACATGGTGTGGTGAAATTTAAATGAAACTTTTGTTCTATCCAATTTCTCTTGACTTTATTGGCGAGGTTTGTGCTGAACAGGCAATTGTTGGTAGAAATTTGACCTTTGGAAAGTGGAAAATTGCAAAAATTTTAATTCCTTGTCAATTTTTGACACCACAGATTGGTGATCAGAGGGCATTCAACTGTGGCCACATGAAGACATACACTGGAGTGGATCAATCAATAGCTTATTACTTTACTTTGGATTCCAGGATATTTTATTGGTGTGGTAATATACCCCCATTTCCCCTTGTTATAGAGTTCAATTAGGGCTTGATTCCACAGTGTTTTTGTGTGTAATGGAGTGGACCAAGTCTTTGGTATCACCCATGAGTGTTATTCCTCCAACAATACCTACATGGGTTAGTGTATGACCACAGCATACAGCATTTGTGTATTGCCAATGCTCTACTGAACAGCTGAGACTTGGGTCCAGTGTACATTATGCAATGTCCAGACAGAGCCAAGAATTGGCCTTGTCAACCAGCCAGTCTGACCAGGCTCATGTAATTAGACTGGGGATTATTGCATTAGGAAATACTTGCAGCAATAAGCAAACATACACATGCATCCTACAGCCTGTTTATTGTTGAAGAGCAAGGGTTAACAGGGAACAGACTTTGGGGTTAGTCGATGGTACAGATTTTGTGTTTGGATTATCTATGAATTACATTGCACATCTCCTCGCAGCCCCTGGAACAGGAGAGTTATTCTAAGTGACAGTTATCAAGGGGGGATTGCTCAAAGCCGATAGCCACTTCCCAACGTTCCATAGCGCCATCTGTGATTCTACTATATTCACCCACAATGCAAAATGTCAGTAGGGCGTTCGCCCCACTGTTGTACCCTGCTGCCTTGTTATTCAATATTTTATGTTCAAATTGGCTTGTTGTTCACTGTTGCGGCACTGATCTCAAAAATTGAATGGTGCTCTGTAGTTGGTCTTTTACTTGTCTAACTCAACTCAAGGCATTTGCAGATCTACCTTTTAGATCTGGCGTGCGTTCAGTAGACGCTAGGACCTACGCTAGGACCTAGCTAAAACCTAGTAAAAGTCACGTGCTCTCATTTAAAATACATGGCAATATCTCACGTAATCTCGCGAAGTCTTGCTTTTTAGCGAGGTTCTAGCGTTACTGAACGGGAGGCTGGATTAATATCCTACAATGTGTTTTTCTATCTCCAAACAGGAGAGCTGAATTCAACATGTGCCCTGTAATTCCATCAGGTTTATGTTAGTCTAATTTAAGGTTTGTGCAAAGCCCCTACTGTATGCTTCAATAAGCCAACATTTCTTTTTAACGTATGAAGTTGGAATTTCAGCTGTTGGCAAAAAGATTGCTTGTTCCACCTGGTGCAAAATAATTTCCTCCCACCCTGGCAGGTGGCAGCATAGTTCCACGCTATGTGATTGAACAGTCAAGTTTGGTGCTGTCTTCATTTGCATATCNTGACAGTTATCAAGGGAGGATTGCTCAAAGCCGATAGCCACTTCCCAACGTTCCATAGCGCCATCTGTGATTCTACTATATTCACCCACAATGCAAAATGTCAGTAGGGCATTCGCCCCACTGTTGTACCCTGCTGCCTTGTTATTCAATATTTTATGTTCAAATTGGCTTGTTGTTCACTGTTGTGGCACTGATCTCAAAAATTGAATGGTGCTCTGTACGTGGTCTTTTACTTGCCTAACTTAACTCAAGGCATTTGCAAATCTACCTTTTAGAACTGGATTAATATCCGACAATGTGTTTTTCTATCTCCAAACAGGAGAGCTGAATTCAACATGTGCCCTGTAATTCCATCAGGTTTATGTTAGTCTAATTTAAGGTTTGTGCAAAGCCCCTACTGTATGCTTCAATAAGCCAACATTTCTTTTTAACGTATGAAGTTGGAATTTCAGCTGTTGGCAAAAAGATTGCTTGTTCCACCTGGTGCAAAATAATTTCCTCCCACCCTGGCAGGTGGCAGCATAGTTCCACGCTATGTGATTGAACAGTCAAGTTTGGTGCTGTCTTCATTTGCATATCCTCAAACTGCATTTTTGTACTTAGTTTTCTGTGGTTATCTATTAAAGTTGCCATTAAGAACTTCTAAGTTTTGTTTTCATAAAAGCACCAACGAGACTTACGGGTTCAATTGTTGACACGCATGCTGAGTGCTGCCTCTAGAAAGACATCAGTCCCAGTGTCTTACTTCCAAACTGAAATTTCACCAACATAATTGTGCCCACTACAAAACCAAAATTACCACACCTTAAAGACATTCGTTTATACCAGTTAAGATCTGAGCTCTACCTTAATTCCCAAAAATTTAATCTGAACTTCCCTGATACAACTATGTCTATGTGAAGAGACCAACGCTGCAGATCATTTCTTCATGAAATTCCAACTACACTTCCACTGCCTGACTTAACATGATATTATTTAGAACTGTTTCATTTGAATTAAAAATCCTTATGATTGTGTCAACTTTTTTTGCTTTGTAGAAGCAATACTTTTGCCTATTTTTTAAACTCTATTGTATTTAAATGTGTGTCAGAATATATCTTCAACAACCTTTTTCTATTTAGCGATTTAGCAGTGCCCAGTAAGCTTTCTTTTCCCTCACCCCTTTTATATTTTTTGTCACAAATTTCTTTAATTTCATGTATAGTTTTCCCTGTTCTTTATTTCAGCGTCTGTTATTAGGATATCATGTTGTATAATTTCTTTGTATTAAATGTAAACTCAGGTACTGTGATGATCTGCCTTCTGGGTAATTTGTATTATTTCATATGACTATGTTACTTAAAATAAAATATTTTGCAGTGTAATACTAATTTTTCGATATAGCGGGAAATGATGAAATAGGACTCGCTGCTAGGTGGCGTTGTGGCGATACCGTGGTTGGTAGGCAGGTGTTCTGCATTCTTATATGCGGTTTTCGTGCAGTTTTAATTTCCCGTTTTTTTATAAAAAAACTGTCCACCATTCCATCAAATTCCTGCTTTTTCGCGGTGATTCACGTAAAAATGTCCGTCTGAAAATGTCCATGATAGCCATCTGTTCCCGTCTACTCGGCCAGTCTTGCATATCAAAATTACAGACCCTAAGACACTTTTGTGCTGTCACAATGCTGAAAAGCTCCATGTAGAATGTTTCCTATTGGTTCATTCTTATTGTCACAAGATAAATCTTGTTGCATTGTCCAGTAGGCAGTGGATGCTTACTTAATCTCAGTGATTATTATGTCAAGAGTCTACTTAATTAGCCAGTGACAACCAGCCGTTGGGAGTGTTGGGATGGGGAGACTGAGCTGGATGTGGTGCAAACATCTGTGCTCGATTTTGTCTGCTGTCTTCTGCTAATTTGAGCCAACAGATACAAATAAAAACTGAACATGAAGAGTTGCAATTCCAAAGTGTCTTTTCATGTTTTGTTTTAGGCCAGCTGTGGTGTGCTGTTATCTTAACACCAGAACAGAGTAGTCACTTGCCTCTGGGAAATCTGTGCTCATTAAAAGTGCTTCAATTTACAGTAAAAAATTCAGTATTTCTCGGGGATAAAGCCTATATTTGGCTCAAGGCTCACTCGCAAAAAATAGAAATTTTCACTTGACACCCATTTTTGGCGAAGCAAGCTTTCCAATTTAAATGACTAAGACTTCATTGAAAGCACATGTCGCTTTGTGAATGCCTGCAAAATTTTATCAAAGTGTAAAAGCAAATCAGTTAATAATTGGAAGTTGAGTTTTTCTCAATGCTTATTTTTTGATAAATTTGACTAAAATCCACATGACTGCCATGCTGTGTGTTAATTGAAGACCATTCAACAAAAGAAAACGTCAGTGTTGGTGGCACGTTGCTGTATTCAGGTGGAAAAACTCCTGTTTTTTTAATTCCTGCACCTGAGTACGTTGGGTTTATTGGTGGCTCAAATTTTATGGATTGCTTAAAGTGCAAAAATATTTTCTATGCATGTTTTGCGTCACCTTATTGTTCCAGGCCAGGGTAATAGTACGTACTTTACCTGTTGTACCCGAGTAACCTCTGCCTGTCTGATGAGATAAGAGGACCCAGACAGGGCAATCGACACCTTGCATCATGGGGGCCCTTTTGATACAGGTATGTGTTTATAAAACGTACCGGACCAACTAAGAGTCGTGTTTATACTGTTTTGCAGGTTGCTGTTTTGTCACTATGGCGACGCGAGCACAGGCCCTTGAAGCGCAATGCAAGTTGCACAATGCCAAGATTATGAAGGGGGTGAGTGTTTGCCTTAATTGCCTTGTGTGTGCGCCTTTTCGGAGCGTACATATATATAATGGCACGTAATTAAGAACCGTTTAAAGCAGGATCAAGAAGGGAAAAGTTGTGAGGTGCACCTGTGCTCAAAGCTGAATGCATAATTGGATTTTCTGCTGAAATACGAGATCATGGTGTTAGTATACTTTGTGCAAAGATTTTGTCTTGAGCTGCCTTCCGTAGAATCCACTGTACATTGTGATCGAAATTAGTGAACGTTTGACAGCAGCAAACACTCGGAAATTGTTCCTCTTCTAGTTATGTAGTTACGGCTATTTTGATATTGTTATGTTGAACGAACATGCAAATTTATCCTCAAGTTTCTGAGAAACGTGTCCCATGCTTCTGGGTGTTGTTTTTGTCTTGGTGTAAACGTATTAAAAAATAACACCAACAGGCGTGAATATCATTGCACGAGGACATAATTCAACTGTTGACTCTAGGTGGGAGCTATTTGCCGATGCCAGCTTGTGAAGGCCCTATCTTTGGCTGGGTGTTTGCTGGCAAACATTGCTCTGTCGTTGGTCAACAATGACGCAACGCTGGGGCAAAGTTGGTCAAGTACTTGGTCTGCTTGTTTATTGAAAACTACTCAGTGCCTCTCTGTCAGTAACTGCTAAACTTGGGGGAAAAACATAATTGCGGTAGTTTCGGACAAAAAATATGTCAAAAATTCATCTTTTCATTAGTCAAAACATTTTCAGGTGATAGATATGAGTATAGAATGAAATTTCACGTCTGTAACAAACTGGTGAGGTTTTACCACAGACATCGAAGTATAGTCGATTAGTATTGGTAGGTTACTTGCAAGAGAGGGTGTTGAATTCCTGTACATGGTGAAGTCAGTTTCAGGGCTCGGGATTTTCCTCTTCTCTATTAAGATTTCCTCTTTTTGGTTACGATTTCCTTTCATTTGATTTCCATTTTCCTCTCTTTTGTCATTGTTTTGACTTAGTTCATGCAAAAATGTTCATAAATTTCACAACACAAATATTTGTATCACGCAACCCTATTTATTCGTGGAACGATACATCATCTGGAAAATTTTCCTCTTTTTTGTCATTAGTCATTCCAAGCCCTGCAATTAACATTTGTATGGAAACTGGGATAAGCTAAAAGTAACAAGAAAAGTAAAAGAGATAATTCGAGCTTTCTCTTGTTTAGTATGTTGTAAATAGTCTTGGTTTCCGAATTTGTTGGAATGTGGGCTAAAAATATGTCATTCAGGCATCCACAACTGTTGCTGCATTCCACATCCTTGTCTTAAGTTTCAGGGGACACAAAAATGCAGTTTGAAATCAGCTCTGCCTTCTGTCTGGGTACAAAAATAAACTTCCTATTTGAAAACTTGTGTCTAAATTAGCATTTTGAAAATCATGTTTCACCCTGAGGAAACTACAGCTTAATTGGAATATGTCTTTGCTTCAAACTTCACAGTTGTTTTGTCCTGAAATTTGCATTTCCAAACTTCTTGGCTTAGCACCTAAAAACTTCTTGACACCGGCAGCAACTTCAGTTAAACTCTTGCCTCATGTCATTGCTACAGGTCTCGCGTTGATCAGTAACTCAATATATGCATCAGTGCAATTCAGTTCAGAAAAACCCGTCCTTGGTTTTACACCTTCCTTAACCATATTGGTGCACTCGGGAGGAACTGTTGTTAAATTCCTAATCCCAGTCTTTGTTTCGTCTGGCCCAAGATACGCCTCAAATTCCTTGTACGTTTCCACCTGGATTGCGCCCCCGTGGGCACGTGAGCGAATCGATCATCTCTGAAGTCTCCTCGATATCGCCTTACACATTAGCCCCTTCAGCTGTGGACAGCTGCATATCTTCCCATCACTTACCTGACTATGATGTCTCCTTGTTGGCCCCTAACCATGTTTACCGCAAGTCCACTGTCTTTGTCAGGCTTCTGTTGGTTCTGATGGTTTCTGCATCAATTTCTGTGGGTGTCATACTCGGAATGTTTCCCGAGTCGGCATTTAGGTTTAAGTGCGTTGTTGTGCAGTGGCAAATGTCGGTACTGTTTGGTATTTTTTTGCATGCACTTCATCCGTTCTTTGATTGGTAAATAATTGCTTTACTACACCACTGAGCATACGCGGATTTATTACACTTAATGCCTCAATTCAAGTTTGTTTTAAATACAGATTTTCTTCCCAAAACACGTGTCTAAGTGTACTAATTTCATTTGAATAAACTCTGTTCCTTCCGTCTTCAGAATATTAATACTTCAAACAAAGAGTTTTTGGCTATACCTGTATCACTTCTTTTTTATTAAGTTTCCTCTAAGGCAGTGGGGACTCTCGACCCTCCAGGCTAAGTGATTCTAGAAAATTCAATGTCTACTCATCCTTGCTTAGTTATTATTTCCAGGGCCAACAGAGGTCCTGCTGTTTTGTCTCACATGTTTTAGAAGTCTTTGTAATTTGGTAATAGGAATTGTTGTAAAATCTTGCAAAATCTCCAATTCGACCAACTTATGGCCAAAATTAACAGTTTACTGCTTTTCAACGGCTCACAATACTTTTGTGAACGCCCACAATTTTTAAAATTTTTTGGTAGAATGGCAGGTAACTTGAAAATGGTGAAATTCCAACTTGATGCTGCTTTGTTTTTATGAAGAAACAAGAAATTGAAACTTGCTTATCTCTCATATTGTGTCCTAAAGTGGCTTGATTGTAGCGTTAGGTCTGAGTAATGTACTCTTGGTAAAGTGATTATCTACCATGGAGCTTGCTCAGGTCTTAATTACTCTTCTGATTGGAAGGCTGTTGTTACAGCACTTCAGGTCTTCAGACATTGTAAGACTGTTAACTTACAAGTGAATAGATGGCTTTCAAGGAACCTTGCTTGGGGGTTTTAATAAATGAATCCATAATTTTGTTTGCTTATCCAGTCAGTTTTTAGGAAACATTGGGATGGTAATGAATGTTTCTTAAAAAGAATATACTGGTAGACAGGCTTGCTAGAGTTTCAACTGGGTAGCAGTAAATATTTTAACTTTTACAAGTCCTCCATTTTGTAACTGAGAGCATTTAGCTTACGAATTAGTTTCATGTTTTAATACTATTAGCTATCCATTAAGGTAAAACCGTTTAAGAAGAAAAAACTAACAGAAGGAAATAGCTATACCATGTTTGATGATGCAAGAAAAATGATTCACAAAAAAATATAAATTATTTCCAAGTTTGAGAAAAGGAAAACACTAGGTGTTGTCTAATTTATGATGTACTGCACTCATCTGGATAATCATTCAGGGCCCTTAAATTGGTAAATTCAGAATTCAGAGATTGGTCATTGGGTGGAGCATGGGCACTTAAAAACAAAGTATTTGATTTGTATTCGTTTGGGGAGCAAACATTACTGTGAGACAGGTATCTACAAAGACACTGTCAGTTTAAAAGAAGTCTCAATTGTATAAATTGGGGTTGGGCAACTGAATGTGGGCGTTCAAAAGTAAAAAATTGGAAATTTTGTTGGTGAGCGTTAAGTCTTACATAGGCATAAACCCCGCTGTTAATTTACGTTTTTCTCAACTTGTGTTTAGGAATGTTAGTTTAGTTCATAATCTGGCAGAAGAGTAGAATTTTGGTTTTTCGAATTTCTCAGTAAATAAATTTTCAAATCCAAATTCTTTTAATTGCTGAGCATAGACTATTGTATTACACAGTTTGCACATCTCCCAGGGGTGGTCAGCATTTGATAAATGCCAATTTTCGCAATTATTTTTCTCACAAATTGAAATTGGTGTTGCCACAATTAAGAAAGCCACATTATTTGGGTTCAGCGAAGTATGATTGATGCCAATGAACAGTGGCTGACAAAGGCATTCTTGAGTGACTTTCCTCCAAGACATGGCAGGTGACTCGACATATCAATCATTTCCTGCTCTCATTGAGTTATGACACTTCTTGTAAATATTACTATCAGCAGCCTTGGCTGGGCCGGCTTGTAAGTGGTGGGATTCATAGCAAAATCTACTTCACTTTCAATTTCGGTCAAAGGTGTTGAGAACTCGAAAACGCTTTTTGAAGTGGGGTAAACATACTGTTGTCCAAGCACTCTTTTTATGTTTTTGTTTCTATTGAAACCTTCATTTATCGGTCTGCTGGGCATAAAGCCTTAAATGCAGTACCTCTTGTTAAAACTGCTTTTAATATTTCATAGCCCGCTTTTATTAGGCATTTAATAGTCTACAGAAGTGGAGATTTTATTAGCCCTAGCCCGTTGAGAATATTGTGTAAGGCTCCTAATGAAATTTTGATAAATTCAATCAGACCCTGTGAATTCCCTACTGTCAATGGCAATTTGAGGGCTACTTGTACATAGTTCTTTTCTAGTTTAATGCTGGTCCTTGGTGACTGTACAGTAGCTAAATGGTTTCCGCTGTATTGTTTGCCCATCTCTCGTTTGCGTTTCAAATATTTAATGTTGGGTTGACTAAGTTTGTCCGTTGATTCGGGCATGGCGGCCTCGCGCTAATTGGTTTTAAAACTAACGAGGAAAAGTGCTAGGGAGCTTTAACACGTGGAACATGAATGTTTACACTGTAAGTACAATGGTTATGTGAACGAGCTCGTTGCTGGTTTTCTGTAACTTTTACTAAAACATTTCACTTTTCGTTGAGAGTGTTAGGCTCTGTTTTCTGTGCAGAAGAAAAAGCGGTGCAATGAGGCCATCCAGTTTGTTCCACTGCGGAGGTGGTGTCAAGGATGCAGGTCTCTCAGTTTCAACTCTTTGCCCAAGTGATCTGTTGTTTTGGTACAGTTTAATTTTAGGGGGTTTATGGTTAAACTTAGACGACTGAGATATTTTCTAGTCTTTGGGAGTGTCTTGGAACTTGATTTGTGTTACAAATATTCAGTCTAAAGCTTTCAACTTAAGCCGTTTCCCTTTTGAGGATAAATATTAAGTACCCAACCATTATCATGTTTCTGTAGCGTGTGTTTGGTCCCTACCGATGTGAAAATTTCAAAAGTTGACTCTTCAGTCTGGTTGTGATGTCAAAAGCAGTGGGCGGCTCGGCATTCACATGGTGGCGCTAGTGAGGCAAGGGTCTCACCTGTATAAACGCATACATTCAGGTTATCGTGTTGAACCCTTTAGCTCACCATCATCCAGCCGTCCATTGGTACAATAAAATCTCACCAATTGAGAATACAATATGGTGCATTAGTGAAATGTTAATTTCTCATTTTTTCATTAACGATATACAGTACCAAAATAGTGCCTTGCCTACTTCTGTACAATTGCTGCCTGCAGGCAATATATTGTATGTACAATTGTGAGCATTCATGGCAATGTTAAAAGCACTTGAAAAATGAATAAAATACAATTTGGGAATTTTATTTTCTAATACTGGTGAGTTTTTACCGTGTAATTGAAGGAGCGCCGGTTGAGTGATGTCTTCAATACCTTGGTGTAAAATGTAAGGATCTGAACCCAGGGCTATGATGTAGAGAAACCTCTAATTTTGTTGAAGATGTCGGCGGTGACATCATTCCACAAATACTGAACGATGCGCAATAATGAGATGACTGTTTCCCACACGTTCTTTAACTGAACCCTTGCCTTAATTAAGCCTGCTGCACACTATGTAGTGCAAGTCAGAGTTAGTCACAAAGCACGGTGCACCACACAGCGCGCGACTCATCTCAGCACTTAGGTTGAGATGGTATGACTCGCCATGTGGTGTGCTACAGTGTATGTTGGCTTGTTGTGTACGTGATGGTCATGAAGGTGGTGCTACATTAGTGTACGTACGTACTAAACTGCGTACAAATGTATGCACACACTTATGCATTTTTATTACCCCTATGTATTCTAGTATGATGTTGAGCTTCTCATACTTGAGCACAAAGTTAATTGTCTGCCATCAAAGTAAGTGATTGTTTTGTCTGCGTTTTGACTGTTGGCAAACATTTGGATTTTTTTGGTACCTGTTGATATCGCTATATAATTTCACCGGTGTATACCTATTTGCTTTGCCTTTTGTTTAAAGTGGAAACACTAGCTTGGGGTTCTAGAGCTGAAAATTGCTGTAGTTTTCAAATTCTACATTGAGGTCTTATTGGTTTCTGTTCAAGTGTGTTTATTGGTGGGTTCAGTGCGGTGCTGTTGGTATCGACATCGCCAATGCACCATTTCTTTCAATTTACCATGTTCTTTGTTTGGGAAAGCGTATCTTGGTACCAAAATCTGTCTTTGTGGCGAGACTTTTGAATTGTGAATTTGATGAAGTATTCATTTCTTACTGGACTTGTTCCAAAGTATACCACTAGAACCTCATTTGTATTCACCTTAGGAACTTCATTTTAAAATCAAGTTGTTATTGAAAAATGGCTTTGTTGAAGTTATGGGGGAACACCGAAATCGTTTGAAAAAATTACAAGCTTGGCTTCTAAATTTTGTTAATTTTCGATGAGAAGAAATCGCATCAACTTTCTTGAATACATGTTGTCATTGAAAAGCTTGGCATTTTTAAATTCATCATACCAGGCAGTTTCCACGACGTTTCTGTAACTTTATTAAGTCTTGTGGTGCATTTGAAAGGACTCATTCTCTTATCAATACCTCAATTTCACCAGTTCTTTTTTCAAGACAACACTTATCTTTATCAAAATTGGGAAATCCTAGTGAGCGATTGTTAAATGGTGAGCTTTGAATCTCAACAGCTTCTTCGCAGGATCTATACTGTGGAAATTGGTCTGTTTATAATACATTATGTCTTACAAGTTGAAATTCATTTTGTCGACTTCGTCTACAAAATAGCACGTAAGAAATTTCCGGATAGTTGTTAGCATAGTTTGCATAGCAAAGCTGTCATCTAATGAACTGTGACAAAATTTTACACACTTGTTCCAATGTTGGATACCTTTTACAAAAGGCGAGAATGTTTTCCGCCCTCAGTGCCATCACAGTGCCTTTCAAATCAGCAGCGTTGCTTATGGTGATCATTGCATTGTAGTAAAATCTCACCAATTTGGACAAAAAATAATCGCCAAAGTGGATTGTTTATCATTTTTCAAAGGCCTCTATCGTCATTGTGAATGCCCATTGGTTCTCAAAACATCGTCCAGTGGCAGCTATGATTTAAAACTTGGACTGATAAAGCCTTTATTTTATGCTGCTTACCGTTAATCAAAAAATGAAGAAATAAAATTTCCAATTGTCTACGAAAAATTTCAATCATCCGCCATGTTGTCTTCTAACTTGGTGAGATTTTACCATGTGTCTGTGTGTTATATAACTCTGAAATTATAGGGGTGGACTGATCACCAGCATATTAACAGCCAGGATAGTTATACCTGTCATTACATATGCACTGTTAGTGCCAGAGGCAGAGCTTTGTAAATTAGGCATGTGGTCTAATTAGCAGGCTTAAAATTCAAATATAGCTCATGATGCCTTGAGTTTCATTCATGCCAATTCCCTGTACGTCTACAAGCACACATTTTTAGACTTGCCAAGAATGCCAGTATTGTCGTCATTGTGACAACCATGGAAAAACAGGTTTCATTATACGTTATTATTACACTTATCTGTCATTCCATAAACAAAAAAATCTGGCTTTTCAAGTAAAGTCAGAATTTTTTGTTTGTTTTTTCAAACACACTTTGTGTTTGAATGCTTCTAAGGAGACCATTGGTGCCATGTAACTAGTCTATGGCAGATGTTGGGCGCCCCTTTTCAGGCATGAAACAGAGCCGCGTGCCATAGTGGTGGAGTCCCCTCCAGATATCCAAGAACTGCCATGAGTGGGCTACATGGAGCTTCAGACACAGTATTTCTTCACTTAGGGATAGCAAGTGAAGTTCTCAACATGTGGAAAAGAAAATGGAAGCAGCCAGGCGAAATACTGCACATTAGAAAATGAGTGTTATTTGTTTCATATTACTGCCAACTGTATGTGACTGAAGATACCAGGGGTCTGTTTGATGAAAAGTGGCTTGATGCTTGGTTACGTGACATAAATGTTATCATTGCCACTGACCAAAATGATGGCGAGCAGTCCACGAAGGAATCATTTTTGTCAGCAGTTAGTTAGCTTCCTCACCACATGAGCCGCTTTTAAGCGAAACTCGATTTCAATACCCGTTCCTTCTCTGCCAGCGTGATGATAAAACAAAGCTCTGTTATCCCTGCGCATGTGTGTCTGTTGACGTTACTAGTGTTTTTGCTGTTAATGAAAATGCTAGTGAAAACGCTAGAGTTTTAGGCAGCACGTCATCTTGGACAAATTTTGCCATACACTTGCATTTCACAATTACTATAGGTATAGGTAAATATGAGCACATTGCTGTCAAGAAGTAATTTATAGAAAATATCTTGGTAACTTAGCACTTAATATGTATGTTTTCAGAGAATGCACTTTTGTTCAAGTGCGATTTCATTATTTTCAGAAATACTTGTGTTTGGCACAAGACCAAATTTTCGAAAGTCGTTAGTCACTTTTCATGAAAACAAACTCCAGGAGGAAAATTATTCGCAGTATGGTGAACGGTCAACAAATCAGAGCCGATGACATCTAAGTGAATGTTATCACCTTTGTGTTGGTCGTGTCGGAGCTCAATTGGTCTAATTATGTCAGACTTGCGGGGGAACGTCATCATTCATTTTTGATGTCACTTAATGCGATTTATATCATAATGGATGCCCCGACAGTTTTAATATCCATCCGAAATGGCACACTAATTGCATATTGAAATTTCGATTAAATCACCGCTGTATTATAGTATAGCTGCTCCATTTATCACCTTCCAATTTCATTTGTCGAATCCTATTTTCAGTTCAAGGAAATCCTTGAGCTAGTGAGTGCGTCGTGTTTTCCTTTCTTCGGAACTGCTACGCTGTTTTTCATGTCGTACAACGAATGAAGTTACGGCAATCCTGCACTCATTTCGCACAAAAATGATTATCAAAGTTGATTTTTTTCAAAGGCTGGTTGTCTTGGTGCAAACACTGTTTTATGACATCTACACAGTACAACCCATGCTAGTGTTCACCTACAGTATTTTAATCGTTATTTCTTTGAAGAAGTTTGGCGAAGTCATATTTCAATCAACGGCCATATTTTGCGCTATATAGGTGAACAATTATGCAGAGTAACTTATTCTGAACGGAAGGTTTAGAATGTGTTTTTCCTCGTAGAACTGTGAAATTTTAATTTCATTTTCGTGTCTTGAAAGATAAGCAGTGCTGAATTAGTGTTTTTATTGTCATTTTGAAGTTCTGTCACAAAACTACGATCATATATTCTTTTGAAAAAATGCGGACATTCAGTGTCAGGAGTCTTAGTAGAAATTGCGAGTTTGTGACGGAGGAAATTTCGTAGGAAAGTGTTGCTATCTTCAGTATCCAGTTCACTGTTCACTATTCTGTGCACAGCAGCAACGGCTTCTCTTCACCTGTCTTCATTTCATCTTGTTTACTCACACCGTTTTCCCAGGTACTCTTTGACTAGTATTGTCTACCCTTGTTGATGGATTACCAGTGTTTAGACTCACCAGTGCTGCCTCACAATAGGTGGGTAAACAGCTGGCGGTTCAGGTTTCACTTGGTAAATTGTTTTTTTTCGCCATGACATCAATATTCTATTCATTATCTGTCTGGGTAATGGCTCACAATGACAAATCAGCTGTGCTCCGTACGTCCGAGGACGTAGGTAAATTTCTATGTAATCGTTGTTTTTATTATTTGCCCAGTTTTAGTTTACTTGAACTGACACTGAACATCGGCATTTTAGATATTTTATCTGGGTGGTATAGTTTAAAAGAAAAAAATGACTATAGAATCGGGATTTACAATATTTGATTATGTACAAGAGTACATTTTTTATTTGCACAACTGGTTTCTATTCACAGTTGCACCGACTTTGTTCTTTCGTTGAAGATGTAGAATTTTGATTAAATTTAGGTTAGCAAAGTTAAATCAATGATTTTTGTATGTAATTGGCGTGTATTGGATTTGAATAAATACAATTGATTGTTAAAACCGGAATATTTGACGAAATAAACTTGCAGTAGGACGTGACAAAGTGTGAACCACGATGGTACTTTTTAATGATTCAAATTTGATTGAACACCTTACTGTTGGCGTTTTTCAACACTTTGCCTTTACTGTTGTCATCTTTTGCGTTGTGCGACAGTGGCTAATTGTAATTTTTGGAAATTCCATCCTAGTAATATATTCTTTTGTACGATGAACATTCATCTAATTGCTATTGTGGTCTCTCACAATTCCTGTTCATGGCTATTCTGTCACTTTTGTTACTTGGTCCAGACCAACAGCTTATAACTATAAATTAAAGTAATCAATATTGCCGTGTGCATCAAATTTAATCTTTTTAAGATCATCTTCAACTCATTTGTAATAAAGTGTGAACGACCGCTTATCCAACACAAGCGCTACTTCAGGAAGGCGCTCTAAACTCAGACTAAGGATGAATGTATCGGGTCGTTCACCCTGACTGGGTGCAGTATGGTCCACAAGTTGGTTTGACTTGTCACCGCGTGGAGTTAAGTCTAGTTTAAAAATGTATGCGAATTGGGCTTAACTTTCAGTGTCCCTAGTTTTAAAATTTACCTCATACTGAAAAGTTTTTGTTGTAATGTAAATAATTAGATCTCAGAGAAATGTACTGAAGATTCATTGTTCAGGGCTGAAATTGTCAAAATTTATTATATTCCAGTTTTCTAAGAACGCATATGCTCTCGTGTTAGTGCAAACATTATTGCTGAAATTGTCATTTTCCATTTCTCAATTGTTGTAAGATCTCAAAAGTCGGCCATATGCTGCGTCATACATTTGTTGCTGTGTAGACTCTTGTATTAGAAAAAAGCTGCATTGGTTCCAGGCTGTGCATTGTAGGTCACTTGTGTCTCTCCTATGGGGCATTTTTTGCCTTTGCCTCGATATCTACCAAGTTCCCCAATGGATGTCCATTAAATTTAGCAAATAAATTTTTCTAGCAGCACTTGTCCTCTTTCGTCTGGATTTTATGTATGACGTGCCTCCTATTACTGTCTTTTTATTATTTTTTGTCTGTTCTTTTGTCCTACCGCCTCATTACTAGAAAAGATCACCATGGAAGGTGGCAGGTGTGTTCCCACATAAGAAAGCATAGCAAACATCGATTTTCTGACAAGTTCAACTACTGTGGTGCCCCCTTTGGGCAGTTTAGTTTCATATTACTATTATGAAATTTAACAGATGTGATCAAATTGAGGAGTAAACTATTTTAAAAGTTGTACTACCATTACTCCCTCTAGTGGGAAGGTTAAAAAAATAACAATCATCCCTTGTACCTGCACTGTATGTGATGTACTCGATGGGCGCATAACCACTCCTTACTTTGCTCTTGTACTTAAATACATGAGCGGAGTAGTTTTTGTACGCTAAGCAAGCAAGGCTGTTCTGGTTATATTTGTGTCTTCAGTGGAATTCCTCTGCCTTTGATTGCAAACAAAACTAGCTGTTTTACACATTTGAATTTGGTGTGCCTACAAAGTACATATTGTTACCGATTCTCTGGATGTTTTATACCAACTTAAAGCCACTTAAAGCCACAGTTCACTCCATTTAGCTAGCTAAAAACAATAATCAAAATAGGCTCTTCACTCTCATCAAATCAATCTTAGAATGTTTCTTACTGTGATCGGATTCTATTTCTGTTACCAACACGAATATCAAAACAATCGGAGACTGAAGGAATAAAGATTTTGTTTGGGTTAGCCAACTCAAAAAATGCAAATTAGAAAAAGTGTCTGTAGGCATTGCCTGTGACTTGAGCTGGCAACGAAGATGGAATCCTTTGAGAGTAAGGAATACTATGAGACCGATTTTATGAGTGTAAACTTTATAGGTCTAGTTTGATTTTTGTTTTTAGCCAGCTGAACAAGTGGACACGCAGCAGGTTTAACTCCAGTACTACAGGAATACCAATGCAAACAGCACAGCTGGTTGAACCTCTCGCACCCGCTCTAGAAGTTAACACAGTTTGATATGTGAATGATCGAAGTTATCACACGATGGCACTCTGAAACATTAGACAGACACCGCTTTTAAATTTTAAGTAGTTGTGTATACGAACGGTTGAAAAATGAAATGAAGTGCTTGTATAACTATGAATATTTGAAAAAATCAAATTTCACCATGACGTGCCGTTATTGACAGTGACACCAGGTGATAACTCCAATGTCACCAAGGCTAGTATTTCGTACCACATCGAAGCATTGACGCTCCGCTACTTAACCCAAGCGCGCGTTTAACTTCGATCCACGTTCAAAGTTAACCGTTCATGTCACTTGACACTCCCTAAAACATCGATGCCTCGACGTTGGTATGAAAGTTCCTTCAATGGTATTGATACTTACTTACCTGTGTTGTGTTCGTTATTTCCAGATGCATAACCCTGTCCAGATGAAGCCAGCCGACCAAGAAAAAAGGAGTGGTATGTATTTACACACCTCAGCGTCATTGGGGGCCTCGTCAAGGGTTTAGATGCCCTGTTCTACAAACGCAAATTGTCAAGATTTGCCACAAATTTTGGAATCATGAAGGTTGATGGAATTTTGCAAGTTTGTGGTTTTGAATTTGTGTTGCTGCAGGAAGTATCTGCGATACAAGTATAGCGATGTTTCAAATATTCACGGAATTTGGTTCAAATTGCCCAAAAATTGTCAAGATCTAATTAACAATTTTAATACTGTACAAATGCTAGGAATCTGGTAAGAACATGCTGAATACATAATACGAATCGGGTACGATTTGACTATTCTTGACAGTTCTTGGTATTTTCAGTGAAGACATGTCTCGGCTTGCATTTTATAATTTGTGACAGATTCTTGTCATCTCAAGAATTCATGAATTGTCCCTCCGTCTGGACCAGTGAACTAGTCAAGCAGGTTGAAATGGCAGTGAACGCGAGTTTCACATGGTAACCAGTCTAGAAATGCTCACGTGTACACGCGTTTGAAGCTTCTAGGTTGAAGTTTGAACGAAATGTATTAGTTTATCAATCTCCAGCTGCATTGATTAAGCTTGCCATTTCTGTGTTCAGCTGTGGGCTGGAGTACACTTAATGCGGAGTATACAATACTTAAAATGCTGGAGCTAGCATTTGATTTAATGGAACCGTTCCTTAACAAAAATAAAAGATACTTGACATTTTGTAGGCTGACGTAGGTTTTAACAATTTTAATGTCCAGGAATGAGTTAAAGCCGAATGGTATAGTGATTAACACAAAATAAAATTCTATTCATTAGAAGTTTGGCTTAATATTAATAAGTTAATAATCGAAGGAAAATGAATTAGCTGTTGGGAAGGGAAATTTGTTACAAAATCAGCACAACAATCAGTGCCGCTGTTATTTTAGACATTTGCCATATTGATTTATATGTGGAGTTCAATGCTTTCATAAAACATGCTTTGAAAATGGCAGTTGACTCAGCTGTGTCCATCGTGAGTACAAGATTTGCCAGTCTGTCATTGGACGTAATTAAAGCTGTTTAGTGTATACGGTGTAGAGAGAGCACATGTGCCTTAAATTGCTGAATTTTGTTGTTGTTGTTATTGTTGGTGTTGCTGCTGCTGTTCCTGGTGCTGTTCTTGCTGTAGTTATGGAGTTGTGCAGTTGTTGGCGGAAGGTCCATTTGTTGGCCGATTGTAGATGTCTCACAATCACCTCAGGTACTAGTTGTATTGTATGGAAAACTGAGGCTGGGCTTGGCTGCTAGCAAACAGTGGCAGGTGACTAATGCCTGATGCAAGTCGAAAACCCGACATTTCTTCCCTGAATGCATTTTGTGAAGTCGTTTACTTTTAGACATGTCTGCCACTAAGTGCTCGGTTTAATAATGCCATAATGTTTAATTTCGATACTTACTATAAAATTATACCTTCTTTCAGTTCAGCAATGGCTTTGGGGTTTAGGTCATAAAATACATTAAAAATGGCTGTAAAGCTGTGAACCTCTGAACACTTCTATGGCGTGACATTTGTCTTCGATTGTAGCTCTAGTGTGTTGGACGTAGACAGACGTGAAGTCGCATTTCAATTGGAATTAAAAATTCTTGCCTCAACAGCCTGAAGTTGTTTAAACCAGTTTTGGCCTATAGCATGATTTCACTGGACTATCTTTGTGCTGTAACATTACCTATGTCTACCTCTTTCTACGGTTGCGATTTTTTCCTTCCAGACATGCACTTCATTGGACAGTATTAGCCAGTTTCTGTACACTGATGGATTTTTTCAACGTGTTCTTGATGAAAAAATTTGATTGTGATTCCTAGATAATGCTGATGAATACTTTGCTTTACTATCTAAATTTTGTTTTTTATTATTACTTGTTTTGCACGCTTCTTGAGAGGTATGTCAGGTGAACAGTCCTGCAAGGAGAGATGATGCAATGCAAAGAAATTGCGTATCAAAATGTAAAGTAAATTCTATGCATCCTTTAGACGTGTTTCTTTTTTGTTTTTTTTAATGAGTGATAAAAGAGAAACGCCTATATAACAGTTAATAAGATATTCATCAAGACTTAATTACATACATATATGTCATTTCCAAAAACACGTCTAATGATTTTTCAACCATGTCTGATGATTGTCAACGACACTACTGGCGAGTCATCGCCACTAGCCACATTTATTTAGAACTTGTAACTTCAATACCGCAAGTTCGAAAGTGCTTCGACTAATATCGCCGAAAAGCACGCCTGTAAATTTCGCCAGTCCACTTTGCCATCATTAAAATGTGATTACGTGTAATTACCACCTCGTTAATTACCTCTTTGACTTGTACATAATGATGTGTTCATTACAGTGTAATCTTGGATCATTTTTCAATATTGGCCAACCTCCTGCCTGTCCATGTAATTTTGATTGATGACGAGGATATTAAAATAACTGATTGAAAATGGTAGCATGGTATCTCTGACATTCTTTTGGGTGTCATGTTCAGCCGGTTCACAAGTCGGATGAGCGGACGGGTTTCTATCAGTCCATTTTCTTGACTAGTAGAGTGAAAGTGAAATAGTGCTTACCACGTTGCTCGTTCTAGGCTTCGTGTACCTTTTAAAAGGTCACGTACGGTTTAGCTTCACTGGCAAAAGGTCATGTGGTCTGTCCTTGTCTGTCATACTAAATTGATATTGCGAACATTTTTATGGAGATTCGTTCACTACAGACACTTTGGAGGCTCTGGCATATTTATCTTTGTTCAAAATTCAGTGCTCAAAACATCTATGCTGCAAATCATTGAGAACACAGTTNACAGCCTGAAGTTGTTTGAACCAGTTTTGGCCTATAGCATGATTTCACTGGACTATCTTTGTGCTGTAACATTACCTATGTCTACCTCTTTCTACGGTTGGGATTTTTTCCTTCCAGACATGCACTTCATTGGACAGTATTAGCCAGTTGCTGTACATTGATGGATTTTTTCAACATGTTCTTGATGAAGAAATTTGATTGTGATTCCTAAATAACGCTGATGAATACTTTGTTTTACTATCTAAATTTTGGTTTTTATTACTTGGCGAAATAAATTTCGCCAAGTATGTTGCTCTTCCACTAAGTTTTTTTTTGGCTTGTTCGCACGATACAGGTCGCAATTTTCGTCCGATCATCACGAAATTTACACATAACACGTACTTCCGGAAGTACTGGAAGCCTATTGTTTTTCGTCAAAATCTGATCCAAGATGGCGGCTGTGGCGACCGTTTTGTTTTCATTTAAAGGTTCAAATGCTTCTGGAAGCTACAATTTTTTGCGTAAAAGGCTAAGAATCGGCACAGTAAATGGACCGGAAGTTTGCTACAACTATACCGGAAATTGTTTACTTCCAGTTGAAGATGGCGGGATTATCGGCAATCGTGCATGCGCACCTCGATTTTGGCCTAAAAACGTTTTCTCCTGTAGAGGGTGCATTATAAGACCAATTCCTTCGAATTTTTACAGGTATTAGTTTCTTATGACATGCTATTATACAAAGCCTAAAATAAAAACCGGAAGTTGCTTTCAATATGGCGGATCTGGCGCATGTTGACCCATTTTCAGTCGTGCGGGAGTGCGATTTTAAACAGGAAGAGAAAAAGACGTGATTTTTTGCATGTGGATTCTTTGAAGTATATTCTTTCAAATGGCCTGTAACAAATTTTTTCTCAGACATACCGTTTTCGAGTTATTTGACTTTGAATTTCTCAAAAAAAACCGCAAAATTTCATTTTTTTCGAAAAATTTACGGAATTAGGCGATACCATCAGTTTAGATAGTTTTGAACGGGCTTTCAGAAGATGTTTTCCATTTTTCGCTAGGACATCTACATTTCGAGTTATTTGAGATTTTCTGATAACGCTGTTCCTTTGTTGAGTGCTATGGCTGCATTGATGTTGGTTTATGTTCTATTGAACTAGACTGTAGACTATTTCTTATTGATTTATGACATCTAAGTTCGTGATATGAATGCTGTGATGTTGTTCATCATCGCCACCACCATCATCATCTTCGTCATCATCTCCGTCGTTGTCTTTTCCGTTAATTTCGCCAAGTGTCGCTCAAGACTGTAGCCTTTTTCTTACTGATTTCGGACTTCTACGTTCGTCATGTGTATGTTATTATTACTTATTTTGTTCATCCTCGCTTCCATCATCGTCATATTCGTCATCTTCGTCATCATCTTTATCGTCATCTTTTTGGTTAATTTTGCCAAGTTTTGCTCCTCGGAGCGCTTTCATTATTACTCGTTTTGCACGCTTCTTGAGAGATATGTCAGGTGAACAGTCTTGCGAGGGGAGATGATGCAATGCGAAGAAATTGTGTATCAAAGTGTAAAGGAAATTCTATGCATTCTTTAGATGTGTTTCTTTTGTTTTTTATGAGTGATAAAAGAGAAACACCTATAGAACAGTTAATAAGATATTCATCAAGACTTAATTACATACATATATGTCATTTCCAAAAACACATCTAATAATTTTTCAACCATATCTGATGATTGTCAGTGACACTTCTGGCAAGTCATCGCCACTAGCCACATTTATTTAGAACTTGTAACTTCAATGCGGCAAGTTCGAAAGTGCTTCGACTAATATCGCCGAAAAGCACGCCTGTAAATTCGCCAGTCCACTTTGCCATCATTAAAATGTGATTACGTGTAATTACCACCTCGTTAATTACCTCTTTGACTTGTACATAATGATGTGTTCATTACAGTGTAATCTTGGATCATTTTTCAATATTGGCCAACCTCCTGCCTGTCCATGTAATTTTGATTGATGACGAGGATATTAAAATAACTGATTGAAAATGGTAGCATGGTATCTCTGACATTCTTTTGGGTGTCATGTTCAGCCGGTTCACAAGTCGGATGAGCGGACGGGTTTCTATCAGTCCATTTTCTTGACTAGTAGAGTGAAAGTGAAATAGTGCTTACCACGTTGCTCGTTCTAGGCTTCGTGTACCTTTTAAAAGGTCACGTACGGTTTAGCTTCACTGGCAAAAGGTCATGTGGTCTGTCCTTGTCTGTCATACTAAATTGATATTGCGAACATTTTTATGGAGATTCGTTCACTACAGACACTTTGGAGGCTCTGGCATATTTATCTTTGTTCAAAATTCAGTGCTCAAAACATCTATGCTGCAAATCATTGAGAACACAGTTCTACTGGACTCCGTCATTTGAACTTGTCATTTCAACTCAAATCTCCAGTGCTAAAACATCTACACTGCAGATTGTTGGTGGGCGTTTGCACTTTCCCTCCTGAACTCCCACTCCATGGAATAGTTTTATTGAAATGTTTTGTTAATGACACATTAACTTGGGCATTCCCTCCGTGGGACCTGTTTCATGGTAGTGAATTAAATTTGTTTCCAATTCCTAATTGATGAAAAAGGCTTAACCAAAGTTTTGACATCGTCTCAATAACTACCAGTGATGTGTATATTCTCAAGGATTGCACTTTTTTGCTCAAGTGAGATTTAATTATTTTTCACACACATTTGTGTGGATCATAAAACCAAATTTCTGTCCTAAGTCGTAAGTCGCTTTTCATGAAATGGACCCCCGTCGTGTCTTTAGTGCTTCTCGGTCTCAGCTTCGCTTTTAACTACAGCCAGTTGGTAAACATTGATTTCCCGAGGTAATGACAGAGCCTGAATTTGTCCTCTCTCTCAGTTCTCCTTGAGGTACGCTCATTATTTCTGAAAGTCCAAGCCGCTACAGCTGTTGCCGGTATCATCACATTTTAACCTGTAGAAATAATTAGCTAAGTCCTACTTGTCATGATTACAGGTGTGATATTCTGATGTTGTCATTAGGCTGTATGTAATGAGCAAATACGTGCGCGACGACGTCTCCCTGATTGCTATCGATTTACTGCCAACACTCAAGGTTGTTGACTCGGGTGTCCGAGCAGAAGTACTGCACTGAGCACTAGTGCCTCACGCTGTCGTGATCATTGGGCACGCATCGTGCATGATTTGGCAAATGCACGTGTCTGTGTGCTAAGAAGATGTGCAGTACCCGTAAAATTACTGCCGCCTTATTTTTTTTTTTTCACGACTACCCGCACCACCTGCCAAGGAAAAAACAACGGAACAGAATACAGGACTCCAAACTGATTCATTTAATGAATTGTTACTAAGATTTATAGTTATTATTCAAAGGTTTGGTGAGAATGTAGAATTTCTTTGCTCGTATATTTGCATTTTTACAAGATTGCAGATTCTTTGCCTGCCTGTTTTTTCGAGCAATTTGCAACAAAAATAAATAAAAATATTTGCCAGAATTGATTTTTTTTGTTTTCAAAGTGGTTGCGCTGCCCCTCCTAAAATATAATATTGTGTGAGGGTAACTGTGGCGTATAACTTTTAACAGCTAAAGTATTTCTTTGATATTGTCTTATGTGACTAAACAGAAACCATATTTCCCTTATCCTGCATGTTGTGTCCTATACGTGTGTGATTTTACCCTGGTGAAAGACTGCATTAAATCAGTTGGCCTATGTAATCAGGGCTTAACAAAGTGACGTTCATTAAGCTGCAGCCTTCTTATTGATTTGTCCAGATCTGTGGTTGATTTCTCTCTGTGTGGGAGATAAAATTAGTGGTTCACCTGTTGATTGGTGGAGGCTGATTCTGAGTAAACGAGGCAGGCGTATTTACTTAAATATTTACAGAATTATAGATTTTAGCTCAGTAAATGTATAATTATATTTTTTGAAAACAGAAAGCCTGTGAAATTTGATTTTTGATTTTTTTACCATTCTGTCATTGATTGTCGCATGATCATTACATGTCTTTCAGTATCATTTAGCAAAAAAGAAAAGTACATCGACGGCTGAAGAATGTCGTAAATAACATGATCAATTTGATATAAACATTATTGAGGATATCTGAAAAACACTGTTTAAAAATGTGGCTTTTCGTCTAGATGAAAGAAGTGGGAGCAAGGGTTAGCTAACTTGATTTCTAAGCGCTTTTTCATGCCAACTCCTAGTAACTCTGATACTAGAGATTAGCATCGGTGTAAACTGTGAAGTCTGTTGAACCTTGAACAGTAAGTTATTGTACTTTGGTGTGTGGGTCATCAGAGTTAACTCAAGACGGTGCCTCGAAAATGTTATGCAGGCGTATTTTTTATTTGTAGTGGTAGAATGGTAATTTGTTTTGAAAGACGTCTAATAATACCACAACATGGGTAGATAACTCCTTTGATACCAAAGTTAACTGTTCATGTCCAAAGTGTCGATACTCAACTGTTAAATTCATCTATTTGGTTCAAAGTTAACTGTGGCTGCTCATTCGATCCTGGACCAAAGCTAACTGTTTTTACATTGGGCACTCCCCTAAACATTGAAGCATTCACATTAGTTTATGACAGGTCCTTATGTGAACACTGAGTGACACATCTCAAATCATGAACAGGTAATTGAAATGATGCAGTGTGCTAAAGGAGATGATGAATACTTCCATTGTTAAGTGGAGAAACAAATGGGTTGTTTTGTGTGCCCTCGTGTGTTTTTCAACACACTCTTGATTTTGCATTGTCTGTCACTGCCCGATTTTGTGTTTTGTACTGTCTCTCACTGCCCCCTTTTGTGTTTTACACTGCCTCTCAGAGCCCCCTTTTGTGTGTTTCAGTGGAGGAGAGGAAGCTGTTTGTCGGTATGATCTCTAAGAAAAATTCAGAAAACGAGGTGCGGACGATGTTCTCGCCGTTCGGCATCATTGAAGAGTGTACAGTGCTACGAGACCAGAGCGGTCAGAGTAAAGGTAGGCATTCATTGACCAGACAGGCCTGTCACTATGGCAATTCTTGACGGAGTTCTGGCTGTGACTGTGCAGTCTTGCAATAGTTTTAACATGATTTATGCAAGGTAAACGCGCATAGTGTCATGCAAACTTTGTCCAAGTTTTCCGGGGGCACTCGGGCATATTTTGGAAAAGTAAAATGTCCACATCCAACCTTTTAGATAGTGAGCACAAGTGACTGGGTGAGTCCCTTTTTATAGGGTTCTCGCTTTTTGTGGAGGTTTTAAACTGTGCAATACGCTGAATTGAATGAAGAAACGTCGGGCTATATTCCTTTTAGTGTAACAAGCCTTAATAAAATGTGATACTCTAGAGTTCCAGCTCAACAAGTGAACTCTGCAGAAGTAAGACATTTTGCCAGTTAGCGTGATATCTATGTACTTTAGACTGAGCCAAATCCATTCTGTACACCTGGGTTGGAAATGACGAAAGGTTCCTTAAGCTTGCTGACCTAGGATCTGCCAGTCTGAAATAGTTACTCCTCAGTGGTCTTCACTTGAGTATCCCACAGTCTGGTGGTGGAAAGTCTACTTTTCTAATGTCTGGGGCCTGTTTCATGAAAAGCGACTTAGACTTAAAGTCAGAAATTCGGTCTTGCACAACTATATCTGAGAAATAATCGTATGTCACTTTAGTAAGATTTCAAAGTCTCTGAGAATATACCCATTATAAGTATGGTAATTTGTATACATTATTTCTAGGTTGTGATATGCTAATAATGATTACATGGCTATACCTTTATTCACTAACTGTGAATTAGGAACGTAAGACCGGATTTCAGTCTTAAGTCCTAAATCACTGTTCATGATGCAGACCTCTGGTTTGCTTTGTCAGTAAAATGGTTTCTAAAAAATGCCAAAATTCGGTTAAGTTCACTCCGCTACGTTGAGGATACGTCAGTGTGCGCCAATTTTGTTTATTTCATTTTGCGTAACAATTGTATTTCCAGGCTGTGCTTTTGTCACATATTCCACAAAACAGTCGGCGCAGACAGCTATACAGATGATGCATCATTCACAGACACAAGAGGTCAGTGTAAGACAACACCAGATTGCATACGAGAAAAACAAAGATCAACTTGTAGATCTTCCGTAGCTTTGAATCTCTTTTAATGAATGATTATGCACCATTCCCTTTTCAGTTTGACTCATCATAGCTCTGGAGACCATTCATCACAATCCACAGCGTTTGGTGTTAGAATAAGCCCACTGTGTTTGATGTTAGAACCCCTGTGAAGGTTGTCTGTCTATTCTTAGTTTTGTAGTAGAAACTTAAGTTTGCCAGTCAGATTAACCTTTTCTCTAAGACATTTCTTTTACACATCAACGTTTAAGCAAACAAAATGAATGCAATCTGCAATTTCAGTCGTCAAAGCTGATTAAAAACTTCCGGTTCTCAGTGGGATCATGTCTTATTATTAATCATTTACGTTTACATAGACGTTTTCAGTTTATTGCTCAATATTGCTGTGGACATCAATGGAGTTTTACTTGCCATATTTTTTCATAACAAAATTTTAGGAAACACATTCTTTGTTAGAAGTATGGCTTGCACTGTACAGCTGACAATTAGCAGTCGTAGCAAGAACAAGTAAAAAACGGTTTTGATTATTGGTTGAAAATTAGTAGCTAGTACAGTGATGGCTGCTCTCACAGTAGTAACTGAAATTAAAGCTCGTGGGGGTTTTCACATTTTGAATTTTGTGCTTTCAGGGTTGCTCAAGTCCAATGGTGGTGAAGTTGGCGGACACTCAGAAGGACAAAGAAGCCAAAAAAGTCCAGACAATTAATAACAATTTATGGCCGCTGCCAACACTAGGTGGCGTCAGCAATCTGACCCCTGCTCAATATTTAGCAGTAAGTCTCACTGTAAAGTTTATACCTTTTCAGCGTTGTTTGTTTCGTTAACTGCTTCACTGCTAGGCTCGCTTTTCTACAAGTAGCACAATTACTGTCAAATGTGCCCATCGGTGAGCTGGGACCTTTTCCATTCTTGGCCATGTTATTTACTTCTGCTTCCTTGTCTAGTGTTTAAGTGCAAGCAAGTGTCTCTCAATAATGTTCATAAGTTGAAATTATATCGTCAACTTTAACTAGTCGGCTATCGACTCGTTCTTGACTTCACTCAAATATTGTGCATACAACAATGTGTGCACCATGCTTTACTCAGTCACAATTGTGCCTACAGCGTCTGCACCATACTTAGCTCTAACAGTCACTCGAATGTTTACACTTATCCTTCTTTTGGACGCATGCACCTAATTGTATACACTGCACAGATCACGAATTTTGTCCGACTGTAAGCTTTTGTGTGTTCTTTGTCTTGCCACACCCATGTTTTGTTATTTTATTTTTTTTTGATTTTCATTAATTTGAAATGTGGCTTTATTACATGCGCAGGAATTTAAAAAGTATGTTTCAGATTGTGATGTTAATATGATACTTATCCTGGATTTGCAACTCTTGTTAGGACCACATTGGGGTCCGAGCTAGTACCCTCTAGCAGGCCGTTGCTTGTCTGGTCTGAGTTGGCTAGACGACAGATAGATGACCAGTCGGACAAAAATTCATGGCACGTGCAGATTGTGCCTTTCTGAGCGTATTAGCTGATTTTTGCTGTCATTATTGTTTTTGTTCCTTCTCTTTTCCCACAGTTACTTCAACAGACAGCGACTGGAGGTAACGTCGGTGCTATGACCAATGTTGGTAATCTTGGTAAGTCTCACCGTACATGCTGTTAGCGCCACAGTCTGCCTCTCAGTCAACATGCAGCTTCTGATCCTGTATTACTTTCCCAACACTTGCTGGTAGTCTTTTAATGTACACCAGGGTGGTCGGTGCTGTCTTGTTCTAGAGACATAATTTTCTATGTCTAGAGCTTCTTGTCATGACCAATCTCTCTTCTAGCTCTAATTTGGGATGTCTGACTCTGCAATACGCGTTAGCATGAAAGCCCATGTTGGCTTTTAGGTTCGGCACAGTTGAGGAGTTAGGCGTCCTAGCAGCTCACGCAATTGTCAGTAAATGCAGCACATGAGTCACATCAAGGCATGCACAATCTGGTGATCTCAAGCGTCTAGCTTATTCAGCTGTCGTAGGCACAGGGCAGATAGAAAACTACAAACTTTGTCCTACTGCCTCAAGTTAGCTGAGCACACAGCTCGCATCAAGTAGTGAAAATGCTGTGGTATTTGAAAGAACTAATTGATAGTTCTATCAACTGTTCACACCTTGACGTGGGCTATGTGTTCAGCTAATCTTTGCTCGAGGTAGTCAGCCGAGCTCATAGATCTCCGGCTACGCTGCGCATTCAAGTTTCATCCTTTGATCTGAGTTGTGCGCTGAGTTAACCTTCACCTGTAGCAACTTGCGAGCAAGGACTGCTCTTTGCCTGGACTACTGTACACTCGACTAGACTCATAACAATTAGTCTTTGGCTGTAAATTAAGGATAAATATCTGAAGAAAAAGTATCGGAAATTCTCGTAGGCGACGATTGGATTTTAGTCACATATTGTGGTCACAATTTCATTGAAATGATTTTGTAATTAATCTTGAAATGTCTACAGTGGCTTTTTTGCATGTTATTTATCCTCGGTCTAGCAAATTTTCACTCTTGCTTTAACATTTAAGCTAATTCAAAAAGTTTCGGGGATCCTCTGCTATATATTACTTGCTCCCACGTCCCTTCTTTCAAAGCCAAGTGTGTTTAGTGTGCACGGCTTT
The DNA here is from genome assembly GCA_002633005.1 of Phoronis australis. Lineage (NCBI taxonomy): Eukaryota > Metazoa > Phoronida > Phoronidae > Phoronis > Phoronis australis. The sequence goes on from NMRA01000205.1 coordinate 581,210, forward strand.
GCTGGTCAGTTATTGGCGATCTTCTAAATGTTCGGTCTTTGCACTGTCGCCAAAAAGCAATGTCTAACTCATTGTTACATGTCGTTGAGGAAGAGTTATGCAGCTTTTTAGTGCTAGCTCGGTGGTTTGAGGAGATGGGACGGCTGTATGTGTGTGTGTGTTTAGGCCTATGCACCTATTTCTGGAATTCGGCACGTGCCAATATGGAAAGCCCTTGAGAAAAATCCACTTTTTGTACAACATTCTGTGGCTGAAACTCGTCTAACTCATACAAAATGATAGATACTGACACGCGTTGTATTTTAAATTTGAATTTAAATGAAATTTTCTAAAAAGCATTCAGAATGGACAAATAGAAAGCAGGAAGATCTGGACACATGCCCTGCTAGCTGCCTGCACCTATAACTGAAACGGGGCTGCATGAGGAACATTTGAGAGCAAAATATCTAAAAAAATCATTTCGTATTTAGGCGCATGGGCCCAAACATGCGCATGTACGGTAAATCAAGCTAACTGTGTCCTTGGAGCTGGAAAACGTAACTGCTAGGCTTATCAAAGTGTTGTCTTGTAGGCCTCAACTCGCTAACAGTGCAACAGTTACTAGCGTCAGCGGCTGCTGCCTCTGCTGCTGCCAGCAGTAACCCAGGTACTCCATCTGTTGACGTATTATTCAGTTTTTGTCTGCTTCGGTGTTTTTGTTCCAAGTAACCGCTTAGCAGTCGCTTGCTGTACTAACTTATTGGTTGTCCGTGTTTATGCAAATAGGTCATTGTATACAAAAAGCAGAGACTGAATGAAAAATCTGGGGTTCAGGGATCTGTTCTAATTTGCCAGCTGCCTGGTGGTCAGATAATGGTATTCGTCAACAGGATGGTTCATAGTCAATTACAGTGGTCTCAGATTCCGAGAACCTGCTGGAAGCCAGATATTCAGTGGAGAAACTGGTTCTCAAAATGCTAGGCCCCTGTAAATGACTATTTCCACGGGGTTCACAGGAGCCATTTTCTAGACTAGACTAATAAGTGCCTACGATGGGCGATAGCCTTGCTTGCAGTTTTTCTGCCGTGTACACTAGTTTTCAAAATAGATAGACGTTTGTTGACAGAATTTTGTCAAACAATAAAATTAACCTTCTTGCCAGAATTATTAAGTGGTTTAGTCAAACTTTTGTCACTGTAAAATGGGATTTTAATATTTGGCCTCCAAAAGCTTGAATTTTCAACGAAACCAGTTCAAATCTATCCATCATAAATGCTGTGTACATTTTTTTGTTAAAGGCCAATTCAAAATTTAAAACCTGGCTTGGTATTTGTTAAAAGACAGATTTTCTCAATACTGTTATTGTCGGTTTAATAGCATGCTAAGTGTGTTCTTGTCTGCTTCATCACCTACACTCTGCCTGCACGGTTTGTACCAAATGTATGGTGAAATCTTACCTATTTTGGACAAAAATAATCGCTGAAATTGATCTTTTTTTTTCCAATTTTAAAAAACTTATCCATGAACTGTGAATGCTTGCAGTTTCTTATAATGTCTAGGGAGAAGTACTGGTATGAAACTCGTGATATACTCTAGCATGAATAGATGAAAGAATAACATTTCACTTGTCTGCCATATTGTGTCCTGCCTTAGTGAGAGCTTACCGTTACTTCCCTGTGTATTTTTGTGTGCGTGTGCATCTCTCTCCACCTCTACATCTGGCCGCGTCTTTACGCAGGTCTGGCTAGCATCTTGGCTGGACTGGGCACCGCCCTTCAGCAGGCCAACACCAACCCAAGAGGTATCGCTCTTTTTACTTTTGACGTTGAAGGAATGCAAGTCAAGTTGACAAGCGAACACGTATCTTTGCCCAGTATGTGTCAGTCCACCAGAAATTTGAGTTACCTCTTCTGTCCACGAATCCTCCTCAAAATTGCGCCTCTGCATAATATGGTATTTCATCAAAACAACTCTTGGTAAAGTTTTCTGCAAACTCTGATCAGCAAAATTCATGCCACTGCGCGCCTCTTGGTGTAGTGGTAATGAAGCCTACCATATCCATTTGCCCATGGAGTGTCTCAGTTATTGAAAACATGAACTGTGTCGACTTGATGATGTATCCCTGGCTTGATTCTTCCTCTTATGTTCTGTTAGTTTTTTGTGTTGTGCAGTGGAATTTACTAAAGACTGCTTGAATGTATATGCACTGCAAGTTGATGTTCTGTGTTTTAATATCTAAAGCATTTTTATGTCTTTTGCGTTTCTAATTTTGTCCAAGTGTGAATTGGCAGCAAAATGTGATGAAATATATTTGCGATTGGTGAAGACGTTCTGTTGTTTCGTTGAAGTTTAACTATATCCACCGGCTGCTCATTGGGATAATTCTAGTCAAACTTGAAATTATTTTTGACCTTTTCCGTTGTATTAAGTGTGAGGATTCAAGACATATGTTGAGTATTCTGTGCTAAAGTGGTTCAGTTAGAGGACTATCCAACCCTAGTTTGCACTTAGTAATCCCACTATGAAAGCAGTGAATGCTGAACTCCAGTTTGCAGCTTGAACCTATGGGTCATTCAAGCACAAATTGGGAGTAGACAGTTGTGCACCTAAACGGTAATGTTTTTTAGCACAGAATAATCTACATATCTTGAAATCTCGAAGTAATAGAATGGAAAAGGACAATTTAAAATAATTTTTAAGTCCGTTTTCGAGTACAAAGATTGAATCCTGCCCTCAGATGCTGAAACGACGAACCTTTCTTTGATAGCTACACCTGGTGAGCATCATGTTGACCATTTCCAGTGGTGTAACAGTTGGTAAGCAACTGTGAATCTAGCAAATGTCACTCGACAAAACCTTACAGTTGTCACGTTGTCATTTCCAGGAGATGTGAATGGTCTCCAAAGTCTACAGAATGTACAGAACCTTGCCGCCCTGGCTGGACTAAATGGTAGCCCAAGTAAGTAGATGGATTTGTGGTGCTGGCATATTTATGTGGTTCATTTGGTATGTAGAAATTGTAATCTCAGCTGTTCAATTTATTCTGCACGGTGGGCATGTCACTGGAGTGGTGTTTTGAGATTGAATCTCTGTTTGGGCTTGAATCTATTTGTCGTCTAGTGTCAAAGTGGCCCACATCACATCCAACGGTTTTCAAGGTTCTGTTTCACTTTGTCCAATATATGTGTGTAGGTTACCTCTCTTACAACAGCTATATGTTCAGAACCAAGTGTGTGTGTGCCTTGGTATTGCAAACTGATGGGCAAACTAACAGTCTTCTGTTTGCATCAAAGGGAACCAAATGGCTTAATTCGATAGACATCGCAACATTTGAAATCCAGACCTAACCAATAGCCACATCCTGAAGTACCACATTGCCACTTTTTTTTCTGCAGTATCTACCCACAATGCTGCGCAGTGGAAGGGCATTTGTCTCACTGTTGTTCACTACTGTCTGCTTTTTAATTTGCACATCAGTAAGCGGCTGACATAAAAATTACCAAACTGAGGGGACGGGATACTGTGTACTTTATCTTTCTGACACAGTCACCCTTCCACTGAAGTGAGCAAGGACATTACCATTCTTTTGTTACGGGTGACCACTATTGCCATGTGGCAGACATATACAACAATTCTCCAGCTACCTCAGATGGGGGTACCTGCGGTGAATAGACATGCAGCATTGTGGCGAAAGATTTAATTGTTTTCTTGACTTTTCGGTTAACCGAAAAAAACCTTGATGAGTGACTAGATAAACCAGGATTGAAAATATTTCTAAGAAATTGAAGTCTAAGATTGGTAACCATTGCTGTGTAATCTTGAATAAGATTGCTGGTTGGCAACATAAAGCTTTCTATCTTACGTGATATTGTTTCCAAGCAGGAATCTAGACTTGTTTTCTTATGGACTGGTGGTTAAGATAAACTTATCCCGTGACGTGTTTGTGTCTTATAGTGTCGAACCTTGAATAAGATAAGCCCAGAAAAGTTGTCCAAGCTTGAACAATATTGACCAAGCTGGAATGATATTGTTCAAGGTTGACTGATATTGTTCAAGCTTTAGTAATGTTCTGGCTCAAAATGTTTTGACTGTTTGTCCTCACCTTGTCCGTGGTGTTGTTGCTTCCGCGCTGTTCTGTACAGTCTGTCTGTCTGTCTGTTTGTAGGCGCTCTCAACTCGGTCGGGCTACAGAGTCCCGTCGGGCTCCAGAGCTCAATGGGACTGCCCACCTCGGCGGGAGTGACGGCGGGTCTGCAGGGCTCTACCATGGGGCTCCAGAATCTGGCCGCACTCAATCAGCTGGCGTCGGTCACTAACGCCAGCTCTCTGCCCACACTCAACGGGATCTCGTCATCAGGTAACACCCTCTGCTTACTGCGTTGTGCCAAATCTTTATTTGTTCTGTTTGTTTGATTACATCAGGCTTTAGGAGAAACAAGTCAGTGATGCAAATGTACTTCAGTGTTTATTTTCGAAAACATACAACCCCAGTTATCGTACTCCATTGTTTATTTTCGAAAACGTACAACCTCAGTTATCGGTTGAGGAATGTGGGCAAATTATTTTTCACAAACATCTGAGGAAATTTAGAGCAGAATCTTTCTAATCCTACTCGTGAATCTTTTCCACTGACAAAATATCTGTGGCCATGTGTCTCCTTAGCTCTTATTGAACCAATTTGTCCTAAAAGGTGTGTCTGTGTGTTGGCTTGTGTGAGTTTGCTTTCTGGTGCTAACACGTTTTGAGCAGAACTGTTTTATGTTTTATTGACAATTTTCTGTTGGATATAAGAGATGATGCGTACTTATTAAACATTGCTTAATGTGTAAAACGACTGTGATTAAGTGGGATCCTGTTTGCTAAACAATAGTTACCGACAATCACGTGTGCGACTCTTATAAGCATGTTCATCCCTGTCTTGTGAACACCACGTGTTGCCCCCTCCTTCCCAGTTGACGTACTCGACGTCGTTTTTTACCCAAAATGCACTGTACTGACTCTGGATAGTTGTCTAGCTTGTTTATGTTATTATTTCCCGCAGCAATCTTGGGAGGCAGTGGGTTTGGTAAGCGTTAACATTCTCTGTTGTCTACCGTTTTGTGTGGTGAAGGGAACAAATGCATTGTAGCTCATGATTATACTTGTAAAAGCTGCATCGCTCGTTTGTTAAAAATTCATGCAATTTTATCACCTCATATTCAACTCTGTTACCTGAATGAAAAATTGTGTAATGCTCACAAATTCTAATTGAAAGTTGACAGAAATGTTTTAATTATCCTTGTCCAATTTGGCTTCTGTGGCAAATTTGAATGGTTACTTCTTAAAATTGGTGTCGGTAAGCATTGTCAGGTGGCAGCACAATATGACAGACGTTTTTATTCCAGCAGCCGCGACACATGGTTTGGGTGCTACCACTCCAATTTCTCCAACGTACATACAAGGTACTTTGTCCCATGGATTAATCTCTTCACTAAAACTCTACTGCTATCTCATGCGTAGATCTCCACACAATGCTAGTTGTCAGTCTCGTAGTTTTAGTACCCAGTTTCACACTGTAATCCCAGCATGCTTCTTGTGGTAGACATAGCGCATTTCTCTGGCCATCTTTCAACAGTTGTACAACTTATTGCACAGAACTAATTCTGAACTATCGTAGTTGTCAACTCGGCACACTCGAAGTGAGTACGAATTCTGCATTTCATTGTAATTGTCATCATTTGTTTATTGAAGTGATAGCGGCTGCTATATTTCCTGACCTAATGTGGGCACAACTTCCGAGGAACTTGAATAATCTTAATGTGCGTGCATTAGGTCCATCCAAAATGACAAAGTTCAAATTGGAGTAAATCACATCAATGTTGTGAATTTTTACATTGAAGCAAACAGTGAACTTCATTTCATGGTTTTATCATGTGTTTTGAAACGCTATTTTGTCATTTTAAAAAACGAAAACAAAGATTTCCATCTCAAAACGGGAACCAAAAGAATGGTTTTTAAAGATAGCGCTAAATCACGAGGCTTTAATGCTGATATGTAAAATTTTGAAATTTTAGAAAACGTCGCATTATTGCTTATGCTTAACGTATTGATTATTAAAATGGGACCAGATCCTTAGTACATTAATTTTTTCATTTCACTGCATAAAAGTTGTATGATCCCTCTTTGGGTACTTTGTGTTTCCGTGTAAACACATTGCATTCATTGTACGCCTATATCCTTGTTACTGCCTTCAGATGCACTTGCCAACGTTAAGATGGCATTTGCATATTCCGAATTGATTGGGAGGCAAACACGTCCCATCGCCACACTGGAAACAGGTGTCTTTTTGACTGCAGTGTTGCTAGACAACAAACAACCTGTGAACTATGGTAAAATCTCGCCAATTTCATGCAAAAACAATTGCCCAACTCATCTGTTTTAAGTCGTTATAAACTCGTTGTGCATGCCTACTCAATGGTGGTTGCAATTATGAATTTTCAATTAATATTAAATTTTGGTAATATGGATGTCCTATGGAAAAGGGAGAGCCTAAGACTTTCACTTGACTTCTGTCCTAAAGTGGTGAGATTTTACTAAAGCTTTCATTGTCTTTTACCATTTCTGGTGTAGTCTGGTAACTAGCCTGGAGAATCGTGACCATGGTGCACGACCGCTTGAAGGTCATGACCTTGGGATTCATGAGCAACTCCTCCTGTAATTGTATGTGAGGTGATGGTTGACTTGGCTGTTTTTGATGCTTTTTGTCAATTTTGGTGTAATAGTTTTGGCATGTCATTCAAATGTGACTTCTTGTCAAAGTGTTTTGTATAGTTGGAAGTAATTGAGTCACTCTTAACAATTGTGTGTGACAATATGTCACACAGCATGCAACTAGGGTGTTACGCAATTCGTGCAATGTGAAGCAGATGTGAACTTTAAGATGTTCATTGCATGCTGTCCTTGTATAAGACAATGCACTGCCTAAACACAATTCACAGGGAACTTGTGATCACTTAATTCTTTCAAAGTAAAATTGCTCCGTTTTACTTGCAATCTGTAAGATGAATCAGATATGTAAAATAACCTTTTTTCATGTGCAATGTGAAATACACCGTAACGTTACCTTGTTTCACATGTAATGTGTAATACTGTGTAACATTTATCTTTTTTGCATGTAATGTGAAATGCACCGTAACATTACCTTGTTTCACATGTAATGTGAAATGCTGTCAAAAGTAAACTTTGTTTCACATGGCGTGTGTAGTGTATTTTATGTACTGTCAAATTCCGCATATAACCACTTCATTTCATGTTATGTGAATCATGCATTTCATATCATGAGGATCAGGTAATACAGCAGTTTTTAATATCACATGTAAGGTCACTTATTTGTGCAATGTTACCTACTGTGTGATGGACAGATGAAAACACGCAAAACACTTTCACATCACTTGTACAGTAGTCGTTGGAGGATTCTGTGTTTATCCTTGTCATGGCATATTTAACACATTACATCACATTTAATTCATGGCCAGTAATTTTGTGTAATGTGAAACAGCGTGACATTTATGTGATGTGAAACTAGACTGTATCCTGACCCACTAGCATTGTCTTCTGCATGTGTGTGTTGGTTGGGCGTACACCATAAGTTCACTGTTTCACTGTACAGGTACCATGGTCAGTAGTAGCTCTCCCCTCACCTCCATGACGGCGCTCAACAGTCTGGCCAGTGGCACCATACCCAGCATGACTGCTGTCACACCCAACATGGCCGCCGCTACCAACTTGTCAGCGATAAACGGCGCCACCAGTCTCACCACCAACCCGACCAGCATGGATACGCTGAACCAGGCCTTCTCTGGTATTCAGCAGTATGCAGGTACAAATTGTGGGAACCAGGGGTTAGGGGGTAACAATTAGGGGAAAGGTACTAGGAGCTATTGAGTGGGTTAGGATTTGGGGATGTACATTGGCATGAACTCACTGAACCGGGCTGTCTCTAGAATTCAGCTGTACGATATCAAAAACCAGTCACTGGGGCATAGAGGATAGGGATGAGGTAATTGAGATACAATATAGGGTGTGGGTGGGGTAGTATCTGTTAAAATAATCAAATTGATCTGGATGTCCCTTGATCGTCACCAGTACTTTTGATTGACTCGAGGAACCAGTTACCACGTGGGCTGCGTCTTGGGGACTAGGGGTAGGCACTCATGGGAAGGCATTAGGTAGTAGGGGTTTTACTGTTCTCTGGCAGTTGTAGGTGCCTTGACATATCGTCAACACTGGGACCCATCTACACGGGAACTGATGTTATCGGGGCTTGATTACGTAACGAAATTGGCGTCTGTGAAATGGGCATCCGACTCGCTTATCATGGCTTAGAGTTTATGTTTGATTGGTTCTGTTGGGCATCGATTCCATTACGTGTTAGTGATTAACAGGCTAGGGCATTGATGGATTGATAAAACTGTATTATCAAAGGGTTTAGAGGGTGCGGGGGGCGGGCTGCAATAGTAACATAATTGATCACTTTATCTGGTTGCCTTCCAAACCCATGTCATAAGGATCCTTTCTTTGTGGGTTGACAGTGAGCAGTGGTTGGGGCTGCTGTATGCGACCGTTCCCCTAGTTACAAGCAATGTCTGTGGCCGTTGACCGTATTTTGTTGGTTAACTCTGTATTCTGATATAACGTTGTAACTCTGTCCTGTATACACCCATCTGCGACGTGGTTCCATCGGGCCGCCGTGTTCCCACTAGCTGTCCCCCTCGACGGGGTGTTGTCAGTGTCGAAGATGTTTGTGACCTCCGTGTTCCTGTTGCTCACCCTTTTCTGTCCTGCATGCTCTGACACCTGGCCAATAGCATTATGGGAGTTTTTGTAAAATGCCCGTCGACAAAAGGGACATGCCACTCGTAACAGTGCAACAATTTTCTCAGTTCTTCTACGGACAATGTGGACCGAAGACGGTTCACTGTCTCGTACACCCTCTCTAAATTTGACCGTGTCGAATTTCAGCCATCATAATGGTACAATGTTTCAGTTATTATTGCTACGTCTTCAAAAGGTCGACTTTCTTGATGTCGGCTCATATTTCATCAAATAAAGTTTTAGCACTTAATTGTAATCCCATATGTTTTCTGAATTTTGTCATCACATGCTCACATTTTTTGCTTTGAACATGGATTTCTAAAAATCTAAACTGTGAAACTTCAAACCATGCTATATATTTTTCAGTATATATACTGGGAAGCGTGTCTCAAGATTTTTGATTCACTCCCGCACAACTGAGATATCAGTTACCAAAGTCTTATTTAAGTATCATGTCCCAGTTCTCGATTTTTGATGTTGGGTATCTCGTCTGCTCCACATTAATCAAAAATCCGAGATTTGTTTTCCTTGGTTACAGACCGTAAAAAGCGTGCAAAATTTTGTATGAATTAAACCATACATTTGTTCAAAACTGATGAAAACGCTGAAAATTGCTGTTAAAGACTTGCCACATAATTGAAATGTTCCAAAACAGTTTGCTTTTTTGCCATCTCAATAATGCATTTCAAGATAGTATATCATTAAAAAATAAAGATGTTAGTATTTTAATATTGCAGCTTTTGATACAAAATTTTCTATTACAAATACAAAGGTTGCCAATACTTCAAAAAGGTCCCATTGAACATTTCTGGAAAAATTTCATTGACAAAATGATCTCTTAAAAACGATTGTTTCAAAAAGGTAGAATTTTGCACGTTTTGCCAATTTTTACCTCAAGTTACCAAGATGACCACACATTTTAGCCGACTAAATGAATTTGCATTGAATTCTTAGTAAACTATCAATTTGTTAATTGAAACTTAAGAAGTGTAGGTGTCGATGGTCTGTTCGACTGTATCAGCTTTTCTGACGTCTGAATGGAGTATTTGAATGGAAAAATCAGTTTTCAGAAGCTCAAAATCATGTAACTGTGTTGAGGGTTGGATTCTGCTCTTGGAAAGGTGATTTTAGTGCTCCGAAAATAGTTCACTGGTTCTGTTACTTGATTTTGTGATCGCGAAAGCTGATTTCTCTGCTCGTATAAATGGGCGATTTGAAAAGTTGACGAATGTAGACTGACACCTACCCTTGGTATGGGCACAGACTGCTATTTGTCTCCACGAGCTAGTAAGAACACGGTTCCATCTCAGCCTGGAAGGTGACAAAAATGGCTTCTCGGAAACAAAAAGTCTTAGAAAATTTCATAAGAAACTACTCTCATTTCATGAGCCATACTGTGCGTTCAATTCCGCAGTGAATACTCGGAAACATTCACTGGCTAAAATCAACGAACCGTTTTGCGGAAAAAAGGTACAGGAAAGGAACATATCTTGTGAAATAATGACGGGGCGTTGTGAAAGGGGTGTGAAAGGGTCAGTGTGGGACAACTAGCATGAGCTGTGCCCCACAGTCATTTAGGAGTTATTGCCCATGTGCGTGGTCAATGTTGACAGGTACATCCTTTACTTCAGCCTCATTTCCCGGTGCTTTTGCCAACCAAGCAACGCTACAGTTACAGGCTACAGCCTTGGCCAGTCCGGCTGGAAAGCAGACTGAAGGTGATCTTTCTCTTGTTGTCATTCAGTCACGCTCGTAGCACTGTGTTAAAAATCTCATAGGTAGCTCAGGAGTCTGACTTAATATTTATGTAAACCATTAATGGTGATATCTGGACGTACTGTGTGGAGCCGCGCGACTTTTTCCCTCTGAATCATGGTCTTCCCGGAAACGTCCGTAGCTTCTAAAGATGTGGCATGGAGCATCGTGTATAAAATTTGCAAATTCTTTTTCTGTTTTCTATCCGCTACAAATGATTGTCTAGCCTTTTTGTTGAGGTCATTTAGTTTGAGAATTTGACTCAAAATGAGTTTTGACTGCTAAAGTTCTCAACTCAATGACCTTACTCCTGAACACTTATGCAGCTTATTGAGGAAACAGTTTTACTCGCCAATTTCTGTGCAAAAATTTTGTTTGTGTACCGAATTCCACAAAATGCTGGCGGTGGTAAGCGCAATCAGTTTTCATGTGGTCACTTAAAATTACGTTATTCCTACCTGAATGAATATACATCAACTTCCGTGTATCTGCTTGTACTAATTGGAATATTATGTATTGTTATCATAAGTATTACTTATCTAGTATTAATATTTTCATTATTATTATTCAACAACTGATTTTGTTTTTCAGGACCTGATGGAGCCAACCTTTTTATCTACCATTTACCTGCAGACTTCACAGATCAAGATCTCCTTAGTTCGTTTTTAGCTTATGGAAACATCGTTTCAGCCAAAGTTTTTATCGACAAACAGACCAATCTCAGCAAATGTTTCGGTGAGTTTACAGCTGTGCTGAAGTATAACGTGTTTGTCCTCTAAAATGATTTGCGTTTTTGCAATATCTTTTTCAAAATTTATAGAATCCTGTTCAGTATAAGTTAGAACATCTGTTTCATGACAATTGAACAAACGCAAAGTCTGACCTCGACTCCATTTAAAGAATAAGATTGAATTTTGCAAGGAAATCTTTTACTTCATAGCTAGTGATTTTTCTATAGGTTGACTATTACAGAGAAATAACTTGATTCACTTGAAATAAAAAGGTGTTGTGTGCCTATATGTTCTCACTGATATTGCCTTAATTTTTTATATAATTTTTATTTGACCTTTTTTGTCGTCCGTAATTACTTGAAAATTTTGATCTCCTCTTAAATGCCTGTTATGTGTTCCTTTGAGCTTGCACACAATCATTGGCTACACATGATTCAGTATGCAAATTGGCACAACCTGTTACGGTATCGGATTGGCTGGTAAATCAGCAGTCATCGTAGAGAACCAGTCAGATGTCTAAACAGGCTTAGCTGGTGGACTGAATCAAGTGCAATCATCGACAGTGATGCTTAAAGAAAGCGGATTTTTTTCTGGAAAACCGATAAATGAGAACACCAATTGAGAGAGAACTGCTGGACGCAACCGTCCTTATCACTTTGTGTCTACTTCACAGGCTTTGTGAGTTATGACAATCCTAAGTCAGCACAGATGGCCATCGCCGCCATGAATGGCTTCCAGATCGGTGTCAAGCGGCTGAAGGTGCAGCTGAAGCGACAGCGCAGCGACAACAAGCCGTATTCGACCAATCGGGTCACGTAAGGTGAGCTAGCCCAGCGCCACGGGCCGCCCTCCGCTGAGTGTCGCGCTCGCTAACTATCAATCTCGCGGACGGTGTGAAAATGAGAGACTGGGTTTACTAGTCTAGGGACGGTTTATGAATTTCACAAAGGTGCTAAATTACTTCGTCGAGACGTCGGCCCCTACCGGGTTCAAGTGTTGCAGGGATGAAAGGACAGAAACGTTTCGGTGTGATGAACACACAATATGTCACCTTTATTATTAAGATTTCTCTAGTTACCTGTCCTGCATGGACAGGTGTGGCGTATGCTTCGCCCAAATTCATCGGCTGCCAGCACTTGAGCTTACTATGGTAGGATGTTTCGACATGAAAGTGACATTGTCAAAAACGCGAGTAGAATCTCTAGTCTTGTTTTGTGTAAACAATTTTTGATATATTTTTATTCTCTTGAAACCTTAGTTATTATTTTTATAAAAAATTTTAAAAGGAAACTGTTGAACGTTGCCCCTCATAGCTTCTGTTTTTTACGTCAAATTTTGTGATGTGGAACGTTCTTTTGCTTTCCTTCCACGACCAGGTCTGTTCCTATGTTCTTATTTTCTCTCACTGTCCCGGCTCAGTATCAGTTTGTCACGTCCGACCGCTGGCGACTCCTATGGTGTGCTTTGTTGTGTTTCTTGTTTTATAGGTTGTGACTTTCCGTGCACTGCTTGTGCCATTGTTACTTAGTTTTGTGTGTCAGCCATCTTTAGTTGGCGAGTTGCACTCATGTGCATCGTTTTACTTTATTGTTATTTTCAGTTGGTTTTGTTTTTTATTTTTTATTATTTCATCGATTTTACATTCTTTTTGATACGTTTGTGCTGTAAAAGCATAAACGCATAGAAATGTTCACAATGTGACCCCCCTCTCATCACAGTTGCACTCCGTAGACCGCAAGACATCAGCATGCACTTGTCAAAAATCCTTTACGTAAGGAATGTGAACTGTGAGTTCAATCCCACAATGCAACACTCCAACCTCATCGACCAATCACTTCAGTGGCAGCCATTTTGCTAGGCAAACTAGTAAGCTCCAAACCTTATTTTGAAACACTCTATTTTCACGCACGTGAATTTGCAATCTTGTGAGATCTTTTTTTTGCTAGAAATTTGATCTACAGATGACTTTCCGGCTGTTACATCTACTGCTGCATTATGTTGATGAGCATCTTGAGATCTCTCTTGCTATTTGTTAATGGAACTTGTGCCTGTGTTCCATTGTTACCATAACTCTTCAGTTGTCTCGCACACAACTTTTCCAAAATACTCTATTTTTTATTTTGATGTTCAGCTATGAAATTTCAGTGGTGTATTTAGTGTTGGTACAAACTATGTAATTTGAATTATCTTAGTTTAAAAAAATGAAATTTCCTTAATGTTTGTTTTTGTTGAGAAATTTGATGAAACTTGACACCCACTGTGTGCTAAGTAAATGGAGTATTGACTCTGTTTGTGAAGTATGATGGAAAGTCTTCAGTTTGGAACACTTCATAGTGAGCAAGCAGATGGGAAGTGTTGTATTTCTCAACATATTGTTATCATTAAGAAAAATACGCTGTTAGCTTGGTTTGTACTATACAAGGGTGTCTAAACAATATTTGTAATATTAAGCTTTTGCAATGATGTACCAAGTCTGAAAATCGCTCTTTTCACAATTAATATTTTGTCCTAAATTGAAGACATTTTATTGTACTGAGGATCTCACCACTGTAACACTACCAAGAATGGTTTCATTTGTTTCTATGCTGAGGCTTCATTTCGCATGTGTTACATCATTCTGCCTGGTCTTGTTAAATTACTAAGGGAGCTTTTTACCTGCATAATTTTCAACTGAGTTCTGTTTGTCGCTGTTTGGGTCGATACGACTCTGTCTCGCAACGAATCATACCCTCTGCCTTCCGCATTTTAGTGAAGATGTTGCGAATATGTACCTCTTTGGTTTAGATTATATTAAACGCTTGCCTAAGGGTAGTTGGTAGATTTGTTCATTTTTACTGGGCTTTCTGTCTCTCACACTAACACTCCATGGTATGAACGCACTCTTCGACATTTCTCTTTCTGCCTAATGCGATTTTACAATGCAAACATGTTTTGTTTGTCAACAGAAATTTCACCGTAAAGTGTAAAATGATCAACAAATAGTCTTTTGTTTCTTGTAATATGAGACGTGGGTGAGAACTGGTGAATGCTACAAGACTTTACTGCTAATAAGTTTCATTAAGAGCTGATGGAATTGACACCGTTTTATGAGTTCTCACCTGAGTCTGAAACCTCTTAATTTCACCAGAGACCCAATCTCACCCATGAATGCAACTGTTGTGGCTGACAAATGAGGAAATTTATTTATTTCAAGTAGCACTAAAGAAATATTTTTTTCATTTGCTGTTCTACGCCACAAGTACGACCAAACAATGGGTTAGGAAACTGTGGACCTTGTAAAAATGAAAAGGTAAATTTTGGCTATAATTGTTTTTGTTCGAAATTGGTGAAGCTTTACTGTGGCCAATTTTCGGTGTTGAAAGCTTGCTGGTCTCTGGTTCCATTCATGTTGAAGATTTGTTGCGTTCATATACATACCATGTGTGTTGGGGTGAGTACCAGCCTGCTGTAACCCTTATGTCTCTTCTCTTCCTAGAGTCACGTGCCGTGTCTGACTGTCTGCGTCGTGCCGTCTCTCTCTCAATGTCTACATGTTCAAGCGTGATGTCACTGTGACCATCCTGTTCATAATCTGACCACCGTTTACCACTGGCTTAATCGTCGACTTTGGATTGTCCTCGCGCGATTCCCCTTGGCGATCCTTGCGTCGTATTTTAACAATGTTATTAAAAATAACGAATGCTGTGGTTATTGTTATTGTTTTTCTTTTTTCGTCATCTTTAATGTTGTTGTTGACGCGTCGTGCTTCATAGATGAGTGCGTTGTAATTTCTGACAACTTTTAAGTGTCGTCAAATCGTCAGTTTTGTGAAGACTTCTGTAGTAGTCTGTCTTAAAGATAATGTGGGATATATTAGTTTTTGTTTTGTATGTTGACTCTCGGCAAGTGAGCCAGCAGTCAAATGTACACTGCACTGTTTCCGTAGCTTTAGATGTATTCATTGTATAATGCCGTGAGACATTCGTTTATAAATTATCTTCGACACAGTGTACATAAATCCCGAGACTCTAAGACTTATTATATTTTCTTTTGATACCAAAGTATTTTGGAGACGCACTGTATCTAGTCACGTGACCCAGTTGGGGGAACATATCATTGATGTATTTTATCTGTAACCGTTCTCGCCACGATATATTTGTGGTTATTTGTGATAACGTTGAAGATCTGATTGGCATTTTTTGCGTGAAGGGTAGGCATGGACTATTGCTTCAGCTTTGCAAGGCTAGCTGTCTAGACGTTTTTGCCTGTTTATGAACAAGAAAATTTAAATTGTTGTCACTTCTTGAAATTTTCACAGAAAGGGTTATATGTACTTGAAAAGTAATAATTATAAGAAAAGATTTTAATTCATTGTCAAACGTGTTGCCTCGGCCGTTGATGTGTGCTACTTGTAACTGAAAAAACAGTGTTGTGTATTGTTTCCTTAGTCAGCTTGGTTATGTTGTTTGTGGCAAGAAAGTACGCACGTGACTGACATCTAACTCAAGTCGCAATGTGTGACTACCTTCAGACACCGGTCACTAATCTGTGACTGCAGTCGTACACTTGTTGCAGTCAACGGCTCAACACCAGCCATAGACCTGTGACTAGTGTTAGACAATCATAGATTTTGATTGTAGCCAGACTAGTCAAAGATTTGTGACTGATCAGAGAGCAGCCATTGTTGTGTGACTGATTAGATACCAGCATAGCTCTGGACTGTAGTCTTTAGTTTTATGACTCGTCAGAAAACAGCCATGGATGTATGTCTGGTCACGCTCGTGATTATGGTCCATCATGTACACTACCATCAGACACCAGGTGTCATCTTGTAATGTCTATCAGCTCTAGGTCAGTTATGCGTCTGTTATAAGTTAGAAATTTAAACAGGTAGCATTTTGTAGTCGATATTTTCTTATGTTTTAGCATTGAAACGTGTTCTTAATTTTGTGAAGTTGCTATTTAATTTTTAAGATTGCCCCAACAAAAGTGTTGGCTGCTGTGTACAGTAAAGTTATGTTTTGTGTCTTGCCTTCTGGGACACCAGGATGTTACAGTTTTCCAAAATGGGATCTGTTGTACATAGGGCATAAGCTAGTCAACGTCAAAAGCCTAGTACCATTAAGTCTACTGTGTTTGCCTTTGTTTATATCAACCTTGTTCAGCATGCGCTGCGTAACCGGAGATCTTGCCTTTTCATTGTGACTGTGAGCCGTGTTGTGGTGGTTTAGTTTGACATTGTTCATTGAGTGTCGCCTTGTGAAGTGTTCTCGGCACGAGGCCTCCTTTCGAGTGTTTGGAAAGTGAAGGATTCCGGAATCAGCTTCATTTTCTTCTGTAAAACTTGTGATTCAAGCGCATAATTGCAGAATCAGCTAGCACACACTTTTTATTTTTAAAACATGGTTTTAAAAACTGCTATTTAATGGCTGCTTAGATTCTTACGGAATTATGGTTTTGTGTGTATGACGGCCATGGCCTAATTAACACTTGAGGGGGCCTCTGTGAACATTTCTCTTTCATCACCGGTCATGTTTAGTTTGTTGAATTAGTGTGATGTACTATTGTTTCGTGGTTGCAGTTATTTAAAATAAACATTCTGCAAGTTTTCTTTCACGATTTTTGTCTTCTTTTACCAGACTAACACAGTGAATTAATACTCAATGGATTGAGACTGTTAAAGCCACTTGTAGTCCATTTATCAAACCCTGTAGTGGTTTGGATATCATTATAGAGGATGTTCAGCACAACTTGACTACAAATAGAACTCTCTGGAAAGACTGAAGTCCATCGATTGATGCTGCTGCAGCGAGACTTGCTGTAGTTGACTAAAGCCACAGCAAACCATACACCATTTTTCAAAATCAACTTTTTACAGAAGCATTTCACCTTTCGGAGCATCATCGCTTTCTTATCTATTGGAATACTGCTTCGGTCACTGAAACCAGCTGTGATCAGGAGCAATAACAATCTGTTCATTGATCCATTTCTAATCTGAGCGAAGACCAGAATGGTACAAATTTAGTAGCAGTAAGTGACCTTAATCAAAATCTGGTTTTTCGACAGTGCTGGCTTCATTATCGCACGAGAAAATTAAATTTCCAATCTTAGACCATATTTCCATGTTGTGTGATGTTTTAGAGTCCAAAACTTCACATTTTCACAATGATTTACACCAAGATGATACCAAGATTTACAAAAAACAAATTTGGATTAAAGTGTTCTCGTATGAGGATGTGACTCTATTCATTGTGATATTACAATGAGGGTAACCCCATCCATTTTCCATGGGGACCATCATGGTGTACACCATATTCTGCAAAATGAAGACGATTGACTCCAGGCAATAAAGCTTGCATGTGTTGCACGAACATGAGCACATGAAAACACAAGATCGTGCAATACATGCTAAATACTATCTTGGACTACAAGTGAAGCACGCGATCACATTCGCTTCCTTCACAAGATTCTTGCTTTTATGTAACTCAGACCTGAGTAATGATGTGAAACTGAGGCTAGAATGTTAATGCTAACTCGCATTACCAGTGGAATGTTTTTTCGCAAAACGGGGTCTACTTGAAACTGAAACATGACTAAGGATAACATTCTGTAATAATAAGAATAAAGCTAAATAATACATTCTTTTTGTACAAGTAAATAACGCCCATCTGACTATATACAATTTTTATTATATCTTGGCAAATTGCATTTTAGCACCTATTGGGATAAATAGCAAAATTTGCGTAACACACTGAACTCTTACTGGCAAAAAGAACATGGACTCATATTAGCAGCCAACTCCAAAGATAAAGTCTTGAAAATACTGCAGAGACACTACAATGGTATACATTCCTTTGTCTGCTGCTCACAAAGTATAGAATTCAGGGAATTTCATCTACGGCACTGCTGTTGTTTTTCAAATGCATTGTGGCATGTCTTCATTGTTGTGGGCAAGTGGTCGGCTTGTTGACATCACAGATAACTTGTGGACGAGTAACCAAACTCGTAATTTGTGTTTTAGATGATGAGATCTGCATTTGAAAAATGTCAGCTTCACCATAGATGGAATACACCGAAATGAGGTACCATCCAAGGCCAGATGTACCATACAAGGCCAGAGGTACCATTCAAGGCCAGATGTACCATCCAAGGCCAGAATGATGTACCATTCAAGGCCAGATTTGCATGGGATCATATCGGAAAACACTAGTATGATGTTCAATAGCTACAAAACATTAAAGACATACCACTTCTTTAGCTTGATGGCTCAACTGACAGTCTCACATCGTATCCAGAGGAGTATTGACTAGATTATACGACACTGGAATGAAGCATCATTTTCAAAATTTTCTGATCTCCTCAATACAACAGGGCTCAGCTGTCTATTAGAACCATCGACACGAAAAACAAAAACCACAACCCTAGTTCACAGCACTGCAGAATTATATAAGATTGCCTCACTGTCGTTAGTGTGCGTTGAAAAAATGTTTCTAGTAGAAACCTTGTCTAACACTTAGTCAGGGGAAATTATTCCAACAGGTTAGCATGCACGTTTAAGAAACGATACGTGTTTCTTCGAAATGCTAGTCCATAACACACATACATGTTTAGGGGCATCATATTTCTTAATAGCCACTTTTGACAACACAAAATGCCTTTTTGACCATAATCACTTTAATAAAAATCAAGTGACTGGCTATTTATTTTTTCTGGTTCTTCGAGTCAACAAAGTATTTGTCATTCCAGATACATTTTTAAAGGTTTTTTGAAGACTTCTCTTAAACATTGGTACTAAGATATTTGCGTTATGACCCTAACTGGAAATAAATAGTGCATCGAAATGTTCTCCCAGTAACACCAGATCTACCTCAACTGAGACTTTTGTCATAAACCACTTTACAATGCAAGTTATGAAACTGAGCTAACGATTTTCCCCAATTGAAATCCAAACAGTCAAACACTTTCACAGAAATTCCAAAATCTATTTGCGATGAAACACGACAATTATAACAGATACTGTACAGCAGTTTTCATAAAAGAAAACACAATCTCAACTCTTGTAATCATAAACTTCAAACCAATAACAAAGCAACAATCCTTGTTCATTCTATGTGCAATTACTGTTTTTCTTTTCACAGTTTTGTCGCAACTTCAGTGACACCAGACATCTGCCATAAGACTTTGTCGAAAATGCTAAAAAGGACACAACAGCATCTCAAAAGTAGATCTCGTGAATGTCAGTGCTGTCCCAAACATTTTTCACCAATAGCAATTGCCAATTGTCCAGCTTTAAAATAAGTCTCAGAATAGATCAGCCTTTCACAGCCCAAAACGATCATTATATTCTACAACAGTGACAATACAACTAACGATCAACAAGAGAAAACACATATGTAACATTACCCCTCTCTCAACTTCAGTACTGCATAAAAGTTATCCGCTGCATAACAACTCAGATTGTTGCCGTGCGTCAAAAACAATGTTCCACAACAATATTTTGTTTGATTACTTTTGTGTAGTACTGCATTCGCCGACTGTCTCAGGATGTCCACACTTTTCAGGCCATTTACTTGGACGTTGTCTACAACCTGCGTATGATCCCCCACTACACCACTGTACACAACTAATGTAATCACACAAAATAACCCAGAATTCCCCCATCATGATGGCCGAACACACTCGTAAGTTACCGTCACCATAGCTGGTCATCTAGACCAGGAATGACGAGGAAAGAAGACAAAACAAAGACCGGGATATTACAACCACAATGAACAGTCATTACTCCTCATGTGCACTGCAAGTGGAAAAAGCGGTCACGGCCGGGAAACGGTATATGTCCANTGGCTATTTATTTTTTTCTGGTTCTTCGAGTCAACAAAGTATTTGTCATTCCAGATACATTTTTAAAGGTTTTTTGAAGACTTCTCTTAAACATTGGTACTAAGATATTTGCGTTATGACCCTAACTGGAAATAAATAGTTTTCATGCATCGAAATGTTCTCCCAGTAACACCAGATCTACCTCAACTGAGACTTTTGTCATGAACCACTTTACAATGCAAGTTATGAAACTGAGCTAACGATTTTCCCCAATTGAAATCCAAACAATCAAACACTTTCCCAGAAATTCCAAAATCTATTTGCGATGAAACACGACAATTATAACAGATACTGTACAGCAGTTTTCATAAAAGAAAACACAATCTCAACTCTTTTAATCATAAACTTCAAACCAATAACAAAGCAACAATCCTTGTTCATTCTATGTGCAATTACTGTTTGTTTTCTTTTCACAGTTTTGTTGCAACTTCAGTGACACCAGACATCTGTCATAAGACTTTGTCGAAAATGCTAAAAAGGACACAACAGCATCTCAAAAGTAGATCTCGTGAATGTCAGTGCTGTCCCAAACATTTTTCACCAATAGCAATTGCTTCTTTAAGTCCAGCTTTAAAGCAAGTCTCAGAATAGATCAGCCTTTCACAGCCCAAAACGATCACTATATTCTACAACAGTGACAACACAACTAACAATCAACAAGAGAAAACACATATGTAACATTACCCCTCTCTCAACTTCAGTACTGCATAAAAGTTATCCGCTGCATAACAACAATTGTTTCCGTGCGTCAAAAACAGCGTTCCACAACAATATTTTGTTTGATTAATTTTGTGTAGTACTGCATTCCCCGACTGTCTCAGGATGTCCACACTTTTCAGGCCATTTACTTGGACGTTGTCTACAACCTGCGTATGATCCCCCACTACACCACTGTACACAACTAATGTAATCACACAAAATAACCCAGAATTCCCCCATCATGATGGCCGAACACACTCGTAAGTTACCGTCACCATAGCTGGTCATCTAGACCAGGAATGACGAGGAAAGTAGACAAAACAAACACCGGGATATTACAACCAGAATGAACAGTCATTACTCCTCATGTGCACTGCAAGTGGAAAAAGCGGTCACGGCCGGGAAACGGTATATGTCCAGACACTTAGTAAACATATACGTAATTCTGAAGTCTCTAGCTCAAAATTTTAGTTTGCACTCAATGACCTTTGACCTATTTTTTCTGATTGGTTAGGCCTATTGCGAAGTAAAGTAGGGTATTGACTTACACCAGTGTGCTGAAATTGAAAAGAATTCCTTGAAGCTGAAATTGAAAAGAATTCCTTGAAAACGTAAAAGATATAACATTTTGAACGTTACATGACCTTTGCACTAATTGACCTTATCCGGTGCATTTTAAGCATCTTTTGGAGAATCATTGCAAAGCCCACGGAAAATGTGTTTAACGCTGAGAATCACAGTTGTCTAACGGTTGACACATCAGAATACTTGTTGATTGAAAAGGTCAAATTTTCAGAAGAAAAATGCACCTAATGACCCCATGTTTGCACTAAATGACCTGAAACTTTGGATTCCGATTTGTTTTACCTGTGGCAATCAGACCTGTCAATTTGAAGTGTCTAGCTCAAAGTTTTAGTTTGCACCTAATGACCTATGACCTATTTCACCTGATTGGATGACCCGATTACTTAGAAAAGTAATTTTTTAAATTGTCATGTTGACTTATACCTGTGCACCGAATTTGAAAAAGATAGCTTTAAAACTGGAGGAGTAGCATTTTGAAATTATATGACCTTTGCACCAAACGACCTCTTCCGGTGCAATATGGAATATGATTATATAACCAATCAAAATTTATATACTGTCAAAAGTCATATGCTGAATTTAAAGACCGTACCTGCACCCAATTTGGAGTTATTAAGCCTCAAAGTTGGTCGGAAGAAGAATAAGAAGAATAAGAATAAGAATAAAATTGAAGAAAACCCAGGAACAACAGCACTCTGCGCTTACACGCGCAGAGTAATAAGAAGAATAAGAATAAAATTGAAGAAAACCCAGGAACAACAGTATTCTGCGCTTACACGCGCAGAGTAATTATTATTTTTGTGCGAAACAAGTGGAGAATTACCATACTATACGTCCTAACGCCTATTCTTCTGTACCACTTCTAGAGTAGTTGGCAGCCTTATTAGCAGCACTTTCCTTCAGGCCCGCGATGTAGCCCGCATGCTGATCGCGCCATTGCTGCTCCACCGTTCTTCCACGGCTCTCATCACGTCTGCCCCACTGTAGGAACGCGTAGCCGAGGAGAGCCGTAATAGCTGTGGCGATGATGTTCACCCGAATGCGGAAGGAGTCCTTGGCTCTCTTGATCCGCGAGGTCCTAGAATGAGCGATTCCAGTTGCATAATATGTTTCACATCAGGAAACTTTATCGATCCAAACTTGATTGAATGAACAAGTGCTGTGCTCTCAAAAAATAATGGAAATGAGTTATCACAAAGTGTTTGCATTGTGTGACTTACAGCGCCACTCCTCTGGTTTGAAGAATATTTTTATTAATTTTGTTTTCAAATGCGCTCCCACATTCAAATTTTTGATATATTGAAAATTCCGAATTTAAATCTAGTCATTTTGAAGACAATCGATTACGTGTTGAAGGAGCATCAATTGGTTAAAAGTTCCAACTAAACTGGTTTGTCAATTTATTAGTAAAAAGAACAGGCAAGTCTCTTTAAAGCTGTATTTTGCCTTCTAGATGACTAAAAACAAATTAGTCCATTTGCTCAACTTGCACAAAGGGCCTCATAATATTCCTCACCATGACAGCTCCATTACCAACTCAAGTCACAGGCATTCCATAGTATTCCATACATGTACCATTTTCAAATTTGAAATTCCAAGGTTCACCAACCCCAATACACACTGAAAGATTTTCTTGCGTCACTCATGATTTTGATGTTGTTGTTGGTAACGAATCCGAGATAGAATCCTATCAAGGTAAGGAATGAAAGAGGATGATTTCACGAGGGTAAAACACCAAACTAGATTTCCATTCTTTAGTTGGGTAAACAGGCCGAAGCGCAGCTTTAAGTAAAATATGCTTAACGCTCTCAACAAATAATCCCACAACTTACTCCGAACACAGGTTTACTTACGGTACTTTTTCGGGTACCTCGGCTAATGACGGGTAGGTTTTTGTCCATACCAGCATTTTCTTTTGAAATTCTGTAGGAGTCTGAAGCTGTTGAATCTCTGAAACAGCACCGGAAAAAAGTAGTACGGGTAGTCTAATACATGTCGTATCAGTCATGCACTGGCCGTTTAGCAGGGCCCACTGCACAAAACACATGAATGCATTTTTCCATTGAAGAACACAATACACATGTGCACAAATTAAAACCGAGCTGAGGAATTGACCTATCGCAAACTCCGCCCCCTTGCGTAATGTCGACAAACAAACAACAAATTTTACCCAGTAACATGTTGTTTGTCGGGTAAAATGGCGGCTAGGAAATGAAGGTGTGTCAAGAATGATGCGTTGTGACTGGTCAGTTAAGTCCTGGAGATAGGTCAATTAAAGACCTAACTCAAAGGGTCTAGCAGTATGGTTCAGTGGGCACCGAAAGTAGTAGGAAAGTTAGAGTATTAGACAGGAATCAAGTAACATGTTGGAGAGACATACTGGTAGAACAGAGCCTGCCACTGACACTTATATTCTAAGAGAACCTACAACATTACGGAGCAAAAATTTCCTATTTCTCGAGTAATTACATTAATGATCCACTTATTTAGCACACTCACAACATTTCGCACACCCAAAGTTATTCGTAAAAATAATATTTTGTCCCGTACTTTCTAGTACTTCGCACGAGACTACTTAGTTTACGCAAATTAGGTTACACAAGAATTCCCACCATCAGTTTTACACTGTAAAAAATTGCAATGTAGAGCATGTCATTAATTCCTGTAGGGCAATACACACAAGGTGTGAACATTGTACATTCACCACCAGAACATCTTATGCTGTTGTAAACAGCATTAAGTAACTTAATTACTGTTAACAGCGAATGTGCAAGTCCGCCATCTTGAATTTGCCGCCACAATTGCATTATGGGAAATGTATGCCTCTATAGCTTGACAACCGATTGTGTACAGCGTTGCCGGGTGTTGTTGTAACGAATGTTTAGCACAGAAGTGGTCAATAAAGTTATTTTATTTGAATTCTTATCCAAAAATTAACTAGTGCAGGAAGCATGCAACTGTATTGTATTATAGAAATGTTTTCGAAATGAATAAAGTCAACGTTGCCGCACCCCAGCTCCGTCAACTCCGGGGCCCGGTCTGCAATCTCCGTCAGACTCATATTCATACTCGAGATTTCAAACTCAAAATTGTGCTCACTGGAGTCGTAGGCCTACTCGAAAAAGTGTATTTAATGTCACATTTCGAGTAAATTCCAAACGCGTGTTCAAATTTGAGAATCGTATTCGAGTTGCTATGCCGTAACTCTTCAGTTATGATGTGACATGCAAAACCACGAAAAGTAGTACAGGCATTCAGAGTTCATCAGTGAATGCGACGAGACGTCTACTCATAAATCGGCAAAAAATCTGGAATATCATTCGGGGATTGAGGAATTATCGACGACTAAACTATTATGTGAAATCTGACAGGGAACAAGGGCGGATCCAGGATTTTGAGTTAGGGGGGACATGGCAGAGTATTAGCCAGGATTTTGCCCGTCAGACATTCGCACCTCCCATCTGACAAAGGTAAACTAGGAGAATTTTAAGGGGCCATGGCCCCCCTCTAAATCCGATACTGGGGAAGCAAATTGTTTTCATTAAGTTTCCATTGGAAACCGTACAAACCGTTGCACACGCACTTCAATCACGGCAATCCCCACCCCACAGCTGCTTTTGACCCTTGCAATGACTCGTCGACATGGGATTAGCACTCGCCAATTGTCAGGAATCGTAGTAAGGATTTTGAAAATTGACGGCAATGAAGAGCGGTGAGCATGAAGTGTGAGTCTGAGTACTGATTCGAGTCTGAGTACGGAGATTGGAGACCGGGGCCAGGTAAACTATAAGCACATGTCTTGGATTGTACAAATTTTTAAAATTATAATTTTAATAAGATACTGAGAATTTGTAACATATTTTTCTAGTCTTAATAATTGAAAACGGCAGCTAAATATAATAATCTCTTCTGTATAGAAACTCTTCCGCTGCTGCTAGGCATACAAACTATCCCAGAATGCAATAGAGAGGAACTGGTGTGGGGCATGCGCATTGAGATTTGCACATTCACTATTGTATCACATTGGCAACGTGTGGATTCCATTTTGTTAAATTCACAAATGGACAGTTGGCGATGCTTGGTTACTCGGTTAATTTTGCACGCCCGTCAAAGTCTGTACTATAATTGGCACACCCTGTTAATCAGGAAAATAAAACTTATTTTGTGGAAAATTAGTGGAGAACAACTGATTAGCTTCGTGATTTTTGACAACATGTCATGAAAGTCGACGACATTTCACAGGACAGCTCAAAAACAATTCGGCAAAGAGACAATTTGTGGGTAAGGGAAGCCTAAAAATGAACCCCAATTATCTATAACGAAACTGATTGCTTACGGTAACATGGGAGATAACATTGATCAGATATTATTATGACACACGCTACTGTTGGCCCTGTTGCCAGGTGCATACCTGCATCAGTTGAAGCGAGTCTTTGTGTACAACTGGATATCCTAAGCCCATTTCTGGCTGCCAACCCGTGCCTCACACAAGAGGACAGAGCCGATGCAAGTCTAGGTAAAGATGCCATCTCCTACGACAAGTTCGCTTCGATGTTGCTTAGTTTACTGAAAAGAAAACATCTCAGCATTAACGCAATGCATTGACTTGACTAATGAAAGACTAGAACTACACTACGTGGCGCTAGTGAAGCAACAATCCTACCTGTATTACATTCAAGAGGTCACATGCCAGGTTTTCTCAGTTCTCAGTGAAAACACCCTTTTCTCCCAAAATTATCGTCAAGATCAATCCCAGCCATGACAAAAACTTGTGACGCTCACAACACAGCTGTAAGTCTACAGACATGGTTGTATTTGTATTTCTCATAGCTATTTGCAAAGCACGACCTAAGCTTTTAGCGAATTACACGGGACCTGTGAGGAAATACCACCCGACATGAACCACAATATCCAATCTATGACAGAAGGAGTATGAATTCCTAGTTAATTCCTGCTTTTATCTTTCAAGAGTGACACCAATAATGCATTAACCAGTGACAACAAGGACTGATTGAAATCATCAAAGCAGTGTTTAGTATCATTTTAAGGTTAGAATCACCTTTGCAAAACATTTTGGCTATTTGAGGCAATGGCAATGAGGGGTGGTGACAGGGGTGAAATTGGTGGTAAAGAAGGGACTTTCCACCTCGACCAAAAATATTCCCATCTGAGAAGGCACAGACAGCTATCTCTTTAGGCTCAATGAAACATCAGTCCCATAATATTATTCATCATGACAGGATTTTATTTCCATTACCAACAAGAACATCAAAATCAGCAACTCGAGAAAATATTTGAGAAATCGAAAATGTAAGCATATTGCTCAAGGGGTTATAAGCCCTCCTCAATGGATCACAGACAGGCAACTGCAGCAGAAATGTTTGTTGTAAAATTTCTTTACTGTCAGACAAAATTGTGAATTTCAAAAACACAAATTGATTGACAACAAAATTTATGGTCAATTAGTACTGGATGTCAGCCACAAATCTCGAGATCAACTTAATTTGAATGCGAATTTTGCATACAATGTTAGATTTACGGACTGCAAAATGCAAGGAAACAGTTAAGTAAAAAATTAGATGTCTAAAACTTGTTGATGCAAACAAATGTCAAAAGCATGTACAGTTGCCCCATAATGATAGTACTTCAGTGATGGGTTCATCCAGATAAACTAGGTCACGAGACATGAGATGAGGGATGTAGACTCACGAGACACACATTTGTCCAGTTATTATCAGATAATGCCATAGTTTGCAGATAGTTATTTGTGCAGAAATCCTTTGTAGTGCCAATCAGTCCACAACTGAGTCTGAGGCCTTGAGTGGTATTCTGATTTTGACAGCTGTTTGCACCCAGAGCTGGGCAATCTAAGAGACCCAAGTACTGTACCTTTTTAGAGAACGGACAAAAAAGTACTGTAAAATCTTAAACAATTCAGTACACAACATGGCCGACAAGTGCAATTTTATTTTATCATTGTTTTGTCACGCAACATTTGGCACCAGCAAATTAAATGGTGTTCCATGTTCAATATTTGTACCACAGCTACCATCGGACAAAATTTTGAAAAATTGTGGGAGCCACAACTGTTAGAGACCGTTTTCTCTTGGTATCTTTACCATCACAACACAGGTTAATACAAGCTGGCTGTCTCTTGTAGAGTCTTGTACAGGTCCTTGACTCCTATAACTTTTACCATCACTACATCCCATTCAAGGTCCGCGGGTCCTAGTTGGCAGTGCTTCCTCAGTAAATCTTGTTTACCGACTTCGCCATTTGCAGAAATTAATTGCAGATCAGTTCGGTCAAAATGAAAATCGAACCACCGACCCCAATAAAACTGGCAAGCATAGTAACCACAAAACAGGGGCTCAGCCTGGATTTCAACTTCAACAACAGTGATCCCTAAGTATCCGAATTTACCCTCAGGCTGTCCTCCTTCCAGGGACATGTACACCAGGTGCCAATTAACGTCTGGGATCTTAGCCAATCGATCAAATTCAAAGAACAATAGTCCAAGATTTTATATTTTGCCAAGACTCAAATCATCGTTATGCAATAATTAATAACAAATCAACACACCACTCTCACTCTCTCAGCTTTTGACAGACACTCTGTCTTAGGCAATGACCATCGCCTCTGTCGGGCCAACAGAGGCGATGGTCATTGCATAACTCTGTCTATGTCACTGGACAACTTGGCAACCTAATAGAACTGATAAAAACCTAAGACCCACTTACTTTTATAGCAAATCCACGACAACATTAGTTAACAAGGGCGTACGCAATACAGAGACAGAACCTTTGACTACAGTAAACACCACAAATATAAATTGAAAGTGTACTGCAGCGATATGCTTGTAATGTAAGGAAGACGTGATTGAAACGACCCTGCCTGGCCTGAGAGTCCCGAGACGGATGGCAATGCAGCAGACACGATGAGCCAAACTGATCTCATCAGTCACTCTAACATACTGAAAATAAAGAGTCGTTGGAATGGTTCAGTACCTTCCAGGCCTTATGCCATACAGTCTCCGCAAAACAAAGATACAATTTTTCGTATAAGGCCTACTTTCTATTCTCTTGCGTTTTGTCTAGTCGCTTCAAAGAATCACGAAATTTATGTGACCTACTTTGCAACGCGTCTGACAGCAGATGGCGCTACAAAAATATGACGGGCACCGTAAATACTCAATAAAATACCCAGGAAAATTAACTGATAGTACCGGAGTTTTCCACATACAAACCTAGACGTCTTCACCACCTAGCACCCACGACAGTGGCACTGCTCCGGACGGGACGACTGGATGCACAGTAAATAATTCCCAATGCTCATTTCACGCAGCTTTGCTCAGTTTTGAGCTACCATAAAAAATTAAAATCCAAACAGATTCCGTAAGGTTGTGCATTTTGTTGTATACTTGGGAACCCAATGGTCGTCCGCCTAATTAAGCATAAAACCGGCTTGTTGTCGTACTCACCCAATTATTCCACTCCAAAGTTATGCTCTGAATAGGATTTTATTTAACTCTCACAAATACATAGTATTCGTTGATTCAAACGTTTTCTTTTACTTATGCCGAGTTGTTTCAACTGTGGACTGCTTTTCGGCAGCCAATGTATAATGACACCTATGGTCGTCATATGCTGCCGCCTTCTGAAAGAACAGTAAACCACATAGAAAAAGGCCAAAAAAATAGTGGAAAGTGGTTTACAGCAATTCTACTTCAACCACAAACTGTTTTACTAGTATGATATCGATTTTTAAATCGATTAAAATTGACTTAGAATTTCAGTTCTGGAAAATGAATCGCAATTGTTTTATTCCAGATAGGCCTTACTTATTTTGTATTTGTGACCTTTTTATTTGACTTTTTGCTCTTATTGTTCTTAACACCACTTATATCTGCTGTCCTTCTTTTTCTTTTCAGTTTCTTTTCATTCTCTGTTCTTTAACACCTTGTCAGCCAAAACAGAACTGTAACCCTTTGAGACTTTGATCATTGAACCTCGATACAATTGTTCTAATATATTACCCAGTATGGTATTGTTTGATTTTTTCTCACCTTTAACTGGCTTCTGCAATCATAAATAAATAAATAAATAAATACCCAAGTTGCATTTGCATTTTATTGCTCAATTTCTTCTTTTATTTTTGATTATGTCATGCTGTGTTGTATGTAACAGTGCAATATAGTGAAATAAAGTCAATGTTTTACTTTATTGGTGGCCATTCTCTGCCAATTCAAGTTTTTTAATTTTCTTCAGATATATCCAGAATGCCTGAACCAAAAATTTCAACATAAATGATGAGCTCAGTACTGTGTTTTGCAATAAAAAACAAGTGGATAATATTTTGATGACCAATGCGTGGGCCGAAACTGTTAAGCACCCAGCGTGTTGCATTTGTCTGCTGCGTTTTTCTATGGGCGGTGTACCACAGGGGGCCCGGGGAGCTATAGCCCCCCACACTTTCTTCAGTGCTGCGCAGCCCATGCAATAGGGTATGGGTAGGCAATGACCATCGCCTCTGTTGGTCGGGCCAACAGAGGCGATGGTCATTGCCTAGGGTATGGGTAGATTTTATCCTCCATCAGTGTTATGAACCCTCTTTCAAATGGGTGTGGGGCGTAATTCTAGCTCCTGATATAAATATGGGTATCATTTTTTCCAAAGAATCACATACACCTCAGACTTTAGAAGCTAAGTCACAATCCAGTGGTGGATTTAGAGGGGGGCCAAGGGGGCCGTGGCTCCCCCTTAAAATTCTCCCAGATTCCATTAAGCAGTTCGTGGGTGCGAATGTCTGACGAGCAAAATCCTGGCATATACTTTGCCCTGGCCCCCCCTAACTCAAAATCCTGGATCCGCCCACTACCCTAAAACGCTAACTTCCCTGGCCATTAGTTGTGGTCTTGTGATTGTAAACGCGCAGGTGTGAGAACGAACATACGTGTTTATTGGAACCAATTTCGTAATGCGGGTTTTTATTATTGGCCGATTACACTGAGAACCTAGTCGAACGCTGACAATCATCTGCTTACCGGTTTGAATTTAAAAATATTTTCATAGCTTATTACGCCGTACGTACATGTATGACGATCCGGTTTGACAGAAACTAAAAAAATGTTTTAAATTCTGTATTTTATCACATTAATTTCATGCACGCCTGCACTGTTCCTTATTTACACCTGTTTACATCGACATTGAAGAATTTTATTGAAAACTAACTGCATTGATAAATCTAAATTTCCAGTGTCGATCTGAACATAAGGGGCATTTGTTCAATGCTTGGTGCTCTAACATCCGATGGGACCCATTTCTTTCAAACGGTTCGTTTAAATTTACTAACAAGCTAATGAAAAGAAATAAAGCCAACAGGACATAAGAACATGAAAATGCATTTTATGTATAATTTAGTCTACACACAGAATACGACAAATGGCCTATGCGCGAGGTCAACACCAAATGACCGGAAATTGTTTTTAGTTTTTTACAAGGGTTGCACGTGCGCTCCCCTGTTCTAAGAAACTCTGCTGTTCATAAGCGTATGAGAAGTAATGACTGAGTCCCCCAACGAATGCTTTTCCGGAAACACACGGGCAATGTGTTCTTCACCTTGGTCTGGGAGTTTCGGGGTGGACCGTTTGTATGAATTGAACATTTGCCGAAACCTAGATATCACTGACATAATGCAAACTAAAGTCACGTTTTGTTCTTTTGTAGAGCATCTTAAACATTTCCAAAAAATAATATATTCTGTGCGGCACACTAAAATTTGTCTTGCGACACTTCATGTAAGTGCACAGAAGAAGAGTTATCATCGTGCAACCATGGTTACGCAATGAATTAGGTGTGTATGTATGAGTCATGCCGGCCTGAATCAGATGAATGAGGTTTTCAAGGCCAGGCGTGCGTTCAGTAGACGCTAGGACCTACGCTAGGACCTAACTAAAACGTAGTCAAAGTCACGTGTTCTTATTTAAAATGCTCGGTAATATCTCACGTAATCTCGCGAAGTCTTGCTTTTTATCGAGGTCCTAGCGTTAATGAACGGGAGGCAATTTCCCTACTAAACAGCACCACTCCCGATTTATATCTGGCTCAAAAGGGATCACTGGGTAAATAACTCTGCTCTCTTTTTCCAACATACCCTGCAGAAAGGTTTCATATTTAGTTAAATTTTTAAGTTTGTACTAATTTGACTTAGCCTGAAAGGTTGCTTATTGACTTGAAATGTAATAAACAAGCCTTTTGGAGGGGTAATGTGGGTTAAAATGTCTACATCATGGTAACAGAATTCTTCGCGCAAGTTCTCAAAAAAGTAAATCAAATTTGGACATTTTCAAAGCTCCTATATAACCTTAATAGCTAAATAACGTATGGGGGTTTCACGTAATACCGTAAAACAACTCACAATTCCCCGCAAGTTCACGAAGATTCCAGTGCCCGGTTGCATGAAACACTGAGGCCCAAATAGAGACTTGGCAATGTTCTTTATCTTTTCACCCCACTTGTGGATTTGTGAAACACTGATTGTCCTTTCTTCTGCTGCTTTGTTTTCATTACTAAGATTATTTTTTGGCTCTGGTACGCACTCAGCTGAGCGCACTGGACGTCGAATTCCAGGGAACTTTTCCTGCAACGCCCCTAATTTAAGGTTATACAGGACCATGTCGACAAGTTTGCACATTGTGACAAACATCTACAAAACTATAGAGTTTAACTCGACATAAGTATATATTTTCTGAAAGCAGAAATCCCTCAGAACTCGATTCTTGACTTTATAACAATCTGCCACTAATTAGATCACTTGACCTTAAATTTAGGAAAATTTAGCGAAAGAGACGTGTAAATTCATAGCAAAACAACAGGATCAAAGACATTACCAAAAATTAATAAAATCGCAAAACGCTTTTACAGTTTTCCGTAGCGTTTCGTTTTCGTTTTATGCAACTATAAAATAATTTTTATTTGTGACAGACCCTCGCGGAACATTTCAAAAACAATTCCTAAAAAGTATTTGGAGAACAGTGTATATAAGCATATCTGAAAGTCCATGGGAATCCGACCAGCAATTTTTGGGATACGGTGTTCGGTAGTTAGCCAGGATCGTACATTTTTCTAGGGTCATACTAACGGTCCCTATTTATTTCCAATGAAACAAGGGTTCCGTTTTTAGATTAATTATTAGAAAAAAGGCATCGAGTCAAAGAGGAGCACGAAATTAAGATAAAATGATAGAAAAACATATTATTCGTAATAAACAAAGACACAAACATGCAGTAGATTTGGGTAATTTAACTGAGTCCTAGTTGGGACTGTTTTGGGTAACTGAGCACAGGTCAGCTCAGTAAAACAGAAATGATCGGGCATTGAGAAACTAAGTGTGGATGACTTAGAAAGTTATGAGTTCGTGAGAGGAAATCAACTTGAAGGCAAGTAGACATAAGTTTGCACTATTATTTTAATCCTGTCCCTTGAAAGTTTCATGAACCAACAAGACGAGTAAACAGTTTAAAATTTTAATTAAAAATTCGACATGAATTACAAATTGACCTGATAAGGTGTATAGTTGAGTTGAGACTGTCGAAGCCACTCTCGATCGTTTACCTAGCGCCAACGGCCACTGTAGAGTATTATCTCATATCTTTCAATTACACATTTTCAAGTTGACTAGCTTCTTAAAACCGAATGATCTCGAGCTTAGTCTGGGACAACTGTCATACACAAAACAAAGAGAGAGACCTAGTGACAAAGATCAACAGTCTGGCCGCCGGGAAATTTCCAACTCTACGTCACAATGCCCACGCCTGAATATAATAGCCGCCCTGGTGTTGCGAAGCCATACTAGTGTATAACGGCCGGATTGTTTTGCCTACGCCAATTAACAGCCACTAAATGTTTCAAAAATTTATCATCATTCAGGAACGAATTTTGAATAGCTCCTAAAACCGGACAGTCCGGCTATAGCTTCTGAATTTGTATAAACTTTGTGCGACTGTAATTAATGCAAAGCAAAAGTGAAAGACCACCAACAGTGGCACAGACGGACGGAAATTTCCCAACTACGTCACACGGGAGTCACAGTACCCTCCCTCAAAGGTGCATAGCCTAGATAAGGGGCCAACTGTGCGGTTGTCTTATGTACCACCAGATATTATGGAGATATTGTTTTAAAACACAGATACGTGTGTGTGCATGTGTGTGTGTTACGTGAAACTTACAATGAACTTTTTAAGATTGATGCACAAGTTTAGCTTGTCGCGGACGTTTACAGGTGAGGGTACCCAGCTGTACAGACATTGAGTGATACTCGATGTATGGCTTGTCACTTTGCCTTTTGTCTGGGTCTCGATAACAATTGGGGAGAGAGATAAAAATAGCCTGGAATTTCCCGACATTTGCCAATAAATATTTGATCCCGGTCGCTGCACCAGCAGTTCAAAACATGCAATCAACGTTGACTAAAAACAGATACTATGGGGAACAAGCAAGGTAAATCGACAAGTTCGGCTTCAGAACTTTCCCATGAATCTACAGAAAATGAGACTCATGGGACACTGCAACCACACGAGTTCGATGAAGAACCACAAACTTCAAATTTGGGTGATATTTCTGAGATCAACTGGGAAGTGACCGACTTTGACTTTACGACAAACTTTGATTCGGATGGCTGTCCATATAGTCACGAACTGCCTGATTTATACTACTTCTACTACGAGAAAGAAACAAGAAGAAAACATCTGATATGTGAAGGTCACCATGAAGGATGCGGTTTCATTAAGACTATTGACGACGTTGACCAGTTCACGGACAATATCGCGTCCACCGCAATCACCGAGGACTGCTGGCATGGACTGAAACCAGGAGAGCACTTGAAGTTTTACAACCTTGAGGGTGACTATTGGCATCACGCCTTATTCGAGTATTATGACAGTCAAACTCGTAAATTTTTAGTCACACATTATAGTAACGAAGCGGGCGAAGCCATCCGAAGCTTAGCACGTGCGTCATCTTCGAAAGCCTCACCGTATAAAGCAAGTGTGCGGACCGAATGGCAACAGGTCTCCCCAAAGGAAGCAGTTTACCGAGAGAATTATGCTAGAAACGATTGCTTTGATCCTCAGACGTGTCTGAAGAGAGCTTACAGTCGACTTGGAGAAAAAGCGTATAACGTTTTCTTTCTAAACTGTGAGCATTTCGTGCGGTGGGCGAAACAAGACCGCCAGATGAGTTCACAAGTGAAGGACTTGGTGATACAAAAGAGAAACCGGATGTGTGCCATGGTCGGCCATAAGGGGGCACGCGCCATCCGCGAGCTCTTGAAATTCGCGCTTGGTAAGTTTTTACCAACAACTTGCAGTCGAGTCCTCGCCGAAAGTCTGTCAGTGTTCGCGTCGGTTGGCATCGAAATAACGATGATTGTTGTGGAAGTGCGAAAACAGTATAAACGCTACGGGGCTGGTGAAATAACCTTTGACGAGTTGCGTACTTTCATAGTAAAACGCATCACAGAATCGTTTGCACAGTGCGGAGCTTGCATTACTGGAACAATAATAGGCGGGGTAGTAACAGCGAATCCCTTAGGGGCTATAATAGGGGGTATCCTAGGATGTTTGATAGGTGCATTCGGCGGCATGGCGCTGAGTGCCATCGTCAGCGCCACTGTAAATTCTCTAATATCTAGACATCGAAAAGAGAGCGTTTGCCTCGCTCAGTAGGCCTAGTTTCACGACCAGTATTATACGAACTTTTTTCGTTTATGTTTTGATATTTGTTGCTGATTACCACGATTCATTCTGTCGAGCTTTTGCAGACAATCTTGTAAAATTTGAAGGTGATGGCAATACATTATTACTCACCTATTATCTCTCTACAGTTGACCTTGTTACAGTTTTTATTGGTCATCTTTACATATATTATATATATACACATAATTATTTATTTATTTATTTATCTATTTTATTATTATTATTGCATTGTACTTTTAATTACTAATTTAAGCCAACTTTCGTTCTCTTTTTCTTTAACGGAAACAGAGTTTGGGACATATGTCGAACATAAAACTACTACTTGTTCGCTAATCACAGTACGTATGCAAAACGCAACTTGGAAATCTGATTTTATTGCAAAATTCAATTATTACCAAAAACTAAAATTGAGATTCTGAGTTGCACACAGAATTCAATTTTCGGTTTTGCGTTTTGGAAATCGAATTAAAGGATTGAACTGAATATATAACGCTGAGCTGCGAGAAAAAAAAATAAATTTGAAGAAATACGACGAAACTACTTTCCTACATTCGAATACGCACTTGGTACGGAGTCCAGGGTCAATGCACGCAAATTTAGAAGGTTCAATAAACTTGTCCAACTCCTCAGTCGAGGCTGTGCGAGTAATACATTTACTTTATGTAACAGGTCCCCTGTCCATTTTACAAACATAACGTGTACAGGATATCTAAACCAAAATTTAAAATAAATCGTTTCTTCATAATAAAATGCAAAGCCCGAAAGCACAAAAACCGCGCCTAAGCGACACAGAAAGGCTGAGGAAAAACATTGTTCATAATTATTTATGGGAATCAATTATGCTTGAACACGTGACGAACTATATTGCAGAGTAAGACGTGGATTTTTGAGTAATGTCTCATTTAACTTACAAAATATAATGCAATGGGCTCAGCAAGTTGGGCATAGCAAAAAGGCGAGTGCACAGAAATTCCTAGAGCCGAGAGTAATTTATCACTTAACACACATTGTCGCTGACAATATTTGTTGAGTGATACATAATATGCAGGCCTGTAGGAAGGAAAGTTATTGCGGGGGAGGGCACGAACCAGTTCGATATCGCCAAACTTACCCCCCCCCCCCCCATCCTCAGGATGCCGCCATATAGATACCGAACCCTCCACGTCCTCCATAGGTGGGGGGCAGCATCCATCAGCATTTGAGTAACCCGTGACCCAACAAAGTTTCACGGAGAGTAAGAATGGGCCTAGGGCCAGCGCACTGACTGGTAGCTGGGAGCTGCTTCAAGTAACTGTAGCTGAGGTCTAACAGTGTGAAAACACGAAATTCGATGAACCAAGCAACTTAAGCTCGTATCTGTTCGTCTGCATTGGCAAGTAAGTAAGTAAAGTAAGTAAGAAAGTAAGGTCAAGATTATGTCAGTGACGGATCCAGCTTGGTGAAGAGTTCGTTTTATTATGGTCATTCTTTGAAAACGTGAAGTCCCGAGGTTCGTGGTATAGTGCCTTTGGGACTGTTTCAAAATCCCTTCGTGAAACACGGCCGCTAGTCCAATTTATGGTGGCTGGGGAAAATGATACAGAGTGCGTCCCAAAAATGTACACACTTCAACGATTGGAATTCAGATCCTGTTGATCACTCATATTCTGTGCGGTCCTACTGCACGGTAACATCTTATTTTTAACGTGGGTGTGTCAGTCATGACGCGCTCTGTCTATGTAATATGCACGGAAAAGGCAAGCCAACGATTCAATTTTTAAGAACAAAATTTCATTGCGCAATACTACTGGACACTAAAAACATCAATCAAGCAAGTGCAAAGACAACATTTCCAAGTTAATAAGCAATGAGTTTAATTTTTTTATTTAAGGACTTAAGCTTCTTTTTCGATCTACGGTTTGTGAATTTAAACCACTAATCTAGGCCTAGATCAATAAACGATTTATTGCCGATTTGAATTGTGAGAATGATTTTGGTACACTTTGTAGAGCTGTCCGACATTCATCAGTATCCTTGATACTTATTTTAGAAAATCGTTCAGTGTACTTTGCTATAGATCGAAATTTCCTAATGTCAGCTTGCAATTAAGTTTAGTAAAGTATCGCCATTTCTTACAAGATAAGCTTCTAATTGTCAAAAAAATCATCTATCTATTTTCGTACATACATAAACGTGTAAATCAGAAGCCAACAATCGATTTCATGAGCAATGCGTTTACCTTGATTTTGATCTCCTGTTTGTGAGTTAAATCGACAAATCTCGTACCTTATTCAAAAAAGCAATGCATTTATTATCATTTGAATTGTGAGTATATTTTTGGGAACTGTCTGAATTTCATCAATGTCTTTGAGAGATATTTTAGATAAGCAAAAATCGCCAAAGTGTACTTTAACATATGGAGACCGGATTATAGTTTTTTCCAACTTCAGGCTGCAACTAAATTCACTGAAACATCATCAATTTGTTTAAGAATAGCTTTTAATTGCCAAAAATAATCAATCTGTCGATTTTCGTAGATACAAGTTCGTAGATACATAAAAATGTAAATCAGAAACCAACGAATTTGTTTATCTAAACGGAATGCTATAAGCAATTCCGCAGGCATGCTCGCAGATTTTAGACGGGTAACCGGGGGAACATGGGAGATGGGGCATTCGTATTAAGGGGTATTTATGATCGACATATGTCCCGAATAAAGATAAATGATACGTGCGTCGCAAGCTCGTTACCAGAGATAAAAAGGAGACCGAGGTAGGCGATATAAGGTCATTTATTATGACTAAAACAATTACAATATAACGAATACAGGTAAATAACGTATAATAGGTAATCTCTGGTAAGATGGGCAGTAAAAAGCGCCGGCCACGTGGAAGTACGAGAGACTGACGAAAACTGGGAGGAAGAGGGTGGGAAAATTGAATGAGTTTTGACGTACGACAATGTGACCGGAACAAGGTGAACTGAACGAGAGGTTACAATAATAAAGAAAAAACGCCCCTAAAGACACGTGACAATCGTCAGCCTATAAGAGCCAAGAGCTGACCAAACTCGAGGCACGTGATAACGGCAGACCACTGCGAAGGCTGGGAAAACGACGTGTAGTCCTACACAAAGGAATAGACCGAGATGAGGGGGAAAAGAAGTAAGACGAGTCCATATGCTCACATAAATATATTTAACGAGTGAAATACCATTTGTGATCGACATATGTCCCGAATAAAGATAAATTATACGTGCGTCGCAAGCTCGTTACCAGAGATGAAAAGGAGACCGAGGGGTATTTTTACTCATTTCAGAGGTACCTACATGTTCAACGGTTCACAAGTTAAACTTGAACTCCAAAAAATCTGAAATCTTTGTTTCTGATGGCGAGTACTTTGAGTACCCACGTCATTACATATCGTAACCCCGACAGTCTTTTCGACATGAGCAAATTCCTAACAAACAACTCCTAGTAGCGATCATCAAAAGAAATACTATTCTTGTGATACTATGAGAAAAGGTAACCTTATTTTATAAATAACCATCTGAAATAGTCATTTGTGTAATTCACAAATAGTGATCTTCACGATCTTCAAAATTCCACCTTTTTGATGGCGGTGTATTTGTCTGAGTGCTGCTGTGCTGGGCACCAAAATATTGTGTTTTTGATGAGTTTGGAATCTCAACTTCCCCTCATGAATACTTGGCAGTGTCGGATTTACATGTATAGAGAAACAAAGGGACAATTTCCCCGAACCGTCCCACCGATAAAGGGTGCCGTCGAAAAGGCTAAACATCATTAAGCTTGGAAAAGAGAGACAGTTCATTTCATCGTCTAGTGACCCTGCAAGAAGAGACAATTTAAAGGATCTAGTTTCGGTGAAACGGTCGCGTTTTGCCAAAAAAAACTTTTGGTTTAAATCGCATGACGCTGAAACTAGTCTCAAATTGTTCCGCTCCTCAGCAGAGGTGGTTTTTGGACCACGAAAGATTTGACTGACAGACGAGTTCGTTATTGCCAGAGACCATGGTCGGCGTATAACTTGATCTTGAAGCCAACTTCTTGAGCTATCTGTTCCCATCCAAAATATATGAAATGTAAGTTCTTTCCAATAACAAAAATAACTTTTATGTGAGTTAGAAAGTTGAGACAACTGCAAGAACCGTAAGTAGGCCAATGTTCTTTTTGGAAGGCGAGTTTATAGCAGAACTAATGGGTTTGAAACTCTGTCATTATTGATGGGAAGTACACGTCAAAAATATAATTTCAAGAATTTTAATCCATGACATTACAATTTTAACCGCAAAATTTCTTGAATGTTCTTATGGTCGCAAATGGCGTAAACAATTGTCATTTAGGTGAATTAAAAAGATTTCGTTGATCATCCAAGAGCGTCACGTGATTGTTACAGGGATATGGTTCAGATTCAACTCTCACTGCTGAGTTGATGAGAAAAGCTGCTAATCAACTGACTCCAAGAAAAACACGCACGTCACAAAAAGTAGCAAAGTCAGCATTTGGTCTTTTCAGCGATTTGCCATGCATTAAAGAGAGGGCTCGTGTGCGGATCTTCGAATGCGGCGCCCTGGGCTCAAAAAGTCGCCAGTGAGGAAGTGCTTTACACTATAGAGCTAGCTGTATGACCATTCATAAATAGGCCTACATGCGTTGAGTACATGTACATTATAATTGTTTGCCACGGTGAATTGTTAGGTTCAAACAACCCGCAGGTTTCGGATGGTATAAACCAGGGTCGCGCACTAGACTCGATTTGGTCTTGGAAGGAGTGACTAGTCCACGTAGTGGCTTAGAATTTTGCGGACGGTGTAGTCTAATCATGGGTGTTTAATAAACACACCCTTTTTAATGCATCTCACTGGTAATCATTTTATTGGTCTATTCAACAAACACAGTGCGTTAAAACTGTCCTTCGTTTTGTATTACCAACAGTCACCGAATATCTCGTTAAATAATGATCATCAGCGTAAAATCGCGATCTCAAAATATAATGTCAAACCAAAATAAATTTTACATCAAAACATGGCATACACAATTTAAAACAATACACCAGTTACTAGCAGTTATCAAAATACTTACATGGGAGTACTCGTGGAAGTTTTTCCGAAAATACGCCGATAGGCGTACTAATACTTTTGGGTGAGCGTATATTTTCGGTAATTCCCGGTGAATTGTGCACTGTGGATGCGCGGTGAATATACAGTATCTGTTCAAATCATGTTGGCATTTGACGTGTTGGTGACGTCGAACCATTCGTGACGTATTCACTTCACAAAGTTTTTTCAAAATGGACCTGCGAATGGCTTACAGAGACATTCGAGACTTTGCGAAAGTCACGATAGCATGGTTTATCGGCTTTATTTGGCAAATTGTGCTGAGAACGACAGGGAAAATAAACTCTGTCATGTGGAGATTCCCGTGCACTGTACCTTTTGGCAACATAGTGTACGACAAGTGTTTAGGAGACGCATCCAAAACTGCTCAGAAAGCAGATATTGACATTGAATCAATGGAATCTGGTATCACCAGGAAGAGTATCACGTATGTAGCAGACGTCCACAAATCAAAGGGCCTCGTCAGGCGGGTCGCCAAGTGCGAAATCGAATGCGAAATCGGAAACTCGTCAAGTATTCACAAAGCAGACGATAAATGTGAAAGAAACACTTCGGAGTAAGTGTACTCCATTTTCCCACAGAAAGAGAAAAAGGGAATAAAGAGTGTCCATGAGAAGACGTATCTACTAAATGTAGATAACACGCCCATTGGTCACCATAATGCTGGATGGAGCGAACTAGTGAAATTGTATGGTAAAAACAAACCAGGCGACGTTGAAGATGTTGGACTGGTAGTCATCCAACGGTCAGGTGGCTCTGAGTTCGCTGGTGATGCTAACAGTGAGGAGATATTGCTGAAATTAGAAAGCAAACTCGTTCAAAGTGACGACTTTGAAGACGCCACAATGTCAAATTTCAATGAGTCGACTGAGAGGTCTACAGTTTCGGAGGAAATGTGTCCTATTTCCACGGAAAAGGATGAAATGGGAAAAGAAAATGTCCAAGAGATGACGGATTTGCAAAATGTAGAAAAGGCGACAACTGGTAACTCGAATGACGAAGAGCAGCAGAGGCAGCAGGAGTTACTGTCAAGTCGTAATCCAAATTTTACTGTTCCTGAAGCAGGGTCTACATCCGAGGTTAAATGCATCAAAACAGGAAATACTGAAGATTCTCCTGCGAAAGACGACGAAACGTGTGATATCCTAGAGTTGCCTCACGGCGCAAGTTCCTCTATTAACATGGATGCTTCAGAAAGCATCCGTCGTACCTCTGCATGTGTGGAGGATAATGGCAAGAGAGAAGTCGTGAAATTGGATAACAGAAACAAGCCAGGCGACGTTGAATATCAGTAAGTCAGTCACCCGTCATCTATCGCTGTGTTCGCTGAAGATGCTGATAACAAGAAAAAAGTCCCGAGACCAGAAAGTAAAACCTTTGAAAGTGACAGCTTGGAAGACGCTACATTGTCTGAATTCACTGAGTCGACTGAATCGACAGTTTCCCCTGTCATCCGGAAGACGTTTACACAGTACACTCAAAGCTCTGCAGCTGAGACTGTGCAGCAAATCAAGCGTCGAAGGTATACGACCAGAAGTTAAAAATATGCATAGTTTCGCACAGTTGCCTCAAGATGCTATTTCTTCTCTTGCTGCAAGTCTATTAGTCACAAATCACCAATGAAGCCAAGATCGAACGGGAGGGACTTGAGGATGTTCGTCTTGATTTTGACACACCGTCTCCTGTTGCAACATTGTCTCAGTGTGATTTATCGTTCGCTACGGAAGACACTTCAGTTGACACTGAATGCAAGAAGAAAAGCAAA
The DNA here is from genome assembly GCA_002633005.1 of Phoronis australis. Classification (NCBI taxonomy): domain Eukaryota; kingdom Metazoa; phylum Phoronida; family Phoronidae; genus Phoronis; species Phoronis australis. Next base: position 623,304 of record NMRA01000205.1, read on the forward strand.
ACAAAATTGCAAAGTAGCATCAATTCAATCACCACTAAAGACATTCGCCCAGAAGACGCCAAGAAGTATGGATTCGCATATGTGCCTCTTGATGATGTTTCTTCCGTTTCAGAGGACGGAGATTTTACGGATAAACGAAGTATTTTGATACGTGAGGGACTTTTCAAACGTTTGAAATCACGATTCAGACGACACAGTCACGTGGGGATGGAATCTACAACTTCCTCTTTCCAGACGCAGAGTATCGCTTCACGATGGCGGCATTTGATGTGTTGTTATGCTTGTGAAGATCAGAACACATATGCCATATTCCATAACTGACGGACTTAATTATAAGCTCAGTTTGGAGAGCTTTTTAACACTTTTAACACTAATGCTTGTTACAAAATACACAGCACCTGCACGTTTATGTTTTGCAATAATTAAGTATCTCTTGCGGATACATACACTGAATGTAATTGCATGACGAAAGCCAAAATAAAATGAAGGTGCAGTTGTAAAGTGTGTATTGATTGGTGCTTAAGTTGAAACTTGGGTTACTTGCTTTTCCTACTCATTAGTTTAGCAAGACACTTCTCTTATATACTTTCTACTAAGATTGGTATCACAAGACACGTGTCAAGGGTGTAAAGCGTTCAGCCAAGGCCTGGCTTTTTGAACAAGTAAAATGGATGCCAAAACGTTCCATTTTCAGGGGCATGCATAAGGTCGTAACAGAGTGTAGCCACAGATCGTAACACTGCACTAACTCGGGACAGTTATCAGATCACATCCAAATTCCAAAATTCCGATCAACGCATTTTTACTTAGGGCCCTGATTTAACTATCATGTTAACTTTACACTTTGTCCACACGATATACGCGGGGAACAATCTATTGTCCACTTTTATTTCAAAAATTCCTCATATTCCATAACTGCTATTTTGCATCACTGCATGCTGACGGAAGATGACATTAAAACTTCTTATACGGCCCAGTGCAACCTAATTACCCGACCGAGGTAAGGAAAACGTTGAAGCCAGTTTATCAAAGTTATCACTTTCTCCTTTGCATTGTTTATGTACTGCAATAAAGCAGCTTTGAAGTATCTTACAAAGAAGGGTCAACCCACCATATCAAAACTGATTGGGAGTATTTTGTCCAAGGTTTGGATGGTATCATGGTACGAAAAAGCCTGTATGCAGATTTATACGCTCAGCCGCGCGGCGCACACTATCGGATAGCAACTAGGCAGATCGTACATTCGATTCGTTATCTGAATACTGAAAGCTTTTCATATTATGTACCCCCATCGGAAACCCCTATCATTTTCTTGACTTATCACAGTCGGCTGGTGTGTTGATATCATCCTTGTAACCACCACATTACCAGCTCACTATAACCACAACCTGAATGGCTGATCGCTTACAGGGACAGTAAAAATTAAGTGGTCTGCTCAAGGAGCGCCACCAATAAGAAGCATCGCCGACGTTAGGCATCTGTGTCGATTGATAACGCGATTGCTAACCAGAACAATCGTGTCAGGTAAAGCACTCTTCGAACACAACACATTGAAAAGTGGCGTAGATCAGGGGCGCATCCAGGATTTTGAGTTAGGGGGGACAGGGCAGAGTATTAGCCAGGATTTTGCCCGTCAAGCATTCGCACCCCCGAACAAGGGGTTGGGCCCCTAAATATGAAAAGATATATATTTTCAAACATCAGTAAATGTGCAGCAATTGGTGTCATCAGTCACGTCATCAATTTTTCTCAAATGATATAAAATTTCGAGAAAAAAACAAAAAATAGAGCAACAGCTGTCTCCGTTATCCCTTGCCAGAGAGGAGCCTCAGGAAAAATATAGTTTTGTATTCGCAAAATTGTTTTATTGATTTTAAAATTTTCTTGATTTTTCAAAATACGTATATGAATTATTAAGTGCATGTTTTCAAGAGCGTTTAGACGACCTATGCTGCAAAAACAGAGACCCTAACAACAATGACCTGGCCAGGGCCCTCAAAGGGTAAACCATGCACTGATACTGGGTTGTCAAATGTTCTCTTGGATTTTCTCTCATACATATTCGGAGTCTTTTTTTCAACTGTCTGCGGCATCACGCCTATGTCGGTTGCTACGGTTTAACCCTGACGCCTGCAAGTTTTTGGGGGGTACGTGCCCCCACGGCCCCACGCTTCCTACGGCCCTGATATGCCCCAACAAGGTGTGGCAGGCAAAAAACGAGATTACACAGTACTTCGGGAGAGCGACAAAGCCGCTTCCGCTTGATACCGAATCAGATTTGAGGTCAGAAATTTACTTCTACATAGTAATTTAATTTAAAAAAACAAATTAAGAGATTCCAATGTCAACCCCTCCCACTTCCCAAATATATTTTAGCTTTCGACATCAGCTAGAATCCAAATTCACCCGCTTTCTCTACCAACTAGACAGTATCATCGTCTAGCTGGAGCAGAGACGGCGGCATTCAGTTGCCCAAATCGTCAACTGGCATTTTCACGAAAGACGTCGCTCTAGTCGGTTGGCGACTAATACACACAGTGTTGGCTTACGTAGAAAATGGTCAGTGGTCATATCCCCTGCCGTAAACGAATATTTAATTTTCACAATTTCTTAGAATTTAGGCATGTAATATGATGTATTGAATACAAATAATAATAATAATAATGATGATAATATCTAAATAGTACATGGGCGGCGCACCACAGGGGGCTGAGGGGCTTTAGCCCCCACTTAATTTTTTCAGTGCTGCGCCGCCTATATCTACGTATTATGAGGACCATTTTCCGTTGGAATAAAACAACTGTTTTTGTTGAATAACACAGTGAATTAATAATTCGATTTTTGTTGTAGTGTAGGTATAGTAATTTTTTTTATATTTCATTTTGGTAAAAGAGGAAAATGTCTATTAGCAGTAGTTTAGCAGTGGCAGATTTACGTCATTCAGTAAGGGCCGGGGGTTAGGATATTCGCGCGAATCCGAGACGCGTACACCAAGCGGGGGGAGTTTCCCCCTCCCGAGTAAGATTTTTTGTTTTTTTGTGGCTGATTTCCTTTCCTGGCGACGTTTTTTTTACTATGAATTTTTATTTTTGATCCAGTCCCGGAGGATTAAAATCTCTGGAAGCCCTTCCCCCTGCAGATCCGCCTCTGTTTAGAGAAGTGAGATACCTAAACCTGCCCACTATGAAAAGTAATTTCTCTAATAACTATGTCCACCAAGCTCATGATGACAGTGAGTGATCATCTGATGACAGTGAGTGATCATCCGTGATAACGCAATGCGGTGTGATGTTTTACTTTCTAAGCAAAAAGTTTCAGTATTATTTTTTCTTTTATAACTTATTTTGATGGCCATGGCATTTCCCATGAAAAAAGAAAAACAAATTAAGGGATCTTTTTTGCTCAAATAGCATCACCAAGAATGCACAATTTATCCTCAAAAGTGTGCCAATTTCAATATTACCTCTACTCCGCGCATTTCACGAGATGGCGATTGTGTTATAGACTATAAAATTAGTTTGATTAGTGATGGAATCCATGTAGGATAAAGTTTCTTCCATAATAAATTAAAATTGCCCTTTGATTTCAGTAACACCCAATTTCTGCACTTGGATTTGCCTAGCTGTTTAGTATTATTGTGATGTCACGCACTATAACAAATGGCCAAAATAACAAAAATGCAGAGCAAAATTTACAGTTTTCTAACTTAATTTATAACTTGAAATACAAAATGGTATTCAAATATTTCTTAAGTTACTCAATGTGGTAAAAACTATGATTGCTTTACGGCTTTTTGGCCAACAGCGTTGAACACCTTTGAATAAAGATCTGCATGAGAAATACGCTAGATGGTAGTGGAATGTGAAATTGAGCAAAGCAATGTACAGTACAATCCAAAAGTATTCATTAGAGAAAAAATTACCCAGAATTCCCTGTCATATTGGCTGGGCGGAAGTCAAATTCATCACCAGATTTGACTTTCCTGGTGACTGAGAATGATGGGGGAACTAACAATACATTTAGTAATGTCACCAACAGCCATTTTGTAATTAGTTTTGCCACTCTAATCGGTTTTCCACTCATTTTTGCCATTAACAGAATTAGATGTTAAGACCGAAAATAGTATTTTGTCTGATTACTGACATTTGTCTTGTACAGTAGAAATTCAAGTATTACAATAAGTGACAACTTGATATAATGTTGCTTCAAGACCTTAACTGTTATGGTAATGCAACAAAGAATAATAATTTTTGATAAAAACATATCAAAGTAAAGACGAACCTACACTATCACTTCCAATAATTTTGCCCAAAAATAACTGACAAAAATTTTCATGTTTAGATTTCACAAAGGCTAACTGCCTTAATGACGCTATTTCAAGACACCTGTAGTTTTCAATCACAAATTTATGAGTCACACAAACACTCAGAAGGAAATCGGGTGAAAGCAATCACTGAATCATTTGAAAATAAGTCGACATGATTTTGCCTCGAACTTGTGCCAATTTCTTGCAACCGAAGAGCTCCAATAAAGGGCCACCGTTAAAACCTGAGCCTCGTGTCAAAAAATTCATTTCCTCCACTTAATGTACAGTTAAAAAATTGGTCTCATTCCAATCCTTGGAAATGATTTCCAGGCTAAAGAAAAGCAGACAAGCTGTTTTGGCTTCAGACCATAACCATGGAGTCGCTTGTGGATTCGCTTCAGTCAGCAATACTGTATCACAGGGAAAGTCAGACAATTCAACTAACTAATATTAACTCAAACACAGGAATAAGAACCAAATGACGATGTTTGGAAGGGTAAATACAACTAAACAAAGTCATATCAGCTTCAATCCTTTTCAAAACTACAACACATCAAAACCAGGAAAGACAGTACAGCACTGTAATACCACATTAGTTCTAATGCAGACCCTTGCCTGTGAGGTTTATATTCCAATCCTGCAATTGTTGGCAGGATTATTTTATGTAAATGAGAAACTTGAAATTCACCAGGTGGCACTAGCGAACACCAAGCAGTTCCACTCGTAATAATGCACGTAGCCAGGTCAAGTGGAACCCCAGCCTACCTTACTCTAAGTCCCCAAAATGCTCAGTAAGCTTATGTAGGGCCCTAGAAAAATGTCAAAAATTAGGTTAAATTTTGGAAGATCATATCTCAGAAAAGGCTGATTAGATTCATGTGAAACTTTTAGATCATATGTTTCATGCAATGTTCTTCAATACAGGATATGGAATGGTTTTAAAATAATCCATTATTGCATTAAGGCCTTTCAAAAATAAGACTTTTACGATTTTAAAGAAAAATGTATAAAAGCTGAATAAAACATAAACGGAAAACTGTAAAGCGTTTTTGAGAGCTGATTTTGAACATTTATATCAAATAAAACTTGATCGTGTTGATGATCCAAACTCTTTTGCAGGACTGCTTATGTCACTTTCTATTCATTAGTGGATAGTAAATACACATCAGGGGAATACAAACATTAGAAAAATGTTACTCCGAGATGACCAAGGCTCGGTATTTTTACAAAATGTTACAACGCGAATGAAAAAGGGGAGGAATGTATTAAGAAATCTCATGGAAAGCAGTGGCAAGTATTGACGAATCTACCTACATCAAGGTTATTACGCAAAGACCTAGAAAAAATGTTCGAATCTGAAGTACAGTATTGCATTCGCACTTCGCAATTGTTGATCAAACATTTTGCAAAGTAATGTAATTTTGAACGCATTGCAGCCTGGAAATAATTTAAAGACATGATCTCAGTAACAAGTGGTTATGCACATGTTCTCAAAGACTGAATTTTTGCTCAAGTGAGACAGAAATGTTTTTCAGAAATAGTTATGTGGAACAGAACACCAATTTCTGACTTAAATCTCAAGTCACATTTCATGAAGCAGACACCATATCACAGATTATGGTTGATCGGATTCAAATAAAACTTTCAGATTCTATGCTCTATACACAGTTCTCCAAAAATCTGACAGGGATTGTTTTTAAAACGATTTATTTTTCAGGGCTTGGAATGTACAACGACAAAAAGAGGAAAATTTTCCAGGTGATGTATCGTTCCACACATAAATAGGCTTGCGTGATAGAAATTCTGTTTTGTGTTGTAAAATTTGTCTGAACTAATTTTTTTTTGCACGAATAAAGACAAAATAATGATAAAAAGGAGACAAAAACAGGAAACTGAAAATCAAATAAGAGGAAATCGAAACAAAAAAGAGGAAATCCTCTTAACAGAGGAAATTTCCAAGCCCTGATTTTTGCGAGTGGGGCAGAATCCACCAACTTGTGGATAAGACTCCACATAACATGGCTTACTCCAACACTTTATATATCCTCCTTTAAACACGCAGAGAAACCACTGAGATCCTTGAGCAGCAATCGGTCATTCAATTCATCACAAGTCTCATAATTTGATTCCCTTGATGAACGGTAGTCCTGTGCCAACTTGGGCTTTGTACGTGATGTACTCGTGGCCAAAGAAACTGATGAGTGTCGCTTCTTCTACCTCTATTCTTGTATTGAAGAATCTCCAGGAGGCAACGGCGTAGACCACGAAACACAGCGGGTTACACAGAATCAACTGTAAACAGACAGGAAAGAACTATTCAGTGTTAGTACTACTCAGGTGGTGACAGCGTTGTGCTTAAACTTGAAATGACGCTTAATCTCAAGATCACATGAGAGAGCTTGGAATTACATGTTCATTAAAGCAATCAGATGAAACTTGATGTTCACTAAAAAGAAATTTTGTAATAATTGTCTGCACAATCACCTAATTTGATCTTTACCTGAAACTGTTCATCAATTATTGTGAACAAAATCGCCAGTAGTTGAAAAAAAAACAATACAGTTTGGTTAAAATTCAAATTTTCTTTAGTGCAGGGCAACTTTTATTAACGCGAGTCGTGAATGCGATTATTTGACTAAACTTGCCAACTTTACTTTATACGAGTTCAAGCACAACAACTGCAGTCCAGTCATCAAGCACTCAGTGGAGTTCACGCTAATGTCAATGATACTTAATTTTTTTGTACCTGAATCAAAGCTCACGATTCCTTTCAATGTATAACACATACAGAAATCAGTTTAATTAAAAATTTAGCCCGCCCTGTACGCCGTTTGGATCCAGCAAAATATCAAACAACATGAGAACCTACTAAATGACTGACTAAATTTTTCTAGTGATCCTCACTCAAAAGATAGTTGCGTGTTGTGAAACATTGAATACAACCTACTCCAAATTTCAATCTGATCCATTTACTTCACACAACACATGTAAGTTTGTACTGTGTAGGTGTCAAGAGGCAACACGTAAGTAAAGTTTCCATTGTTTGCGAGGAAATTGGTCTTTAAAATACAAAAATGCAACAAATTTGGTAATTTTTTATACAAAATAAGTGAAGAATTACCATGGGCTTCTAAACATCTCACCTGTGTGCCAAGACTCCAATAAACATCTCACCTGTGTGCCAAGACTCCAATAAACATCTCACCTGTGTGCCAAGTCTCCAATAAACATCTCACCTGTGTGCCAAGACTCCAATAAACATCTCACCTGTGTGCCAAAACTCCAATAAACATCTCACCTGTGTGCCAAGACTCCAATAGAACCAGCCCACATATGACGGATGTCTGAACCACTTATAGACGCCACTGGTCACGAGGCGATGGCCTTCTTTCTTTTCAAACTGGACGTAGTGATCAAAATTGGAGCCTGCAGTCAGCATGGCCAGTTTCCTTAAAGCCTCTCCCCCTAGAGTAACGACCAACCCAATCAGAGCCAACCATCGATAAGTTTTGATACCTGTTATAAAGTAAAAATACACAAAAAATTACAAAAAATTAAACTTTGTTCAAATTTTACCAACCACCACTGATGACATGGAAAGTGCTCATGATGTTCAGATTTTATCAAAGTTATACCAACTACATTCATCTTTTGAACATTTACGCATAAAAATATACACCTGAAGGAGAAATTCTGCTATTTACTGACAACCATAGCCTACAATGATGGTGTTTAAATTAGGAAGCTCAGACTGTTAGTAGGCCTGATAGCTCATAACACGCAAATGCCATCTACAGTACAAGACGAAAGCAATCGTATAATACACCATTTCCAATTCTGAGAATAGCAAAAATGACTGGTAATAACTACTATGGGGGCAAATTCTAATTACACCTTACTNGGGGGGGGGGGGGGGGGGGGGGGGGGGGGGGGGGGGGGGGGGGGGGGGGGGGGGGGGGGGGGGGGGGGGGGGGGGGGGGGGGGGGGGGGGGGGGGGGGGGGGGGGGGGGGGGGGGGGGGGGGGGGGGGGGGGGGGGGGGGGGGGGGGGGGGGGGGGGGGGGGGGGGGGGGGGGGGGGGGGGGGGGGGGGGGGGGGGGGGGGGGGGGGGGGGGGGGGGGGGGGGGGGGGGGGGGGGGGGGGGGGGGGGGGGGGGGGGGGGGGGGGGGGGGGGGGGGGGGGGGGGGGGGGGGGGGGGGGGGGGGGGGGGGGGGGGGGGGGGGGGGGGGGGGGGGGGGGGGGGGGGGGGGGGGGGGGGGGGGGGGGGGGGGGGGGGGGGGGGGGGGGGGGGGGGGGGGGGGGGGGGGGGGGGGGGGGGGGGGGGGGGGGGGGGGGGGGGGGGGGGGGGGGGGGGGGGGGGGGGGGGGGGGGGGGGGGGGGGGGGGGGGGGGGGGGGGGGGGGGGGGGGGGGGGGGGGGGGGGGGGGGGGGGGGGGGGGGGGGGGGGGGGGGGGGGGGGGGGGGGGGGGGGGGGGGGGGGGGGGGGGGGGGGGGGGGGGGGGGGGGGGGGGGGGGGGGGGGGGGGGGGGGGGGGGGGGGGGGGGGGGGGGGGGGGGGGGGGGGGGGGGGGGGGGGGGGGGGGGGGGGGGGGGGGGGGGGGGGGGGGGGGGGGGGGGGGGGGGGGGGGGGGGGGGGGGGGGGGGGGGGGGGGGGGGGGGGGGGGGGGGGGGGGGGGGGGGGGGGGGGGGGGGGGGGGGGGGGGGGGGGGGGGGGGGGGGGGGGGGGGGGGGGGGGGGGGGGGGGGGGGGGGGGGGGGGGGGGGGGGGGGGGGGGGGGGGGGGGGGGGGGGGGGGGGGGGGGGGGGGGGGGGGGGGGGGGGGGGGGGGGGGGGGGGGGGGGGGGGGGGGGGGGGGGGGGGGGGGGGGGGGGGGGGGGGGGGGGGGGGGGGGGGGGGGGGGGGGGGGGGGGGGGGGGGGGGGGGGGGGGGGGGGGGGGGGGGGGGGGGGGGGGGGGGGGGGGGGGGGGGGGGGGGGGGGGGGGGGGGGGGGGGGGGGGGGGGGGGGGGGGGGGGGGGGGGGGGGGGGGGGGGGGGGGGGGGGGGGGGGGGGGGGGGGGGGGGGGGGGGGGGGGGGGGGGGGGGGGGGGGGGGGGGGGGGGGGGGGGGGGGGGGGGGGGGGGGGGGGGGGGGGGGGGGGGGGGGGGGGGGGGGGGGGGGGGGGGGGGGGGGGGGGGGGGGGGGGGGGGGGGGGGGGGGGGGGGGGGGGGGGGGGGGGGGGGGGGGGGGGGGGGGGGGGGGGGGGGGGGGGGGGGGGGGGGGGGGGGGGGGGGGGGGGGGGGGGGGGGGGGGGGGGGGGGGGGGGGGGGGGGGGGGGGGGGGGGGGGGGGGGGGGGGGGGGGGGGGGGGGGGGGGGGGGGGGGGGGGGGGGGGGGGGGGGGGGGGGGGGGGGGGGGGGGGGGGGGGGGGGGGGGGGGGGGGGGGGGGGGGGGGGGGGGGGGGGGGGGGGGGGGGGGGGGGGGGGGGGGGGGGGGGGGGGGGGGGGGGGGGGGGGGGGGGGGGGGGGGGGGGGGGGGGGGGGGGGGGGGGGGGGGGGGGGGGGGGGGGGGGGGGGGGGGGGGGGGGGGGGGGGGGGGGGGGGGGGGGGGGGGGGGGGGGGGGGGGGGGGGGGGGGGGGGGGGGGGGGGGGGGGGGGGGGGGGGGGGGGGGGGGGGGGGGGGGGGGGGGGGGGGGGGGGGGGGGGGGGGGGGGGGGGGGGGGGGGGGGGGGGGGGGGGGGGGGGGGGGGGGGGGGGGGGGGGGGGGGGGGGGGGGGGGGGGGGGGGGGGGGGGGGGGGGGGGGGGGGGGGGGGGGGGGGGGGGGGGGGGGGGGGGGGGGGGGGGGGGGGGGGGGGGGGGGGGGGGGGGGGGGGGGGGGGGGGGGGGGGGGGGGGGGGGGGGGGGGGGGGGGGGGGGGGGGGGGGGGGGGGGGGGGGGGGGGGGGGGGGGGGGGGGGGGGGGGGGGGGGGGGGGGGGGGGGGGGGGGGGGGGGGGGGGGGGGGGGGGGGGGGGGGGGGGGGGGGGGGGGGGGGGGGGGGGGGGGGGGGGGGGGGGGGGGGGGGGGGGGGGGGGGGGGGGGGGGGGGGGGGGGGGGGGGGGGGGGGGGGGGGGGGGGGGGGGGGGGGGGGGGGGGGGGGGGGGGGGGGGGGGGGGGGGGGGGGGGGGGGGGGGGGGGGGGGGGGGGGGGGGGGGGGGGGGGGGGGGGGGGGGGGGGGGGGGGGGGGGGGGGGGGGGGGGGGGGGGGGGGGGGGGGGGGGGGGGGGGGGGGGGGGGGGGGGGGGGGGGGGGGGGGGGGGGGGGGGGGGGGGGGGGGGGGGGGGGGGGGGGGGGGGGGGGGGGGGGGGGGGGGGGGGGGGGGGGGGGGGGGGGGGGGGGGGGGGGGGGGGGGGGGGGGGGGGGGGGGGGGGGGGGGGGGGGGGGGGGGGGGGGGGGGGGGGGGGGGGGGGGGGGGGGGGGGGGGGGGGGGGGGGGGGGGGGGGGGGGGGGGGGGGGGGGGGGGGGGGGGGGGGGGGGGGGGGGGGGGGGGGGGGGGGGGGGGGGGGGGGGGGGGGGGGGGGGGGGGGGGGGGGGGGGGGGGGGGGGGGGGGGGGGGGGGGGGGGGGGGGGGGGGGGGGGGGGGGGGGGGGGGGGGGGGGGGGGGGGGGGGGGGGGGGGGGGGGGGGGGGGGGGGGGGGGGGGGGGGGGGGGGGGGGGGGGGGGGGGGGGGGGGGGGGGGGGGGGGGGGGGGGGGGGGGGGGGGGGGGGGGGGGGGGGGGGGGGGGGGGGGGGGGGGGGGGGGGGGGGGGGGGGGGGGGGGGGGGGGGGGGGGGGGGGGGGGGGGGGGGGGGGGGGGGGGGGGGGGGGGGGGGGGGGGGGGGGGGGGGGGGGGGGGGGGGGGGGGGGGGGGGGGGGGGGGGGCAGGAAATCAGTCCCACCATATAGAAATGCTACGAGCATGACATTTATTTTAGCCACTAAACAACATATCCTCCAACATGTAATATCATTCATTGCAATTGGTTGGCAGGCTGCGCCCCCCCCCCACAACTTTCTGACAATACCCCAGGCATTTTTGCGAAAATCGTCCTCTCCAGTGGAAATTCGTACAAACCTGTAACTCCTTTTGATGTCTCACACTGTATCCAATAAAATAGTAGGAAAACACAAAGAATATATAACAAGTCAAGACCAACGCCATTTCTTTGGAAAACACAGAATCGAAAAATCCTGAAGCTGGGAATGCAAAAATAAGGGTACCAAAAACGAAACTTTGCAAGCTGACTTTAGCCTCTGGGCTGATTTTGTAACCCATGATAGATTATTGATGCAACGAGAAATGGAAAATCAACTTGCGCAAACTAACAGTTTTATAAGAAGGCACGACCCGTCAAACTGTGCAGCCCATTTCAAACAACATGTGGCTTTGCAACAGAAACATTACGAAGTTACTTACCATGAAAAATTTAAATAACAAAGAATATTGACTATTAGGACGTAAGATTTAAGAATTTAGGTATATTTTTATTGTATTTTAAGCTTATTAGTTAAAATTATCTGTATTTATGGGTTTTGCGAATCTTTAAGTAGTATTAAGATTATCTTTGCACACTCATGGAAGGAAAGTCTCTTGCAGTGTTTAGTGTTTAGGGTAAGTGTTTGAGAGAGTTTGTCTTTCAAATCGTCAAATACCTATTGCTTGAGACTGGCATATATTGTTGTTCGTTGTAGATGCGACGTGTGTTGTCTTATATTTGTAAGTCAGTGTGGTTAATTGCCGTAACACAGTGGCAGATCTACGATTTCAGTAAGGGGGGGTTTAGGATTCGAAAGAATCCGAGGCGCGTAGCGCCGAGGAGAAGGAAGGTCGCGAGAGGGTTTCCCTCCTCCCGTGTAAGATTTTTTGGGATTTTTAGTAGCTAATTTCGTTTTTCTGGCGATATTTTTTCCAGTTTTTATTTTTGACCCTGTCCCGAGGGGGGGTTTAAACCCCCTGAACCCCCCCCTGTAGATCCGCCTCTGTAACACACTGGCCGCAGACATATTGTAAGTCAGTCTTCTGTATCACTATCAACACTAGGCAATGACCATCGCCTCTGTTGGCCCGAAGCAGAGGCAATGTAGAGGCTATAGGCGCTCTGTACGCCGGAAGCTTTTCGGCGAATTATGCCTCGCACCGACTAAACCATCAAAGTCACGTTGTTATAAATACCTTTTGCGCATAGAGGAACACCTTAGGAGGTTGTCGATGTGTTTAATTCCTTCCAACTCGAACAAATACTCCCGTTATCAAACTTTTTCTTCGAGCAGTCCCTATTTCAGTTCCCAAAATCGTGAACTCACCATTTTTATACTGCGCACGCTCCAACTTCTACCGCGCTCGCTAGGTGATGTGAATTCATGACCTCAATCTTTAAATAGGCCAAAGGTGAGTCATTGCGGTCTTGTCAGTCAAATGTTCGTTTCCAAAATGCCACCACTTATACTTGTCTTTAATTGGCGTTACTTGAAACTGTTTGTATTTCAATGAATTATTGTTTGTATTTCATAAAAATAAATGCTGTTGCTATAACATTTAAAAGTCTTTGTGCACATATTTGACATTTTAATGTTTAACAACACGGCAAATGCACGGCTGGTTCCCGGCAGCACGTACGCGAAGGGCGGGAACTTCAGCTTTCAAAGTTCGCCGGTAGGTCCGCAACTTCTGACCTTCGGCATGGTTAAAAAATGAAAAAGTTGATCTCACGATTTTGGGAACTGAAATGGGGACTGCTCGAAGAAAAAGTTTGATAACGGGAGTATTTGTTCGAGTTGGAAGGAATTAAACATATCGACAACCTCCTAAGGTGTTCCTCTATGCGCAAAAGGTATTTGTAACAACGTGACTTTGATGGTTTAGTCGGTGCGAGGCATACTCTCGAGTTCCGAATAGTCGTATCTATACGATTATTTTTCTCAGACTCGTTTTCCGGTCTATACGGCGCTTATTCGGGTCTCTACGTTTATTAATTTTCTAACCTTTTTCCACTCTCCACGATTATTTAATTCAGCAAGTTCAAATTTTTGTTTCATTCAATACAAATTTGGTGCACAAAAACTTCGGTGCGGACACCGGGTATCGTACCTTGGTCATAAAACAAGTTAATTCGCTCTAACCCTCTAGACCACGAGACACTCTGTTCAGAACTCGTAATTTAGAAGAGCTATATACGACTCCGCGTTATACACGGAAGTCACATGTCATTCATTTTAAAAATTTTATTCCCTAAAATAGTCGGACTCCCAAGCAAGGGTTTACGCAGCGACCGTCTGTTGGACCATAGACGAGTATCTATGGTTGGACGGCCAGAATGTTATTTTGGACGGGTTCGACGGGATCTGTGTCGGCAAAATTTAAAAAAGCTTGAAATGATGACCACTTTCTCAATATTAACGGCTGGTCGGCAGTCGCTCAAAGAAATAGGGGATCAGTAATTACAGAAATGAGAAATTTAATACACAAAAAGTCTATTTTTCAATATTCCGCGCGCCCCGTGACACAGATCGGTGTTACCGGCAGCTCAACATACATATCAATAAAAACGTTTTCGACGAGTTTCTTTGGCTGATCCAATATTTGGGATTGCACCCTGTGAAAAACTGGCAAGCCGTTACACCTCTTCACTGTGTCTATCCCCAAAGTTTGCGTTTCCGGGGGGGGGAGTAATTCCCGGATTTTGCACTGCCAGTGTCATCTTAATCATGTCGTCTGCCGCACAAAGGCCTAAAGAATTCGAGGATTATTTTACAAAACGAGAGATGTTCCAGAAACTGACATTGATGTAGGTGCTAGTAGACGACAAATAATCCAGCTACAGATACGTAACGTGGTGATAACGCGGCCAGTCAACCAAGCGCAAATACCCGTACAATTAATGAACGGTGCCGAACCTTTCAATCAACAAAGTATACCAACAAGTTGCCGATGTCATCGGACATCGGCATTTTTACAATTCGCTCCAAACTTGAGAATAGATTGTTTTTGTGAACAGGAAGAATGGACTTGTGACAATCTTGAAAATGACATAGTTGGTAACGTTCGACAATCCAGTCGATATCTATTGAAATTGATTTCTACTTGCTCTCCCGTCCAAATAAATCGAAAAACGCACGTGAATCAGTTTGTTTATTATACCTAATTAGATATTGAAGATGGTTGACGTAGTCGTGGTCGTGGACTCGAATGTTGCGCAATTCTGCGAGAAATCTCAATTTCTGGCCGTGTAAAATTTTGGATGTAGCCTACAGACTTTTTGACGTCGAATTCTGACTAACATTACGAGGGTATTGACTCTGCAAGACATGAGATTGAGAGAAAACGAAGGCTCGAATGTCAGGAACATTTATGATAAAAATGGGACTCGTTTTACCAAGACACTTTATTGTCTTTATTCAGACTGTCGGCTTCGTGGAAGACTGGACGTTCCTTCTGAAATCTTTACCTCCTTGTTACTTTTTGGACTTAGTCAACATTGTCATCTCTAGTATGAATGTCACATTCTTTTTGAGTAAAATGATACCGCTTACTGTTTGAAACACGTCTATTTAGACTTCCAAACAATTACTTAAAGCGGTGGTAAGTCAGACAGAATTTGCTTCTTTGCACTATTATTCCTATCTATATCATTAGATTTTGCACTTCCTATTATTTCCATCTGCCGTTACTTGATTTTACGCAAGTTTGTAATCAATGTTATTCCAATCAAAACTATTTTTAATTTTCCACAAATTTTCCGTCTATATCATTATTCCCTAGAATTTGCTGTTTTGCATTATTATTCCCTTCTATATCATTATTAGGTTTTACCTAAGTTTGTAATCAATATTATTATTCCAGTCTATACTATGTTTAAATTTCCTCAAATTTGCCGTGTATACCATTAATCCATTCTATACTATTATTAATTTTTTCCGACAAATTTCCGGTCTATACTATTATTCTACTTTTCTAGTGGCAAAAATGTTGGGTCTATACTATTATTAGAGTCTCTACTATTATTAAAAATCGTGAAATTTTCCAGTCTATACTATTATTGCTGTCTCTACTACTATTCGGAACTCCAGAGTAATTCGCCGAAAAGCTTCCGGCATACAGAGCGCCTATAGCCTCTGCATCGCCTCTGCTTCAGGCCAACAGAGGCGATGGTCATTGCCTATATCAACACAAGACAACAGTTAGTATATCACTATATGCCAATGACAATGTTAGGCAATTAATTACATCGCCCTGAATGCCGCAGGCATACAGGGACGATAGTACATCCCCATAAAAAGTTATTCATTTCAAAATACACCAAATAAAATGGAATGAAACATGCATATATGTACATACATAGGGTTATAATTAACACATACCTGGACAGCAACCACTGCCTCCGCAGTAGAGAGTGTGAAGCTCCTATAGGCGCTTCATATGCTGGAAGATTTTCGGCAAATTATGCCTTGCACTCACTGACTAAAACATCAATGCTATGTTGTTATAAATATCTTTTGCCCACAAATACACACCTTAGGACTAGGAGGCCGTCGATGTATTTAATTCCTTCCAACTCGAACAAATACTCCCGTTATCAAACTTTTTCTTCGGGCAGTCCCTCGTTCAGTTTCCAAAATCGGTAACTTGCCATTTTTAACATTGTAAGCACCAGGAAATATGTTGTCATACTACCTGGCATGCGCAGTGTTAAAAATCAACAGCCTCCTAAGGTGTCCCTTTGTGGGCAAAAGGTATTTATAACAATGTGACTTTGATGTTTTAGTTGGTGCAAGGCATAATTCGCTGAAAAGCTTCCGGCGTATGAAGTGCCTAGAGGAGCTCCACTGTCCTACGTCCCAGTTCAACATAACTTGAACATATCCATGAAAATCTGACCGTGGTTCGCTCAAGTTTCTCCCACCGGTTGCCATTTTGAGGAAGTTTTGTGACATCACGCCTGTTGACGAACAAAAAGTCTAAGGGACACAAATCTAACAAATTTCACTCGATATCTTCCCATGCAAATTTGTAGTGGTCATGCGCCACGTCACACGCTTTGCTTAGTGTCGTGCTAGCCCTTGCTAAACTCACATGACTGTTGAAATATTTTGTGGTTATTGCGCGCACGGTGAAAAAGTTAACGGTGTCCAAAAAAGTGGAGTTGGGAATTCTTCGCCAAAGTCACCATATGTCTCGTAACTAAGCTTCATCGAAGATATGTGTAGAAGTAGAAAGGATCAGTGAAGAAAATAAGTGCTTTTTAAGTGATAGTTTTAAGTGTGGAATGTATTTTTTATGAGGTGAAAACTCTTAATCGGTGAGTGGATTTCACCTTGTGGACGAAATTAGTACAGAAAGCGATGGGAAGTATTGTATCCCCTAACCGGCCAACTGAGGGGCTACGTGTTGCATATGTCAGTGTTAGTAATTCCCTACTAACCGATTGGTTTGCATGCTTACCGGTTTTATCGGGGTCGCTAGTGCGATTCTTGAGTCGGGTAATGATAATTTCAGCAATTTCTAATTTTTTATTGTTGTACAGTCAGACAGTGTCTGTATTCGAGTTCCAGATAACCAATGGCAGTGCTACCTAGGTGTGTTGGCTTTGCTTACAGTTTCCACAACGAGTGATTTTCAAAGAAATTTGGAACGGGCTTCTTCACAGTTGCTCCAAAACATTCCTGGATTGGAATGTAATCATCTTCTGTTCTGTTCATGTCATGTACCTTCACAAGAATTCACAAGGTCCCCAATTTCAAATCCAAGAAATCTGTTGTTAAAGAATGCTAGTTCCCAAAAACGACTCTCGTCTGTTTTTGCTTTCTTCCGCCAGAAGGTACCCCCAAAAACTACTCTCGTTTCCTTATGGCATACGTGGGTATGCCTCTACAGAAAGGATGTAACATTTAAACACGCGGATTTATAAGTTGAAATTTTGAAATTCCTGCAACTATTGGCATATTGCATCCTGTCTCAATGTAAAACAAGGATTTGTGGGAAAAGAAATGGTGAGTGAGAACAAATTGTAGTACAAGCAGTAACAGTATTCTCCACATCTGAAATCTTAGCAGGTCGTATACATAAAAACAGGTACAAATGTGCCGGAAGCGTGCGCAGTTCATTCTCTGTAGTGCGTGCTTAATTGCCTTTTTTAGCCATATACTTTAACAGTAATGTAGAGTATGCAGAAACAAATAACTTTTTAGCTTTTAACCAGGTGACAATGGACTTATTTTTAAACATATCTCGTAAACCATTTGTTTATTCAATGATTCTGAAAATTGGTCAGCTGGAAAGGGTTTCGAAAACTGCACCATTTAATGCCAAACTTGCTAAAGTTACATGTATTAGCTGTTCTAAACGTATTAGTATTAGTTTATTACAGTTAATTAATGAATTTATTATTTTGTTCATCAGCAAAGTTTCAATTTCACAATATGTCCCTTACATTTTACATTTTGATACTTACTTTATATTGATAAATCTGATTAGCTTTAGTGTTACAAACATTTTTGTTATACTTTGTTACAAAAATGGTATTAAATAACCTAATTATTTTCAATTATGTCATGTTGACTTTATCATCTTGCAAAAATACTGGCGAAATATCAATGTCGTTATCAAGTCATATGTTAAATAAGTTGAAGGAATAAAATTTCACTTGTCTGCCATATTTTGTAGTCATTTGGTGAAGTTTTGTCTTCGTCTCTTGCACCTACATCATGCTCATGTATTCTTTCAGTATCTGATTTTTGCCATCTGTTTTCTGTAGGATGTCTGCAATTCTGTGCACTGTCCGACAGTGCGCCAGATCTGTCATTCAGGTGCCCTTGACCTCTGTGAACGTCTTACGTCATGCGTGGGCAGCTGGCTGCCGACAGTATTCCGATGACACTAGTTTCAAGGAATACACCCCGGAACCCTTCAATGTCCCCCCTCGAAAATACTATGGCTACGAATACAAAGGCTTTACCGGAGGTGAGTTCTGAAGGTTTCCGTTGGTTGCCTCAACTGTTGTTAACAAAGCCTGGAATGTGGATACAAATTTGTTGACAAATCTACATGGGTGGGAACAATTCAATGGTGGTGCCTATAAATTTAAGCTACGATTCCTGTAACTCCAGCTGCGGACTAGGACATAGTAAGCCCGCGGCATTCCATAACCGCGCTCGTGAACTCCACGCCTACCCCACAGATACTCCTTAGCTGGTGACCAACCTCCATAACTTAGCTCAGAGGATCAGATTCCTCATTGTTTTGTTCATCAGGTATGGAGTCTGGTCTCTGCGTATTGAATATTGGCAGCTTATGTGCAGATATGAAATTTGTACCACAAGACTGGTGTTTTCGGTCTGGAACTGGAGCTCAGGTGTCCGAAGCTGGAATGTCTTGTTTCCACCCCTTCTTACAGCAGCGATACAAAAGTTCATGAGTTTTAGGCTGAAAGTTAGTGTCAATAACATACTTTTGTGTAAAATTCAGAATATGGAAAAATACAGATTACAGGTCTTAAGTGTGAATGAGTAATGTTTCACCTTTTTTGGCAGGTTTCAGTGCCCACCTGACTGGTCTGTTCATATCCATTTGTTAACTGGGCTTTATTGCAAGCGAATGTGCGAAACGGTACAGCTTTTACAGTGTCATCTGACAAATTATGTACCACAGGAAACTTTAAGTGCAATAGCCTACTGTGGAAAGATAATTTTTTTACTGCGTTAAGATTAAACGAAATTGATTTTAGAAAATCGACAGAAACTATATTGCTATTCTATAACAGCAACACTACACTTGTGCTTTGTTTGTTGCAGGACCACTACCACGGATAAAAGACAGAGCCGTGAGATCTCTTCCACAGTATAAGCCCAAAAACAATTGGTCCGAAGAGAAGGCTCTCTTTGGTCAAAATGACTACATAGGTACAGTCCCTGTTCTTACTGGTGGCTGAAGTGAGATTGTCTGGACTTGTGTAGCAAGCTGATAGCTAGTCGCTCTGTCATGTAGCAACTTGTCTGTTTTCCATGTGGCGAGTTGTTTGTTTTGATTTTGTTTTTGTCACACCAAGTTGATTCCCACATCTCAGATTCAGCTCTCCTCTTTTCTGAGGTAGATCGACGCATTACGTGGTTGAGCTTGTTTTCAGAATTTCAATGTGTGGGGCTGCTAACACATGTCTGAGCCAAGTTGGAGAAGTGAAGAACAATCTATCGTGCCTTACTTAGCTTTTCAGATTTGTTGAAGTTCGTATTGCTTCTTGATATGCAGCAGTAAAATTATTGGCATCAAACTGATAAATGGGAATCTATGAAAATGTATGGCTTTATTATATTTGCAATATTTTCTCAGTTTTGTTTGCTATTTCTGGACGTTATGCAACACTGAACAGGATTGTGGGAAATAAATCTTCTAGAAAACTTCAAAACAAAGGAATTTTTTTTTAAATTTTCTTTTTAAAGCGCAGTGTGATTCAGTAATTGTGGTTATCAATTTTGCAGATATCCTCGGGGATGGTAATATCCAACCTAAAGACCTCATCAAGGGTCCACCGCACCTGATTGGTTGGAGAGGAACTGAACTGCAGCGCTATATTCGACAAATGAAATTTGAAGGACGTCGGTTGTATACCCACGAGCCAACAAAGTGGCACGAACTGAATAAAAACATTAAGTATTTGATGAAGAAGTGGAACCGAAGACGGAAGCGGCGGTAGGAGATTTTTCAAAAACCAAATTCCTGGTTGGACATAGGACAACTAAATATTTTAGTGGAACAGAAACCTGCAGTGTATAGGGAAAAGAATCTGTCTGTAGCTAAGGAGTGTGTTATCTTTGTGAAGGTAAACTGGAAGGACATCTGGCTGCAGCGATTGCCTTCGATCATGGAATTTTGATTTTGGGACTACAAGCCGATACATCATTCACAGTTAGCCATTTATGATACAAATCTTTGTATTTATTTGTTTTTATTTTAGATGTAAATATAAAGATCATGACTTGACTTTTATCGTATTTTGACTAAACTCACTTCTACTTAATTGTGGATCAACTTCTCGCATCTCCAAAGCGTCTGCGAAGAAAGAGGACAGAGGCTTGTTCTAGTGAAAAAAATGTATTCCAGTAAAGGAAATTAAGGGTTTGTATCTTCATTATTTGAATTGAATCTAAAAAATGAATCATGATAAAAATTATCATGCCGAATCAAAATTGCAAGTTATTCTTTTGGGCAATATAAATGAAGAATTGTGTAGTTATTAAAATTTTCAAGAGATGCAGAGCAAGTTAGTGGGAGAACAGTGGAGGACCTCTGGTGGTTACACTGCAAGTTATTGTCATTACTTAACTCGCCTTCCGGTGACTGAAGTCTTGCATCAGATAGAACTGTTACAGTTGTTCACTTAAAGGCCGAGTACTGATAGGTTCTGATTACTGGGAATGAGTACTTGTCATTTCATCCTACGTCCACAAACTATAAGTAGCTCAAAATTGTGTTGCTGATGTTTGGAAGTCCATTGTCATTTGAGATTATTAAAATTGGAAAGCTGTTGGACATGCTCCATGTAGTACAAAATCCTTCCAGTCTGAAATGCACACTTTTTGAGAAATGATTACCGTGGAAAAGGAAACCGTAAAAAAGGATAAGTTTTGATAAGATTCCAACATTTTTATTACACTTTTTTAACCTTTAACAACAACAAAAACAATAGTACCAAAGATTAAACAAATTTATAAGAGAAATTCTTTCATGTTTAATCCAAGGTCAAATGCCCAGTCATAGCAGAGACTGCTACATCGTGTGCTATAACTTCACTTAGTGTATTATGGAGATTACTGTTAAGCCAGACTATAAGTTTTACCCTTTATTAAAACATAGCATTGCATTGGCTAGCTGCTTGCTATGACTGGACCTACAACCTTAGATGAAATGAGTGCCTCCCAAGAGGTAGTTTTTTGATAGCAGTGTTAGTACCTGCTTTAAAGCAACTAAGAAGTGATACATAATGAACATTAGTAACGTATTGATCTACGAAACTTTTAAAACCATGGACATTCATTCATCTGGGAATACTAATAATAAATAAAAATTACGAATCTTTTCTTTCACACAACTGTTGATCTATTACCATAAATAATTAAATCAAAAGTTTTACAGAGGAAAAGATTAGTAATTTATCATTCATATAATAAGTTTTACTTCAAACAAATACAATTTGACAAAGCAGTACGCACATTTTTAGTAAACTTAGTAACCAATTATGCTCTGTTATTCATATACCAACAAAACAATAACCCGAAGTAACAATAAAGGCTGTTTAAATACAAATCTTGATTTAATAACAAAATAATTCTAATAAGGAATATCTACCCAAGATGCTGCAACAACTACTCCACAATACCTAACATCACGGAAGCACATGGACTATGCACATAACTGCTAACCACTCGGCCCAAAAAAATCGCCTCTCAATTTCTTTTCGAATTAAAAGTTCTCATATAAAGCACAAAAATAGTCATAACTAGACATCTTTACCAATAGCTACATATAAGTGGAAGTCATTCCGCAGAAAACTTGCAAAACGTTACAGGCTAATGAACATGAACCAGATCACATTTTGATCTAGCATTTAGACAGAGGGTTAAGTTGCTAAATCATTCATTCCATGTCAATGACATAGTTAGTCTACAACATGTGATCTTTAGCAGTCGGATCTTTCCAGTAGGAATACACATACATCTAACTTCATGAAGATCCATCAAGAAATTTGGTAGATATTACGGTAGGTCCACAAAAACAAAAATTCCACTATTGCATGCTATAGTAATTGACACTGTCCTCAATGGGATCGCAGATGCTAAATTTCATACAGATCCATGAGAGAATTTGGTCGATGTTGTGACAGACACGAAAAAATTGCCACTGGAGACATCAGAATAGACTTGCTCCAAAATTACTGTTCATAAGGCTCTCCTCAATAGGAACACGCATATGGCAGCTTTCAGGATTCTTCAACA
Source organism: Phoronis australis (assembly GCA_002633005.1). Lineage (NCBI taxonomy): Eukaryota > Metazoa > Phoronida > Phoronidae > Phoronis > Phoronis australis. Next base: position 645,580 of record NMRA01000205.1, read on the forward strand.
GGTTTGGCAGACAGGGAGGTGGAAGTTTACTGCCAAACACTAAGGGGTACAGAATAGATTGAATCTGTAAGAAATTGGATACGGCGATGCCATCATCTCCATCACAAAAACTTATGTGCCAAATTTCACGAAGCTTTAAGGAACTTGGGAAAGAAATCTAAATTGCCACAAGATGGTGCCACAGTAGTCAGACTTATTCCAAAAATGAATGTCAACTTTGCTCTCCTCAACATGAAGTATATGTTAAATACAAATTTCACAAAGATCCATCAAGGAACTTGGTGGATATCAAGGCAGAGGCAAAAATCTAAATTTCTAGTTCAGGGATGCCACAGTAGTCGGGCCCGTTTGGAAAGCAACATCAGACGCGCTCTACTGAATGGAAACTTGTAGGCAGATATNAGCAACTAAGAAGTGATACATAATGAACATTAGTAACGTATTGATCTACGAAACTTTTAAAACCATGGACATTCATTCATCTGGGAATACTAATAATAAATAAAAATTACGAATCTTTTCTTTCACACAACTGTTGATCTATTACCATAAATAATTAAGTCAAAAGTTTTACGGAGGAAAAGATTAGTAATTTATCATTCATATAATAAGTTTTACTTCAAACGAATACAATTTGACAAAGCAGTACGCACATTTTTAGTAAACTTAGTAACCAATTATGCTCTGTTATTCATATACCAACAAAACAATAACCCGAAGTAACAATAAAGGCTGTTATACAAATCTTTGATTTAATAACAAAATAATTCTAATAAGAAATATCTACCCAAGATGCTGCAACAACTACTCCACAATACCTAACATCACGGAAGCACATGGACTATGCACATAACTGCTAACCACTCGGCCCAAAAAATCGCCTCTCAATTTCTTTTCGAATTAAAAGTTCTCATATAAAGCACAAAAATAGTCATAACTAGACATCTTTACCAATAGCTACATATAAGTGGAAGTCATTCCGCAGAAAACTTGTGAAACGTTACGGGCCAATGAACATGAACCAGATCACATTTTGATCTAGCATTTAGAAAGAGGGTTAAGTTGCTAAATCATTCATTCCATGTCAATGACATAGTTAGTCTACAACATGTGATCTACAGCAGTCGGATCTTTCCAGTAGGAATACACATACATCTAACTTCATGAAGATCCATCAAGAAATTTGGTCGATGTTACGGTAGGTCCAAAAAACAAAAATTCCATTATTGAATGCTATAGTAATTGGCACTGTCCTCAATGGAATCGCAGATGCTAAATTTCATACAGATCCATGAGAGAATTTGGTCGATGTTGTGACAGACACAAAAAAATTGCCATTGGGGACATCAGAATAGACTTGTTCCAAAATTACTGTTCGTCAGGTTCTCCTCAATAGGAACACGCATACGGCAGCTTTCAGGATTCTTCAACAGGTTTGGCAGACAGGGAGGTGGAAGTTTACAATCAAACACTAAGGGGTACAGAATAGATTGAATCTATAAGAAATTGGATACGGCGATGCCATCATCTCCGTCACAAAAACTTATGTGCCAAATTTCACGAAGCTTTAAGGAGCTTGGAAAAGAAATCTAAATTGCCACAAGATGGTGCCACAGTAGTCAGACTTATTCCAAAAATCAATGTCAACTTTGCTCTCCTCAACATGAAGTATATGTTAAATACAAATTTCACAAAGATCCATCAAGGAACTTGGTGGATATCAAGGCAGAGGCAAAAATCTAAATTTCTAGTTCAGGGATGCCACAGTAGTCTGGCCCGTTTGGAAAGCAACATCAGACGCGCTCTACTGAATGGAAACTTGTAGGCAGATATCGAGGCAGAAAACAAACAAAAAAATTGTCACTAGGAGGCACAACGGTAATTGAAATTAGCCAAAAATCAACAACAAATGTGACAGCTCAATAGGAAGAAATCTACCAAATTTCATAATGATGAGCAGCTTAGCAAAGAGGTGGACATCAAACTCAGACTTGAAAATAATTAAAATGGCCACTAGGTTTACAAAAAAATGAAGAATCCATCACAAATTGGAAAGGCGTCAGTCGTCTCAATAAAAATACATAAAAATTCATCAAGGAACTTAGTAGATGTAGAGAAAAACACAAAACTGCACAACTGGACATTGCACAATTGGACACAGCAGGAGTTGGATCCGTGTGAAAGTCATCATCACCATGGTAGTTGCAAGGTTTCCAGAAATACATCCAACAAATTTCGTACGTGAAAGGGATTTCGAACAGACAGCAGTCAACGCCTCATGCCCATCAGATGGAGATAACAGCAATATGCACCCAAATACATATACTGGAACATAAAAGTGAGACCAGCTCTGCCTCGAGACAGATTCTTAGCAGTCATATTATAATACATCCTCAAGTAAATATAGCAGTCTTAAGTCCTCTGGCCCAAACAAGCACAGTTAATAGAAGTACTCATATCTTGTTCAATAATACAATTGTTACTTTCCAACAATGTACACATGATACGGCAACTCACATGTACAGTTGGAATATCCTGGGAGTAACAGAGGACCGACATTCTCAATAGTGTAACTTCTATGCGCGGTTCTGAGCACTCAACAGTGGGCTTACATTGCTTTCCGTCCACCTATTGTGATCAGCTAGCTATCGCAACGATCATGATCCTGCAGTGCGTTCACACTCAAGATCTGTGGCTGACTCGTTAATTTCGTCGGTCTCACCAACTGTGCCCCACCTGGGTGACTTAATCGAGGCTTCTCATTTGGGAAAGGCTTTGACTGAGATGCCTCAGCAATCCTTGCGTCATTGACGGCAGAGAATGATGGCCCAGGACGCACGGTCGCTGGCTCCTGAGTAGAAGTCTCTATGATTGGCTTAACAGGGTTCTCTGATGTAGGAGTACCGCCATCTTTTAATATAATACTCGCTGGAGTTGAAGTCTGAGTTATGATCGTCTCATCACTGGCGCTGTTGTTTGACGCTTGAGATGGAATGTCAGTGACAGTTCCACTGTCAGGTATTTGAGCTGCTTTTTCTGGTTCACTGGGCTGGGCTATTTGGCCATCACTGAAGAAGAACAAGGTGATCGTCGTTAAGGAGACGGAATAACTGTTCATTTACAGGTCTCACAGGACTTACATACATCACAGGTTTTGTGGTCCGTGGTTTTCATTTTGTTCATAAAAATTTTAAACTACTAGGTATAATGAAAGGTACTTGATTCAAAAATGAAAGAAAACAAGAAAGAGACCTAACTATTGCATCGTGAAGTGTTAGTCTAAGAGTATCTGTTATTTTAATACAACATTCCTTTATTGACTTCATGATTAATATTGGAAACAAAACAGCATCAAATAAGAAGCTTGCCTAATGAAATGAAAACATCTATGGTGCAGGTATTCTGGTTTGATAATGAAGAACATTTTGTCCTGGAACAGCTTAATTCAACTATTAAATGCCTATGAATTTCTAAATTTGAGAGCAACATAGCATCGCATGCATACTATCCCAAAATTGGATGCAAATAATTTCAACGAATGTTTGGCCACAAGAGAAATATATATAGCATATCACCGACAAAGCTGAAGCAGAAACAGAGTAATAGTCACCAACAGGGGCCCTGCATTTTGAGAACTAGTTTTCTCCACTGAAAAATGAGCATCAAACTGGTTCTCAAAATCTGGAACTCCTGTATGGAACTATTGTCCAAACAATTTAGTTTCATCCCCGAAAACCACAGAACCCTTTGTCCATGACGACACAAATAGGACCCCACACCTCACCACACACCTCGTAAAAGACAGAGCCCTAACTCCGGAGACAGAGGAGTGTCGGTGTAAGCAGAGAAGTCACTTGCATCATTCAGATTGGCTTAAGTACCTAGCGGACACCAAAAGTATCGCACTTGATTTGTGGTTCATCGAAGCTATAGTAAGACTGTGCTCCGAAAACGTTATGCAGGTTAAAATTTTGTAACTTTAAAGTATCATGTATACAGTCGGAAAATGTATGAAATGATGCACTTATAGTGATAGTATGGCGAATACAAAAACATGTACTGTTACTGACATTAGCACCTGCCTGTAGCTCTGATGATGCCACAGTCAATCGTTCATAGTGTATAAACGTGTAGACGCTCCACTGTTAAATCCACCCGTTTACTGCAAAGTAAACTTGTCCCGTGAAACTTGATCCAGGACCGGAATCAACCGTTCCCACCGACCGACACTCCTTAAAACACTGATGCATCCATTTTGGTATGAAAGACCCTATAGATTGTAGTTCTAGCAATTACTTATTTAAAGCCCAGCAACCACGAAAGATAACTACAAGCTCATGCAATGGGATGAAATTGAATTTTGTGAAAAATTGCTGCTATGTGTACCTGACTGTTAGAGATCCTATTTCAAAGCATAGCTTATAAAAAAGGAAACACATAAATGACTTATCATACCAAATAAAAGTAGCTATGTACTTAGTTTGTCAACCCAATTTCATATTCTGGTGTATAACATGGGCAGAAATGTCCAGAACAAAAGTGAATTTTCTTTCATTTGCAGACATTTAGAGACATTGGGACATTGTGTGAAACTTCATGGATGAGAGCAACTGGAAACCACAATAAGAGTAACTAGAACCACCCCCCCCCCCATAATGACAGTGCCCAGGATTTCCTTTAACCACTTTTGACATGTACTGTACCTGGAACCACTGGATACGGACTGATGAGAGGGGCTGGGTTGATGAGCTTCGTCATTCTGTGAAGTGTTTTGTTTGTTGGCCTCCCGGCTACTTCCACTGTTGTCACTGGCAATGTCGTCGTCATACATTCTATACCTGTCGTTACAGACAGTCAGGAACACAGTTCTAAAGAATTACGTTCATCACAGGTAATAAATGAACTGCCAACTCCAGTTTGTCCCAACACTGTTGATTTTGTATTTTCAACATCGGTATGGATGTGCTTGAGGATAGCATCACAGTTGCGGAATTATTCTATTTAATTTTGTTTTATATAACTTGGCTAAAAACTTGGCTAAACAGACTCAACATGCCTTTCATAGTAAATGCCAAGTTGATCAAAACACCTTCAAAAATGACATTTCCTTTAAACAGTTAAACATTTAGAGAGATTTCAAATATGAATTAAAACCCCCTTTAATCACAAAACATTTAAACAGATTTTCACATACCAATTAAAAGGCTTAAGCCTACATCAACATGCATCAAGTGGAAAAGACCCTCAAGTTAAATTCCGCCAGCTAATAATTATCACTCTATAACATGTTCGGCTACAATAGCAATAGAATCATAGACACCCCAGACTCCTTTACGATAAGACGACAATAATAATCCTTTTATCATTCACGCAATGAGAGCATCTGATTAAAATACCTGAATCCAGTTTCATCTTGGTACTCCAAATTTTCATCATCACTGTCCAAGTCAGGGGAGACAAATACAACCTCCAGCTCAATTTCACCTTGCTTTAAGAAAAACACAAATGGGAAATGTACACGTTGTTGCATCAGCATATAGACGTCCTTAACAACGTTGGTACATTAAAGGTGAAAAAGGACTTAGATTCAGAGGAAGAACAACCTGTGTCAATTGAGGTAAACGCTGATTTTCAATTATCATCATCCGGCCGATGAATAGTGTATATTTTCTTTATTTTCAAAGGATTGAAAAAATATGAATACATGTCTTAGAATGTTTTGCAATTGTTTGCAATCATGCGACCACCATTTTTCAAAGACGAAGCAATTTCTGCTCTGAACATGAATTTTTGCTCACTAAAACTGTAAGTGACCTATATACTCTGACAAACTCTACTGAAGCAAGCAAGAATGTATCCGATTTTTTATTTAAAAAGTAGAGATAAGAACAATGTCTTCAGTTTTGACAGACAATATCCCTATTACATAAATCGAGATAAAAAATGAGAAACTATTGCCTCAGCCTTAGACCTGAAAGAAATTGTGTAAAATTTCATTCAAATCATCCCGCATACTCAAGAATAATAAAATAATGTCCAAAACTGCCAAATGCATTGAAAATCAAAAGCCTAATAAGATGAGTGATAAAGAATTGCAACGAAGCCATGAATAATGGCCAAGAAATATTAATGTGCTTAAACAAACGAATTATTTAGTACACGAATGGTACACTTTTTAAGAAATCCACGAAGATTGACAATTAGGAATCCTGTTCTAAAACAGCCATCAATTCTACGTCCAAGTGTGTATTTTGTTCTCCATGTAACATACATCATACACATGACACGTTGTTGGTAGGCTTTGTCAACGTTAAATGTAATCATGAGAACATTATAATCAACATCGTCGTCTTCGTCATTACAAAAATAAAAGTGGCACCATCAATGGCCAAAAAATATCCAGTCTGTTTTTTCATGTAAAAGCAGTGCTGGTTGTTTTTCGTGGTCAGCCACGTCAACAGACACCAGTGTCACGTGACCAATACCAACACAGAGACATGGTTCGTTACCTGGCGTGACAATATGTCCACGGCTTCCGCGTGTTTGGCGTCTCTCAAATCGATGCCATTCGCGAACAAGATGGCGTCACCAACGTACAGATTACTACACTTGGCTGCTGGTGTGTCAGCGTGAACCTCAGAGACAAGAATGGGAACTCCGTGTTCCTTTCCACCCTGTATAGAAAATAACCCGGTGCATTCACTGAGAAGAGGGTGAGACAAATGCCATTGTGACAAAAGTTCTTAGATGAGAGCAGAACATGGTGAGGAAACTGGCACTTTGAGAAATTTTTCGATACTTCACAGAATCTCTACTTTTGGGATTGGGTGTTGTGAGCTGGGAATTGGCTAGTAGTGAACCTGGTTCATGCTATCCACAGTCACTCTTTTGTTACACCTGGCTGTGTCAACTGTGCCCACTGCACTCTGGCTGTGTCCACAGGACTGATGCGTTCTGGCCATTGCAGTGCATCAATTGATGTTATCAGACCTGGCTTGAGCCTATTTATTCAGTTACATAAACCATGGACCAATGCACTCAAAGACAGGATAGACAAGGTTGTGCAAATAAATAATTCTAAGTACATTTTAGTCTCTCACTAACATGGGCTGCATGGTTCATCTGTCACCCGACCAGCATATTTTAAGCATTAGATTACCTGTAAGCAATGTAATAAGAACATGAAAAAACGGAATTCGTTATTTTTAACTCAAACTGAAGAATTTTCATCGTAATTATGCATTTCATTGAATCTATTCATGAAGCTTGTAAGTACAAATTTAACTTTGTAACATTGAGAGTCCATTAGCCGGATAATAGTATTGATTTCCATGCTATTTGTCCAAACACACTCCATTATAACTCAATTAATAGTGCCTAGTGACATTTCAATTTCACAGCATTTGTTCCTTCCGCCGTGTTGAAAAACCATAAAATCGTAGAATGGATCTTTTCATACAATATAAATATTCCACAGTATTGAAACAACAGAAATAACCATCACCAATGAATCCCTCTATTGTAACAATCATAAAACCACCAAGGAGCATCTTCTAGATAAACTCACTGTGATTGACATTCCTAGGCCCTCTTCAGCACTTTTGACGATAACAATTTTGCGCACGTCCCCCATACCATGCTTTCTCCTGAGCGTCGCCCAATCCTACAAAAATCACAGTAATGCCAATTAATTTATGCCACAGTGAACAACATCTGCAAAGATGCACAGAATAAGTTCGTCTTCCCAATTACATTGATTCACTAATTGGAACACCATACTAGACCATGAGTCATCTTCATATCACGTGACCTCCCAAAGACATAATCACAACTAAGTAGGCCCACGGTGAATTTAAGGGTCCTGCTGATCAACAGATATAAACTATACCAGATTAAGCAAGAATGTGGAAACCAAAAGACACTTTGTAGACCATCTCATTTCATTTTCTTTATTTCTTGCACGGCAGAAGGATTCTCGTTTGTTTACCTCCACTTATGATATAATGTATTTTAATAAGTTAAGCACAGCACGATGATTACATAATGGGGTCAAGACAGCACTTTAATGTAGAAGCACAGAACGCATCTTCAGAAAATTATGTATTCAAAATGATTCACAGATCTGTTTGTGCAGTCTTTCTTTCTCAAATCCCCACTGAGCACAAAACAATGGCCGTCCTCACAGAGGCAAAGCGTTCATTATTCAGGGTCCTAGTTCTTCAAACATACTGTGGTTCATCCTATCTTGGAAGTTATACTGAGAAGCAGTTTATAAAAATGTCTTGAGGAGCCTCGACACTAATAACGGCAAGTAATCTTAGTTGCTGTTTTATTTTTAAAATAGTTTTAATGTCATGCTCCAAATCAATCACAATGACATTCCTACAGCCCTATTACATACAACCTCGTGCAGGATTTTTGATAAAAATGATCCCGATCACCATCTCAACCTGAACATGAATATCTTTTTTACCAAACTGAGTGGCGTGTGGCTGACTAATGAGAACTTAACCCTAGAACACGTATGTCAATAAAAGGCCACATCGATGCTCACAGACTTTTTAACTGACTTCTCAACTCGCAAACTTGGATCTGCACTGACACAAGACAGCTTACGTATCCACAAATCACCGCTCACAGACTGACATACAGTAAACAAACACGTGGATGAGAAGCGAAGTGTCTGTGCTCCATGCCTACAAGAGCTAGTGCAGTGGGAGGCCTGTTTGTTTGTGGATGTCTGTCCATGAGCAATGCGCAATGAGTAAGGCATGTTTAGTGAGTGCCGGCTCAAGTTTGTGAGTCAATGGACCGAGTTTATAGGTCCATTGAGAAGTGATGAGCTATGTTCACATGCGTGGGAGTCTGTAGCTAGAACAACAAGTGCTCCAGCACCACACCAACATATTATCTCCACTTCAATTGTGCACGTACGTGTCCTGGGGGAATGGGCACTCTGTGAAGACTGTTGCGCCCCCTGCAGGCCCTTATGACAGTCTTGTGACGATGAAGGTGAATCTCTGCCTCCAGCTGATTCCACAGCTTGTCATGCTCACTTCCTCTCATATCGCGGCCAAGTAGTTGTATNAAATCATCACTCACAGACTGACATACAGTAAACAAACACGTGGAAGCGAAGTGTGTGTGCTCCATGCCTACAAGAGCTAGTGCAGTGTGAGGCCTGTTTGTTTGTGTTTGTCTGTCCATGAGCAATACTCAATGAGTAAGGCATGTTTAGTGAGTGCCGGCTCAAGTTTGTGAGTCAATGGACCGAGTTTATAGGTCCATTGAGAAGTGATGAGCTATGTTCACATGCGTGGGAGTCTGTAGCTAGAACAACAAGTGCTCCAGCACCACACCAACATATTATCTCCACTTCAATTGTGCACGTACGTGTCCTGGGGGAATGGGCACTCTGTGAAGACTGTTGCGCCCTCTGCAGGCCCTTATGACAGTCTTGTGACGATGAAGGTGAATCTCTGCCTCCAGCTGATTCCACAGCTTGTCATGCTCACTTCCTCTCATATCGCGGCCAAGTAGTTGTATCTGCTGAATTCTACTCAGACAAAGAAAATGGTCACAGTCCACATTTTTTTCACAAATGACACATCAACCAAATGAATGCAAACATTTTATGAACAGAAACATTAGAAGAGGCCTGGTCTGTGCTGCCCGCCCGTCCACCACCAACATTGTAACACATGGCACAGCTGTTTGTATACACCAACTGAACATAAGCGGGTTGACTCCAAACAAATTTCAAGTCAAAGCGGTTCATTGTTTACATGAATACCAAAACGGATTGTAAGTTGGGTTAGAGATGACACACTTGGAGTGTTTGACATGAGAATTTTAATACAGCGACACTCTCAAAAAATAATTCTACAGGATATGCATTTTTCAAAAGCTGCAATAACCTCAAGCCTTCTGTTCAGTTACCATTATAAAACTTTATCATCTTGTTCAGTCAATACTAGGATTCAAAATGATTTCTAAGCTTCCAAAAGACTGTTTCAAACTAGACTCATTAACTAGCTAGTCACGGTCGGCTAGTTTCAGCTACCAAATCAGTATCACTGTCAAGGTGATTTATAAGCTGTTTCATTTGAAAAATGTTCTTCCTGGAGTTGAAATTAAACCAGAAATGTTAGTACTGTCTTTGTGCCTACCTGCCAGCCAACTCCTTGTCCAGGTACTTAGCCGCCAGCCGCGCCCCATACACTTCACCTTGAAGGGCCAAAACATAGTGCTTCAATTCATCACTATCACGTCGCAGATGAGAGATCTCCGATTCTAGCTTGGCTATTTCCATGGCACTCTGTTGTCTCTGCTCAAGCTCTTCTTGCTTCAAAAAACAGTCACATAGAATTTTAAATCTAAAACATCAAGAACAACCCGTAAACAACGGGTGCGCACTGTAAATGCCTGTGTGATAACGTGTGCGTACAGAAAGTATTTTGTTCCAATGTGCAGATAGGAAATGCATCCTTGTAAACAAGCCATCATAAAATTGTTTAGTTCTACAATGTCAGTTTTAACATACTTCTTTGTGATATCTATGAGCTTTAACATTGTAGGACACTCCGTGTTTGTATGTAAAGGGCTTAGTGTTAAGATCAGTCATCCTTACAATAGACAAGCTGTTTACAGTAACAGGTTATAGGTTAAAAACAACATTTTCTCCTTTGCAAAACACTTAAAGTAACACAAGTTAAGAGGCCTTTCGTAATTTCCTTTTTTTAATTCATGACCTGAGAATTAGATCTGTGCTTCAACGTGTAACTCACTGACCAACGTTTTCATGATGCCATCTGAGTCAACATGTTGTTCTGTGTGCAGTTGGCACTGCAGCGCATGAACTTGTAACAGCATGGTATGAAGTTCCTTTTCTAGCACAGCTTTATTTGCCCTTTGTTCTATGACCTCTGACCTGAGGTCAACAAGTTGAGCCTGCAAATAACAGAAAAATGCGAAATGATACACTCAACACATAAAACATGTATGTAATTATTTTTCTGTTTAATCAAAACAATGAAAGCAATTATAGTAATATATGACAAATATGCATAATTAAACTTTCAACAAGATGCTAAAGAGATATTATTTTCAAGGAAAGCAATATAATCAACGATCTTAATGGAGGACAAACCCTAACTTAACTTCGGCTCTCAAAACAATATGAGAAAGAAGAAAAGAATGAAATTGTGGTGATGTCAGAATTATTCAACACGGGGACTAAATATGAAATTGTCGGTGACCAGGGAAGGAAGCCCGAGTGGCACCCTAGAAATCAAGATACTCCAATGATATGACCACTCAAAAACTATTGATTATGGGAACATTTGCTCAAGATGGGAAAAGTTTGACATCAATGGCCTCCTTAGGTGTCCCTCTATGCTCGAAATGTATCCATGGCAACATGGCTTTGATGGTGTAGTCACTGTGAATCATAATATGCCAAAAAGATTCTGGCACATGGCAGCCCTCTGAGATGACTACTGTCTGTGCCAGTGCGATGCTTTCTCAATGGAAGCGGTAATACTACAATGCCAATGATGTCATTGCCATTCTCTATCAACATCACTGTGTTGTAATCGTCAACATCATTCGTCCTCGACATTCATGCGGCGTCTTGTAATTTGCCAGTTTAATGATTCCCTAGATGTTTGTTTTATTTATCCTGCCCGTGGGAGGCTGCAGGCAGTCTTTCAGCTTGCAATATGACCATCAGGGATACTCACATAGAATGTGTTTTATTGAAGCTCGTGCAGTTGTGTTTGAACTGCATGGTGAGTAGTTCAAAAGCCTAGCTAGTGAACCTGTAGGAATGCAACAACTGTATGCCCAAGTAGTCTCCAATACATTACCAAAGGTAAGAAAATATGTGATGGACAGTCAGGCCAATAAATTGTTAGACAATGTCCATCACGCTGCACCCGTCAAGTGGCATGACATGTATCCCCTAGCGTGTGCAGTGTGAAAATGGTGAGTTACCGATTTTGGGAACTGAACGAGGGACTGCTCGAAGAAAACGTTTGATAACAGGAGTATTTGTTTGAGTTGGAAGGAATTAAAAACATCAACGACCTCCTAAGGTGTCCTTCTATGCGCGAAAGGTATTTATAATAACATGACCTTGATGTTTTAGTCAGTGCGAGGCATAATTAACTGAAATGCTTCTGGCGTATGAAACACCTATAGGAGCTCCATCGCCTCTGCTGGCTGCATCATCAGAGACGAATGTCATTGTCTAATAAATTGTACGATTAGCAGGCCGTCAAGCGTCAGCCAACTGAAGTTGATAATTATACAATGGTCAATGCTATCAGAATAGTGAGATACAAACATGGCCATGGGTCCCTGATTTAAGAATCAGTTCCTTAACAAAAGGCGTTATTTAGTGGTAGTAACTGGTTTCCAAATCAATTTCAAACCAGGAATCCACATATCGACTATTACCATGATGGTTTGAAACCTAACAAACGGTAACAAACCTCTAACTTTGCATTCGATTGAAAAATCGTCTGTGATTTATGACACAGTTGTGCAAAAGCAGCACTTAACGCTGTCATCTTCTGACGTCCTTCGAACGTAAGCTCAGACTGCTCAACATCTATTTCTCCTAAAAGTAGATCCAAATCTACAAAGGCTTTGTCGAATTCTTTTTCCAGAATTTCTAACCAACGAAATGACAGAGTGGCCGCTGCCATTTTACAAAGTCCACTAGATGTCTCTTTCAACACTCAACCACACGCCACCTAACGACAGGATTGTCTACTCAGTGCCCGCGCATTGCCTAGGTTTTTCCCATTTTATTTTTACATGAATTACGAGGACCGGCAGGTTCAAACTGGATGTAACAAGTTTTTTTCTCCACAAAACCACTGGGTTTCCTGAAAAGTGCGTGTCTTGAATTTCTCTGCATTACTGTGGTTGTAGTTTGTTGTCTGTAAGTTTTTAGCACCTGTAACTCACTATCTCAGTGAATCGCTTGGCCTGCCGTCCTGCTGACTTGTCCAGACTAGTTTCATTGTGGGCGTGTCGCTGTAAGGCATATATTCATGTTTGCATACTGTTCAGTTACGTGCTTTTCTGCCTCCTTGCAAATTCATTTTCCTTACAGTTAATCTTGGGTTGTGTTCAGTGGGCACTATAATTTAACAAGTGAAAGCTATTAGACTGAGGGTCAGTGTCAAGTGCCGTGTATAGTTATTTGCTATGCAGATGTACGTGGTACTGCTTAGTGTGTAGTGCAGGGATTGCATGTACTTGAACTGTGGGCTCTTGCATTTGCACAAGATTCTTGAGTCTACAAAACACAGGCCTGTATTTTTGCTATACTTAATTGTCCAGAAATGGCGAGAACCAATTGAAGGTACCATAGCCCTACTCGTCTGCTCGCCTGCTTGTGGCAGATCATCCCGTTTTTTTTAAGCTTTGTCCTTCTGCGATATGTCTTGCTTTTTGAAACACATGATACAATTGACATATTAATGTGTGCTTTTCCTCATGATTTAACTTTATTTGCAGCTTTGTTATGTTCCCTTCAGAGGGCATGACGGACAAAAATGACACTTTTGCATGTTCTTGTGCGATCTTGCTTCTCTCACAAGAAATTTTCTTTCTGGAACACTCCTCATTTGCCACTGTCTTGTAATAATGGCTTTATCCAGCAAGTGCATGTCATCAGAAATGTTCTAGCTAGTCCACTAGATGTCTCTTTCAACACTAAGTAGTTTGGGCCGTGAGCCGAACCTATAGGATTTTCCCACTCTATTTTTAGTCGTTGAACAATGACTTCGGAAGACTGGCGGGTTTAAACTGGATGCAACAAGCTTGTTCTCAACAAAACGGTTGGCCTCTTTGAAAAGCGCGTTGTCTTGAATTTGGCTGCATTACTGTTGTACTTAAGTTGTCTGTAAGTTTTAGCATACCAGAAACTCGCTATCTCGCTGATCACTCCGCCAACCTGCTGACACTGACAGGTCAGACTGTAGGTTTCATTGTGGGCATGTCTCTATGCGGCATACCACCAAGGTTGTCAGTGTCATGTTTGTATAGTTGTTCAATTACAGGCATTTTGTCTCTGTAGAAGTTGATTTTTTTCCTTTCAGTTAATCCTGGGTTGTAGACACAAGAATTTGGCTAGTGAAAGGTATTAGCTATTAGAGGGTACTATAGAGTGTGCAGTTATTTGCCACTCAGACATACATAATTCTAATGTGTAGGGCAGTGATCGCATGTACTTGGCCCATGAGTTGCTTGTCTCTGTGATCGCATGTACTTGGCCCATGAGATGCTTGTCTCTGTGATTGCATGTACTTGGCCCATGAGATGCTTGTCTCTGCGAAACACAGGCCTATATTTTGCCAAGTTAAATGACAAGAACCAGGGTACCATACTTGTCAACTGTCCCACTAATGGCGATCCATCTCACGTTTTGAATCTTTGTCCTGCCACAATGTGTCTTGCTTTTTGAAGCATGTGGTGTTACTGACGTATTTGTATGTTTTAATTTTCTTGTGCCTTTCCTCACGATTTACTTTTAGTTGCAACCCTGTTTGACACAGTTTTTATGTCCCCTTCAGAGGTCGTATAACCAAAATGTCACCTTTGCGTGGTCTTGTGTGATCTTGCTTGCCTCACAAGAAACTTTCTTTCTGGAACACTCCTCGTTTGCCAGTGTCGTGTAATAATGGCTTTATCCAGCGAGTACTTGTCATCAGAAACGTTCTAGCTGCTTTTTTCGTTTTGTGTTGTTAAACTGCAAGTTGTGATCACCACACTAGCTAAGATATTTGAAGTCCAGTGGCTATAGCTTAATTAGGTCGTCCTAGGCTAGGAGACCTCATCCATCTCATGCAGTGGATAGTTGGATCAGAAGAGGACAATTATCCTGGAATATCTGGTCTTTGCTGCACAACAGATTTTTACTTTGAGCATACGGGTTATTCTTGTTTAATCTCTCTTGCTGGCATAGATCTCTGCATGCATTTCTTGACTATTTGACCTATTTTGTGTTTCTTTGCAGGTAAATATGGCTGAAGAACAGGCACTACAAGTTGAAGACTCACCAAAGCACATTTTCCCTGTGTTTGAATGTGAAATTGTTAGTGTTGTTGTCTACCAAGACAGGGCTGAAGTTACCAGGGAAGTTAATGCAGAACTTGAAAACGGCAGTGTAGAAGTGGTGATCAAAGGCCTCTCTGAACATGTTGACTCGGATTCTATTAGGTATGTATATTTAATCTACAATTATTGTCCCAACAAAAAATTCAAGCTCCATTAAACCCTGGTGAATAAAGTGATTCTTGATTTTTCAACAACTTGCTCCTCTGAGACCACTGGCAGGCTAAACTCGTACTACTAATGTCTTGAACCTTAATCAGACAAAGAATGGCTTCTGGCATGAGTTTGGGAATAACTGCTAGCTTTCAAGTGCTTTAGTCCATGCGCCATGCCGGTCTGCTGTGACAAGCCAACTTACCGAACCTGGTCCCAACCAAAGGCAAGTTCTCAATTCTAAAAATCGCAGCTGTCATCAGATTACACCAAGTGCTTTACTGTTTGTTTATCACAAGACAGCCACGTGGTATATGAGCCCATGACCTTAGCTTGTTCTTTTATGACTCACTGCTAGAAGCTACTTTGTTACCCATTGGACTTGAATGTCGTCGTATGTGCTTTGATACAGCTCTTATATCCAATACATTATCATGATTGAATTCAACTGTGGCTGCTCACATAATTTTAGTAGTTACTGATCAATTTAATAAGGAATAATTTGACACCATTTTCATTACAAATTTGTTTATAAATGGCAGGTTCATAGCGTCTTACAGAAAAATGTTTGTGTATCAAAACTACTGTTTTAAATTGTTTTTACTACTGTAACATTGTGATTTTAAAAAGTGGGACCAGTCTTAATTGCAAACATTCAATATAAAGCTCTTTAGTAAGGTGAGAGCTCAAAAATAGNCTTCTGCTCGATCCAAACTCTTATTTTGTCACCAGTATAGACAAGACAGGTTGGGTTGAAAAAAGTTGAAGTATATTTCTTTCGTCCACTTAAATTTCATGAGTTACTTGAACTTCCTTCTGCACAACACTAGTAATATGATGGTGACTAATTTCATGGCAGATTTTCTGAAAAATCCATCACGTCTTTAATTGTCTTAAAATCTGGTAGAGTTTTTAGACAACAAGGTGTAAACAAAAAATCTATTTCTTGTCATTAGCCACCTAATGAGCGATTTGCATTTGAACAAAGTTTGCGCTTATTAGTGTACCCAACGAGCTTTTGAAAGCATTGCTCACGTCTTCAAATTGTTCAACCTCAAGGTCCTGCAGAGATGATTTGGATACCATTCTGTAGCTCTCGTGCTATTCTGTTTTAACTCATAGTTCAAAATGGCAAATAAATTCAGTGGATCGGATGTTCATCTTCGGTTCTTTTTTCCAAGTTATTTATAAGCAGAGAAAACAATGCTCTCTCTGGCGAAGGCAAAGTTCACTTCAATCTGTGAGTCTGTGGGGACGCTTGACAATCCTTCTTCTGATGCTACTTTCAACAATATAATGAACGGCAAAACCGCCCACGTCCCAATCTTCAGAAGAGGACTCAAGTTGGCAGCCTACAGCTTGACAATGCCACCTCAGATTCTGTTTGATTTCTCGTTTTTCAAAACTCTGCTGTTGCCATCTTATAATGCATCATTGAAGAAGACCAGTACTTTCACACCAACGCATGTGGGGTTTCTTGTTATGCTGTGCTGACCTAACGTAATGGTAATTGCATTCTGTGCCCCACTCAAAGAATACTTAATTTTGGCATGAATTTCCATGTCCATTGTTTCTGTAGAGTGGAGGGCAAGGGGGCAGCTACTATCACTGAGGTGACGTACCAAGAGAAGGAGGTAACGAGCAAACAGGAAACCAACCAGAAGCGCAAGGAACTGGAAGACAAATTGAAAGAATTGAACTTGCAGATGCAACATTTGGAGAATAAAAGGAGACGGCACGAAAGGCAGAAAGTTATTTTGGATGGTTTGGCTGACACGGTGAAGTCTGGCGGACCCACTCCTACTGAGGTGAGATGTAGTTGATGCAATTTATCAAAAATCTTGATTGCAGTTTAAAAAGGTGACTGTTTGTGTTTCAATGGTGCTTAGTGCTCTCAAAGTATGGCAACCTTTTAAATGCTTTTTGTTGCAAACACCTAGTTTAATGTTTTGTATGTTTTACTTAATGTATTTCAGTCTCTGTTCTTTATTTATAACTTGATCTCTCTGTTACTTTTATTATGAGGAAATATTACATCAAAATTGTTCGCTTTGTTCATGGTACTATAGATCGTGTCTTGCGAGAGCACACCGGAAAGTTCCATCTGTCCCGTCATTCCTATCAGCATAGTTGAAATTGTAAGTCGTGATCTATTTTGACAGAAATCTTCTCAGTCTGATTTCCTGAATCCGGAATTTCTTGGAAATGTGTCCAATTTCCTTGAATTCTACCTGAAGAACGCTACGCATTTGGACGAGCAATTGAGTAGCACCCAGCTTGAAGTAACGGAAGTACATGAAGAAATCAGTGTGGCACGAGCAGCTCTAGGGAAGCTTGGCGGCTTCGGTGCTCAAACTATTTCAAGGTAGGAAAGGCTGAGTCTTTGTAATTATAGTAATTATGTGTAATGTGTCAGGGCTTTTGCAGCATTTGGTATGCTCGGGGATTCTATGGATAGCCCCAATTAAGAGAGCTCATAATGAGATGCGGGATTCCCTTGTATCGCAAGATACTGTGGAGCTGCCTCTTAATATCGGATAGTGGAATATCCCAGTTATTGTCATGAAATGTCAAAACAGAATTTCACATATAACCCACAATAGTTAAATAACCCTCATGATGTCGTGATTTGTTGTCGTATTGTAAGGAAATGAGCACAATTGATTCTCACCTGCTTATTAGCGTGCGTATCTTCATTTTTTCTATCTACAAAACAACTCGATTTATCTGTAGTTCAATTGCACTGCCTTATCGGAACTCAGTGCTAACAGTGAACATTCCTTTTCCTGTTCAGCTGTCTTACTCTCAGATTCTCCTCTTAGCTAAGTTGCCGGGAACCTGCCTACTGGAATATCCCACTTATTATCAATAATTTACATCAAAATTGAGCGTATGAAATTCAAGATATAATTTGCATGCTCCTAACTATGCTAATGTATAGCAGGAACTAAGCGACAATATTTTTTGAAAATCATCTAATACACTAAAAAGTGCAGTTGTATTCATTGACAATTTTAAAAGTGAAAACATACAATTCTGCAAATAGGTGACCTTTGCCCTAATAACGTACCTTGGGGGCTCACATAACTGGTGTCATGCAGTGTTTTTCCCAAAAATAACGTCACGATACTTACTGGACACGGTTGAACGATTTACAGTGGATCATTTCCGATAGAAATCTTGTTAAAAACATTTGGCAATTTTCAACCTACTTTACATCTTCGCTATATGTTGTGTTTCTAATTACTTTGACCAAGCAATCAGAGAGGTTAGGAATTAGCATGCAAGTTCCACTTTCTACTGTAGTTTTAACGGACTGCGGATAATGTTATGAACTATCTTTGGACATCCCCTCATTTGTTTTGGCTTCTCAAGTCTCGTCTTGAGTGGGATATTTTATTGTCTCGGCTATCGTCTCAATTTTGCTTCGGTATCATCTCAGTTGGCAGTTTGACTTCACAATGACTAGGGAGTGGGCAATGTAATAGTCTTGTTGTTGAGTCGCGTAGAATTTTTCATCGCTCGTCATTCGTTCAGCTGGTACCCACTTTCCCACCTTACACGCGGTTACCCAAGTATTGCATTGGTCAACATTAGGTCAGGATATTCATTTTTTAATTGCAGTTCCTTTAATCTAGTATCTGTGCAAAATCAATCCACCGCATGCAGGGTACTTCGTGGAAATAATCTGTGATATGGCCATCTGCAGCATACCAATAAAAGTGGCTTTTTTAAACACAGGGCTCGATTACACTTTGTCACCTAACGATGGTCATCATCCAACTGTCAATTTTTACCTGTTCTGTGTTCCTCGTGGTATGTTGTACTTCTGTGCTGAGAGACTTGTTTAGTGTATTGTGATGACATTGTGATTGAATATTGCATTGTGGTGTTGCAAACAACGAAGACGTTTTTGCAGTGCGGTTTCATTGTAGCAAAGTTGCAGCTGAAGGAATTGGTATAGTAGTTGCAAAGTGTTTCCGACAATATCTTGTATTTGTGTTGTAGAGAGTCCAGTATCTTGTTGGATGTTCACGAGGCAGGCGAGGTCACGTTGCTCATCTCATACGTTGTCCATAACGCGCAGTGGACGCCGAAATACGACATTCGGGCGTTCAGTGATCAAGACACCTTGAAGGTAGTTTTTGAATGCTCTCCGTCACTTTCAAAAAAATCTATAAAGTGGCAAAGTCAAGTTAAAAAATCTGTCTTCCATCTGGTCTAAAGTTTGTCGTGGCAAATCTACCCTCAAAAGCAGTCAGTATATAGTTACTTGTCGTTAGATTTCCTTCTTGGTGCACAAAATCTTACTCGACGTGTCAAGACATCTTGTTAAGCCCCTTAAGTCTTAAGTAACAGGTTACTGTATGTTCTTTCCAAACCCAAAAGTCACCTGATTTTCAGTGAGGTCATAAGGCTTGACCAGGGGACTGTTTTTTGAAAATTGACTGGAGACTTAATTAAGACAGTGATTTGTTCTTTCACTCACACCTCACATTCGCTTAATAAAGGTTTAGCCAAGTAATTACGAGTGCATCTCAGTCTAGAATACTTCTTAGAAAATGTTTCAATAACTAACATTTCTGCCTATATTGTTAGTCGGTGAATTTCCCATTCTCCGTAATGGAGACCTTGGGTTACCGCTGTGTCGTTATTAGTTTGCCAGTGATATCAAGGGGAGAAAGTTGGCAAACCAATGTTAATGTAGTCCAGTGCTGTGTTGTTCTGCGTTTGTCTGATAAGCTCAGGTAATCCAGCAATTATGTTGTAAATAGCACGCCTGACACTAACCGATATTTAAAAAATACTATTTTGCAAACGACATTCAACAAATTTAGTAAAGAAGAGGTTTTTTTCTGTCGTGCCATTAACAAACAAACGTCGAACAAGGGAAACAGAATTTGACTTTCAAAGAGATTAGACTTAACCGTGCTGATTCATAAATGTGTGGAATATTCTTCCACATGCAGGCGTTCTGTTAGTTGCGATTTAGTTGCTTTTCTTTATGTAGATTAATGTTAGCAGCATTTTGATAGCGGGTGTGTGTGTGTGTGCGTGTGCGTGTGTGTGCGTGTATGCCACACATGGCATACTGGAGCATTTTGGGTTTTTCCGCTGGAAATTTTAATCTACATGTAGACCTACTTCATGTAAGGAGATTTGTCATAATCCATTTTAACCACATGTTGCTCAGTGCAGTGCAGGAAATGTGTTTGGAGTAGTAAGTTATAGGCCTACCACCTGAACTTAAATAATGGAAAAAGGAGATAAATAGTGGTCAACATCACCACGTTCAGAAAAATCTAGTTCCCAAATTTGTTCCACAGCTCGAGTGCCTCGCTACAGCTTTAACATAGTCCTAGAACATCTGAAGTTGTGTGGATTCCAGCCACCAGGCCCAACTTAGGAAGTAATATGTCTGTGTTGGCCTGACCTCTGACCCGCTTAACCACAGCATTGCATATCATGGCAATAGGCTTGTTTTCCAAGTTTAATCGATGAATCATGGTGATTCTAGGTCAGATCCCTGAATTGGAAATTTGTTGATGGTTTTAACAGGGCAAGGGAATGTTATGTAACTTTCTTGTGTGTACACACTATTTGTTGCTCAGGTGCAGTACCATGGGATGATACAACAGTCAACGGGAGAGGAATGGACTGATGCCAAGATTTCTCTGTCCACAGCTACACCAAGTGTTGGTGGCACTGTACCCGAACTGGGCACTATGAGACTGCAGTTCCAAGAGGATCCCATTGTGACGAAGCGGCGGTGAGTTGTCATTTTAATCCGATCATTTGCATTTGCAGTCAAATGATGTATATGCATAATTACATAACAGGCAGGCTTAGTCAATAGCTTTCTGCAGGTGCTCTAGTTTTGCACCCATTATCCATAAGTCTGAGTGTGCAAATTGCAGTCGTCTTTTTCTGATTGTCTGCCGTCTGCCTGTCTTTCTCTTCTTAAAATTCCATGAAATTTGCCAGACATTAAGGTACAATTTATGGGTGGATCCAACTTCTTCATAAGGACAAATAAATTGTTCAAATTTTACCTTCTTTCTGAGTATTTGCAAACCAGATCTAAAAAATTTGTTGGAACCTTCTAACATTAGATTGTATTGAGAAAGTAACTTCAGTAGTGAAAGTGGTGTCATAGCAGGCCCCCCCCCTCCTCCCATTTATTAATTGTTTAGTTGCCAAACTTGAATTGTAATTCCCTCTGTTTTTTATCAAAATGTTTTTTATTCTTCCTACTGCTGCTCCCACTGGTTAATAACAGATTTTTCTAATTTTGCCACTTTTATTCAAATTGAGGTTTACCGCAGTCAAGCAGTTTTTGTTTTATGTAATGAATTTCAAAAGATGACTTCAATGAGTCTTGGTGCAACTCTGTCAACTGTAGCGCACTCAAGCATATGTGCTGCACGAATTTGAAAAATCAAAAACCTTGACGTCCTGTCCATAGTCCCTCTGACCTTGACGTCCTGTCCATAGTCCCTCTGACCTTGACATCCTGTCCATAGTCCCTCTGACCTTGACATCCTGTCCATAGTCCCTCTGACCTTGACATCCTGTCCATAGTCCCTCTGACCTTGACATCCTGTCCATAGTCCCTCTGACCTTGACATCCTGTCCATAGTCCCTCTGACCTTGACATCCTGTCCATAGTCCCTCTGACGTGGACACTTTAACTTGTTCGCTGATTATCTTGCAAATGACTTGTAGTTGATCTTTAAGAAATTTCGCTTAGTGACGTTTGGTCACGGCAGACGCTGCCATTAAAGTTTTTGAGAAAATATTACGTCCATTGATCATTATCAGACAACTGGGGTAAATGACAAGGTTGCGCCTGCTTTGGTCAATTTTGGAACAAATTTAACTGTTGTCATTTTAATTTTCTACAAGATGTTCTTTGCTCTCCGATTATCGTCAAGAAACTGCAAATTTTAATTAAACGTGACAAAAGATACAGGATGTTTCAGAACCCATAACAGATTCACGTACCATCACACTCTGTTAGCGGTTTTTGGCTAGATAAGCCTTGTGCTTCCATCCTTGTGGAAGAGATTGTGAATGGGAATTCGATGGCACCAATCAATTTTCAACAGAGTTTGCTGTTGGCCATTGTTAGTTGTCTATTGATTATTGTCGAAATGTCTCGGCAAATCTTGAAGAAACTTTGATACGAGGAGTAAGGTTGGTATGTGCCACTGCCAGCCAGTATTTCCATTGTGAATGTACCATTGAAGTTTCCCTATGACCCACTGTAGTTCCCCTATGGCCCACTGTAGTTCCCCTATGGCCCACTGTAGTTCCCCTATGGCCCACTGTAGTTCCCCTATGGCCCACTGTAGTTCCCCTATGGCCCACTGTAGTTCCCCTATGGCCCACTGTAGTTCCCCTATGGCCCACTGTAGTTCCCCTATGGCCCACTGTAGTTCCCCTATGGCCCACTGTAGTTCCCCTATGTACCACTGTAATTTTTTACTAGATATTTTTCATCCATGATAGGTCATCCATTTGTCATAATGAATTAACTGATTTTCATGAACTTTGCTCTAGCAGTAGTCGGTTTTCTGAAGATTTCTGCTTTTGTTATTGCTTTGCATCGCCACTGTCCTGTATTGTTTTAGCTTTGCTTACTTTCAAAGTATGAGAAGGTTATGAAACTGAATGCTTGTTTACCACGTTCATCCAGGTATAGGCCCACGGGCTTATTTAGTGGTGTGCTCTTAAAAACAGATCTTGGTTTATACCCGAGCTTTAATTCGGACAGGCCTATCTTGAGATACACTTAGTGGGCATGTAAAAGTAAACTTTTAGCAGAGTGAAGAGGGTGTGTGTTGGTGAAAAAAAATGTTGACAGTTGAATCCAAAAACTTTCCCCAATTTCATAGGAACGGGACATCAAAAGCATGACTAAAATAAGTTTTCAGCAGTAGGGAACATTGTCGAGTATTCACTCTACCTGCTTTTGCACTCCAACTTTGGCACACCTGAGCGTATATTATTTTTTGTTTCTTCCAAATGTACACCCAAGCATATTGGAATTGACTTTTGGTCCCTAAGCTGTTATTTTCTGAATATACGCCCCAGATAATGTCTGCAGAAAACTCTGGTATATGGTGGACTAACAAGTATTCGTGCACAACCCTATGGCCTGCTACGAACTTCATACATCAGCCCACGATCCAAAACATAAATCCTGCTTGCACTTGCAATTAGTGACCATTTGTCTTAATGTTTGCCAAGACGGGTCTGCCAAGATCAACAAAGTGTAAGCAAGAAGACATCGGGGTTGATTTGACCCACATAAATAGGCATGAGGGATAGACTTAAACCGAGAGTGTCGGCTTGCAAGTTAAAATAATGGAGAAGGCTTATGGTTGGCTTATCCCCAACCAGATAAGTCTGTTGGGGTTCCAATATTTGAAAATCTTACGTCCGATTTAATAACATGCTGTTTACTTATTGCTGTTGTTGGTGTGGTTTTTCCCTGCTTTACTCAAAAATGTTCAGCGAGCATGGCTCGGAGTTGATGTTTGTGTTGTAATGTTGGTGTGTTTCATTTTGGCTTGCTTTTTAGTTTCAGATTTCAATTACGCTGCTTTCAAAGTGGACGTAACCCTTGTTAAGCATCTTTTGCACTGTCAAGTTCCAACATAACATTGTGCTACATGAAAGAAGTTGTTTGTTTGCTGTGACTAACTTGTAGGTTTAAGCCCAAAAGGCAGACAGTCTCCGTAGAAACTGTTTGCTAGGAAGTAAGGGATATCATGACTTCTCACATTGATGCTGTGCTCACGCGTGGAGAGAGTCACGGAGACTTGGACGAGCGATCGAGCTTGTTGGTCGATACCGCAATAAGCAAGATTGGAGAACGGGACGTGAGAATGATTGTGTTGGTTGGCTCTCGGCATGCTTCTGCGATGCAAAGCTATGGTCAATCTTAGTTTTCTCTAATGTCATGTTAGTTTTGTGGATATTCAAGTTTCTCACCAAGGTCAATGTTTCCAAGAGGAAATACACAGCAATTTTGAACTTTGATTTGTTAACAAAAATGTTTGAAATTTGTATTATGGCTGGCATAGTACACTTGGAATGAATAATTGAAGGCAATTTTTTCATAAGATGATTAAAAAGAATTATTCAATTGACCAGGATATGATTCACTGTGTTCCAATTCCTTTTTGGTATCGGACCAGCGTAAATTTTAAACTTTTATGTAGTATTACTACATGGTTCATAGTTTTATAGTTAAGTCACTGTGCCATGCACCTACCCCCCAATAGGAAGACTGCATATTCGCCAAGTTAACGTGACATTGCCTGCTTAACTTTCCTGACAGATATTCTTCCAGGCTCACTACAGTAATCAAGGCATCCCATCCAAGCAAGCAATCGCTTTCTAACGTCATTGCTAGCTTTTCTTAAGGTCTTCTTAAAATTGCTCTGCATTCAGATCAGGAAGATTTAAAAAGAAGACCATGATGCACAGGCAGCCGCAGGAAGAACAGCCTTATTTCGGTACTACATTGTTTAGTACTGCGCAGAGCATGATGATGGCTCCACCGGCGCCACCACAAATGATGGAGGCTGTTGCAGAGGTTAGCAGGATTAGCTGGGAAAAAATGTCAACGGGAGCTAAAAGCATGTTAAACATTCGTTTACAAGAAAGGCTGTTGTTATTGTTACTACTATTATGTACAGTAAAAATTATTTAGAAATAATATGGCTGAAATTGCAATTTTTCATTTTTAAAGGCTTACGAGTTTATTGAAAATGCTCAAAATTGTACGGAGAGTTGTTTGATGTCAATTAGCAACGGAGAGTTTTTGTACAGTAACTATTTTGGTTGACAACTTTGGCAAAATAAAATTCTACATCTCTATCACATTGTGTCCCAAGCTGAAGATTTTCTATAAGTCATCTTGTGGTGCACAAAGATGGTACATAAGGGCCTGTAATTTGTGTAAATAGCACATTTATTGGACGGTTGAAATATTAATTTTAGGTGAAGTTTAGGTCCTAGCATTCAAAGTAAAATACTGTCTTAGCCCAATTTGTAGCAATGGACCATACAAAATGTTAACATTAAAATATTTCCTTGTCTCAAAAAAACCACTGGGCTGCATTAAGTAATTATAATGGATGACATGTTTTACATGTGGTACTCGCCAACTTCGTGCAGTTGTAGGATTATGTCGTATGAAAGCGTCTGCAGGCGTTGCGTGCATAAAAGATAAACTTTGTTAAACAGAAAATTTAACCAACTAAAACTTCCCACCTACATACAGTGCTGCACTTGGGGTTTTGGGTGATAGTCCACTAGTCTTGTACTTTATAAAGGAGCAGTTCAGTGTTCAACCCGTGTGTTGCATCATGGGTAAATACCTTAGAATAAGAGTGGTGCTGTGCTATTTCAGGATGAGTCAATTAAGGCTGTGATTAAACAGTAAATGGTTTTATTCAGGAACAAAACTAACTGCAATACATCTTTAGCCGTTTTCCTGGCTTGTATTCAAATAATCTTTTGATAATAATATGTAAACTGTACACAGGTGTCAATAATCGGCTTTAAAATCAAGGACACTGTTAAATTGGTGATTTGATAGTAACAAACTATGGATGGACTATGTTTGTGTTTCAGATCTTTTGATATAATTTCTTACATTCCTGGTATCTGTGATGCAGTTGCAGAAACTAACTAAATTTTGGGGTCAGCTTTACAATCTTGTTTAGTCCAGTTAGTTGAAGTCATCTCATTGTTCCTAGTTGTGCAATGATTAAGTTCTATTGTCAATTCAAAATTATTTTCCATCCTAGCCGAGCTGCATGACTTTCGTGTGATAAATCTCAGACTGTCATATCAGATTTTCAACTTGATTCCCATTTTCTAGAATTTCAGATGGCCTAGCTCAGACCCTGGGCGAAGTCTACTCACAGTGATTTCTGTGACTATTATCAGGCTTCTTGGTCTATGGTCATTTCCATAATGGTACAGATGGTCGTTGCTCAGTATTGCGCAAAGCCATCCCTTCCAAAAGCAATTATTGTTATTGAAATAACTTGTGAGTGGTCCCTTAGAAGACTGTGTGTGTACTGAATTGTTTGCTTGCTCTCTCTCTCTCTCTCTCAGCTGGACCGTGTTCGCTCACCACTGTCGCTGCGTTCAACCGACAATCACTTTCTAATCTTGTCCATATTTTATCTATGCAAGCTTTATTTGCATTCAGATCACAAAAGTCTCCCAGGGGATGGGGTTTGATGTCCGACAATGAAGATGAACAGCCTACTGTATTTCGTGGCTTTGGTGGACCGGCTGCCTTTACACCAGCACCAGTGCCGCAAATGATGCCGGCTGTGGCAGAGGTTAGCACTACCAATTGTGAAAATTTAACGTTGTGTCCTGGAGATGGTGATCACAGATAAGGGGTGGATTTAAAATGCAGACGAGCTTAACAACTGGGCAAGAATCTACAACATTATCCTACCTAAGACAAAAGGACAAAAGTACGTTTGCAGACGCTAACATGTCTCTACCAACACCTTTTATGGGAGATTGAGAACCTGCCATTAAAGTGTACAAAAGCTTGTACAATAGTAGAATAATATGCATCTGGCAAACGTCAGTGCAAATGAAAAGGCCAGTAGTGCATGCGTTGCAATGCTGCTAATGTGTCGTCAGTCGTTCAATCCAATATCTTTGTCTAGCAATATATACTAAAGTCAAAATGACCGTAATTTTTTAAGGTACTTCGAGTGCTGCTGTGATAGGACAAAACTGAACAACATCAAAGTGGGATAAAATGAGAATGAAACATTTTATTAGGCCAAAAATAAAACCTACGGGTTTACTTTCGACCACAATATAACCTTAGAAAACAAAATTGGTCTGACTTAATGCAACATGCACTGTTAACATTGCCACTGCGATCACGTTAAAAAAGACAATGTATAAGGGTATTGCGATAATATTGTTACAATTATGAAAACTTGATGTTTTAAGGATAATAGAATAATAGTTATATTAGTGACCATTGTAAACGACAACGCTATTTCAATCTGTTGATATGACAGTCGGAATAGAGATTGAAAAGACAAAGTCGTAAGAATTGTTCGAGATTCTGTCTGGGCAGGAAAATTCAAAAGAGGATAGAATCTTACCAGATTGAACACAATATGGCAAACAATCAAAATTATTTTTTCATCGTTTCATGACGAGTTGCAACGAGGTGAAACGTTTATTTTCACAGTAGTTAATATCATCATTGAAGACATGACCAGACTTTTTGTTTGTAAGATTGATACTGGTTCGCTCATAGTGTCGGAATAATCCATGACGGCGTTTTCCTGTTCAGTGACTTTACCAGACATAGACGGTTGTGAGCGTGTGATAATATCTAGTTTCTTTGTTAACTGCCAAGCACAGTCTTTTGTCTGGTATGGCAACAGGCAGGCCAATGATCTACCAGGCTTATTGCAGACCAGGTGTGAACAGAGTAAAACCCTGAGCGAATTGGTACGTTCGGAAAGAATAGATTGTCGTATCTTCAGTTGTAGTTGGGCGATTTTGGCGACTCAAAAAATAAACATGATCACCATTTCATGAGGATTTCAAAAATGCTATTGTTTTATGTTCAAATATGTTATAACTTAACTTTTATTTTTAACAGCACTGCCCAGTCAGGGTAGAATCTTATTGGAGATTAGAGCTATTATCGAACAAAAGAGAGCTGGCCCTCCAACCATAAAAGCCAGAATGGAATTAATCAGTCGTGTAAGATATTGGCTACAGGGGTCATCTTCCCAAATTGTTGTTGGGCTATAGAATCGAACAAGTTGGGAGCAACGAGAAAACGCCATAATTCTCCTTTCTTCAGGTGTGCAGCTTTGTAGTAAAACACTGAGAGACACTACGAGCGAACCAGTATCAAGCTTGCAAACAAAAAGTCCAGTTGTTTTTTCAGCGATGTTTGTGTTAAGAAGGGCTGCTACCAAATTATACTAGTTACTATCAAATAAAAAAGTTCTTTATGTTAGATGCTGTTGAAAAAAAGAAACAAAATAGTTTTGTAAGTGGTGAGAGTGTACCGTAGTATGAACAGTGTAAGGCATGTAGGCTAAACATTTTACTCCAAACATTTTGTTGTCTTTGTGGGAAAAAAATTGTTATGTGCTGAAAAACGACAGGTGCCATCTGACTTTGTACAGTTTGAAAGTTTATAAACCTCAATCTGTTTTAGTTAAGATCAAAATTGGTTGAGAGTCCCTGAAGTTCCAAGTTTATGCATACTTAATCTTAAGAACAAGCGTGATTTCAGTTCCAGCACAACTGAGAAGTATCAGCAAGTAGACCCGGGAATTATGGGTTACATTTAAGTTTACAAACCTGAAGATTTAAGGTGTATTTTGAGTGCAATGAACGGGAGGTGCAATATATAAGCGCCATTAGATGTCTAGTGATTATTCATAGAGCCCTAAGGTTTGATAGAAGCTCCTACAATGTAAATAGTGCGGTTTATTCCAAAGTATGGTTTGTGCGGGAAATAGAGTGCACAAGATTAACTTTATAAATGTATACAGTAACGTCATACATGAACTGATGGATATTGCATCAAAGGAGCGTGATTCGAACAAGTCAGGGCAGAATGTGGCCAAATTTTCAATCATCTGCCAAGTTCGTTTTAGTGACATAAATTAACAGAACCAAAATTCACAACAGGACCTGGCACATTTTTGAAACTACCTCTTGGTCACAACAGATTTTTTCTCTGACATTGTTATGCGCCCATGAGTGAACTTTCGGATGGATCCAACTACCAGTGTGTCCCCTAGTGGCAATTTTAGTTTTTTACGCTTACCTTAGTATCTTCAAAAGTCCTGAGCAGATTTTCATGAAATTTATTATGTAGGCACCTATTAGTGAGATGACGCTATCCTCCTGTTTTCGGATGGATTCGACGTAGTTTCCGCCACCTAGTGGCCATTTTCACTGTTTTCGAGTCTGTTTTTTTGCGTCCACCCCTCTATCAACCAAACGGCTCAAAGGATGATTGTGAAAATCAGCATGTATGTGCTTACTATGAAGAGGACAGTTGACGATGATTTTCCGACAATTTCGACTACTGTGGCACCTCTNTATATGATGTTATCAACGGACGACGACGACTTTTGGTGTGATGACGCTATCTTCCTGTTTTTGGATGGAATCGAGGTATTTTGCACCTCCGAGTGGCCATTTTTGCTGTTTTCAAATCTTGTTTTTGGTGTCCACCCCTGTATCAACCAAATCATTTGAAAATTGGCATATACGTTCTCAGTATGAAGACGACCTTTGATGATGGTGACTGACTACTGTGGCACCTCCTAGTAGTAGTTTTGTTTTGCACCCAAAGTTGTATCTCTTAAACCCACTGCAGGATCTTTACTAAATTTAGTAAGTGTACTTATATGAAGATAACAACAGACGAGGACGACTTTCAGGCGGGGCCAACGGACACTGTGCCCACTAGTGGCAATTTCATTTTATTCTGTTTTCCTTTGTTTCTCTGAAGTTCCTTGACAGATTTTTATGAAATACGGCATGTTCCTGTTTTTGGATGGATTGTATGTTTTTTGCGCCATCTAGTGGCCATTTTTATGATACAAATAAATAACCCTAAATGCACACCATTTGCAATGCATTCGTGGGCGCGTTGCTCTTGTATTTTCCTCTAGCAAACTCCATCCTTTTCCTTTCTGCATTTCAGTGGAATCATGGCCCGTCATATTTTCCATTATTTTAGTTGATGTGTTCACACAGTGCTCACAGTTTCAATATCACTCTATTGCAGTGAACTTGTGATAAAAGCTACGTATGTGTCATTAGATCAGCATTTCCACGAATAATTAAGACTGTTTTTAACCTGTGTGATATTGATTTTTAGTAAAAGAAGTTGTAGACTGAAGACCTGTTTCAAAAGCTGATTTCTTGTCTTGTGGTTTTTAGTCTGTTCCCAAGCAGGTTTATAAATGGCTGTCTTTTGACTTCAAGTTGTAGACACAATTTCTCTATCATTTAGTCTAAATTTTGTGAAACAGGTGAAACATAAAAGGAAAACTTTTTATTCAATTTAACTACAAATTGGTCACAATTTCAGAAAGTTCATTCATAGTTATATCGCGTTTTGGTCATGGTAGACCGACAAGAAAAACCTCGCCTCATTTTTGGGTCTGGAAATTCCTGAGAAAACCTCAGCTTTGTTTTGGCCGGTAACATGAGATTTCACGCCAATTCACATTACCTGATGGTGTTAAGATCCATTACCAGACCAGGTGTTATTACCGTGTTTATTGCCCCTACAGCCGGAATGGGTAATAAACTATGGAAATCACTGATAAAAGTGTGTCAAGTTTATAGTCCCTGTTACCCCTGAGATTCTATCGCGAACATTTCGCGTTATGGATTGGATGAAAATTCTAAAAATGCAATATCACTCTATAACAGTGAAGTTATGATTTAACCTACGTATATATAGATTATTACATGGCGAAATCGTTATCCCCCGTTATCTAGAGCCCGAGGGCTCTAGATAAGGGGGATAACGACTGAGAACATGTAATAATCTATTTATACCACATACTGAACGAGAAACATTGCAATGAATCGATCTACCTTTCTCGACTCGCCTCAGCTTTGTAACTACTTTCTATGTCAGAGGCCCAGGGGACGGAGGTCGTGACCTTTTAAGAAAAGCCGAGATATTTTTGTAAAATATGCTTTTACTCAAAACCAATTGAAAAATAAAACAAAATAGAAATAAAGTGAATCTATAAATTAAGGTTTAGCAACTGTTATAGCTTATTACACATATTATCACACTAAGCTTCGACCGGCAATATATCGTCTGCTAAAGTAGGTTACCATTAGTAACTGACTATAATGCTCAAGTCAAAGGATCCTGACCACACGACACCTGCAAAGCATTCAAATTAGAGATCGGTGATTTACAAGTGAGAGAACATGAGAGAAAAATTTCACTGAATTAAAATATTGTTTTTATGGAAATTATGCGTCTTATTTTTCATAGCGTATAATTGTCGGTGCAATGCCCTTTGCTGAGCATGCAATTGTTGCGCGTGCTCATTTAAGTATTCTATTTTCACGTTCGATGACGTCAGCCGCTGAGTGGTGTAGTGGTAAAGTCGGCGACTTGCAACTGTTGAGGCCCGGGTTCGAATCCGGCTTCGGTTTCCCGCCAAAATTTTATCTCACTAGTGAGATAACTTTATGGGTTATTACACGGTTGTATCTGTCATTCGAGGCTAGTATTGTGGTATAAGTGTCATTATAGACCAGCATTTCAATGAATAATGAAGCCTGTGTTGTATTGTTTTTAGGAAAAGACATTGGAGACCAAGGGCTTGTTTCAAAAGCTGTTTTTTGAATTGCATTCTTACAGATTTCTGTTTTTTTTTTTTGGCTCCAAGTTGTAGACAGAATTTCTGACTTTTAGTCTTAGCCTGTTTTTGCGAAATAGGTGAAACATAAAATAGAAACTTTTTGTTCAATTCAATCTAGAATACCCTAACAGGAAAATGGCCCCGAACACCCAGAAACATAATACCAACAACAGTTTTTTGTTGTTGTCTTGCCTCTGAAGTGGAATAGATAAATATGGATAAGCACGAAATGACTTTTTAGTTGCACTTTTACATGGCAACATGAGTATAATTTTACGTGAAAATTGTCTCGTTCGTCAAGAAACAGGACATTCTGGACATGGGATGAAAGCTACCAAAAGGAGGACAGTTGGCAACAATTTTCTTATTCAGAACTTTCACGTGTCATTTGTAGACCAATACAGCATTTCAGTGGAAAGCCTCGCTTTGCAAGCTTTGGTCTTGTGTCATTGAACTTTCACTTAAATGAGGAAGGGAATAGACAACCTCAGGTGGAGGAAGCTTTTGCCAAGGTTCAAGGCCAATTCATTCAATTTAAGCAAACCATAACGTTAAACTTTGTTTGCTAGTTCTTAATTATGAAACCATTAGTCACAGTTTGTTAGAGCCACCTGTGGGACTTTTTGGTCCATAGAGTAGGACTGCAACCGTGATTTATTTCCTCAGTATGGAATTCACTAGCTAGTCGACTGATGTTTTGGCAGTCCTGAATGTTTGGGCAATGTGTACTATCTGTTGTTTTTTGGAAAAAAGGCGTGTTTTCCATGACACTGTGTCTGTACGGAGTTTGTTCCAAATTTTTAAAAACAAAACTTACTGAATAAATACATATATGAGCTTTGGAAGAAAACCAACTATACAATGGCACTGCCTAATTAGACCTTTTTATGACTTGACTTTGCTGGACAATCTAACAAAAGTTGATAATTATTGAAGCAGTAAACTCTGTAATGAAATCGGCAAACACTTCATATTGTAAATTAATGCGACTTCACATTTTTATAACATTTTTTGTTATATTTGGGGCAATTAAAAAATTGATTGGTAGATATATTTGATATACTAGGGTACCCTGTCTGATATGAAGAATTTTGAAAAAGATTCAAGTCTTACACTGCGTCAATTATATGGAGCCTAACAAGGTTATACTTTGTAACAAATTTGTAGAGCCATGCATAGATCGAGGCCATATTGCATACAAGGTTATACTTCGTAACAAAGTTATAATGTCTTGCATAGCTCTTTTGGCAATGAAAACTTATCCCTACAAGAAATCTTACTTTTGAAATTTTTCATGATATATTGCTTTTGACAATGACTTCTTGAGTAAGAGCCTTTGAGGGATATTGGCTTCTGTGGATTAACAGGCAATGTGTTTGTCGAGTTTACTTGATATGTAGTGAAAGTCTGATACATTTATGTATTGTAAATATTGTCTGAAGAATTTGAAAATGCTCGGTAAGAATCCACGAGATGATTGTCGAAGACAAACACGTGATACAGAAATTTGTGTGGGAAACATGAATCTGTAAGATTCTTCTGTAACATCTTAGAATTCTGGGAAATCTGTAAAACTTTCGGATGATGCGCAACTCTTGACATATATGCTGATAGAATTTTTGCCGATTAAGGTAGCAAATACATCTGGAACACATCAGGTACTTTTGTAGCCTAAGTGACTTAGAATTCTGGGAAATCTGTAAAACTTTCAGATGAGTGATGCGCAACTGTTGACATAAATGCTGATAGAATTTTTGCTGATTAAGGGAGCAAATACATCTGGAACACATCGGGTATTTTCGTAGCCTCAGTGATCATCCCTCGGAGGTCTGTGCAGGCACTTCTTTTAAGTCTTTTGACTTTTGAAATGGAGAATGCCAGGAAATACACCAGCATGACCCTGTGATAACCAATTAAAACTTTAACGTAAAGTACACCAAAAGGCAGGCCAAGGATTAAGAATGACCTCTGGTGTGTCTTTTGAAACCTTCCGGGCAGATAGCCGTAATTTTTAGCTGTATGTTGACCAAACCTCTTCGGTGTTTGCATGTAGTGATTTCATATCAACCTAATTGATAATGATATTACATAAATATTAAGTTGATTTAATCATACAATAAAATGCACAC
The DNA here is from genome assembly GCA_002633005.1 of Phoronis australis. Lineage (NCBI taxonomy): Eukaryota > Metazoa > Phoronida > Phoronidae > Phoronis > Phoronis australis. The sequence goes on from NMRA01000205.1 coordinate 679,436, forward strand.
CCTGCACTTGTGTGTAAAAACGAGTATTGGGAAATACATTTTGTTGTTGTACCTTGTACTGTACAACTTTCAGTACACTTTTTAGCATGTACAGCAGTGTTAGTAGTAAGCCTTTGAAATTGCAATTTTAGCAGTTATTTCATCCAAAGTTGGAGACACTTTACCTCCACGTTATGTGTTATTTTACTTAAGACTACTGAATGTTGATAAGGGAATTTCGTTCTAGTTGTGATTTCTAATCATAGCTTATGCTGACTTGCAAAATAATAAGCTAACCTGGAGATGAGTGATAAGTTCAATCCCTTTTATCGATCAGTTTACGCAACCAAAAAGTCACATTTCAGCTGAATATGATTGGTATACATTATTTGGCATATTTGCAATTCAGAAATTACGACTTCACAAAGTGTGATGATCAAAGTTTCTATATTTTATCTGTGGCATATCTTGTCTAAAGCTTGTCATTACCTGCAGAGAATGAGAGCTTTTAAGTCGTATAATCTTGTCGCTGCCAAACAACGGGGCAACACATGTTGTGAACATAGCCTTTAAGCTACAATACACCTCCACAACTCTGGCCTTGAGCTTCTATGCTTTCATTGTGAGTTAGTGCATGATGTACTAACAATAGGTTATAACTCATGCCTGGAACTCCTTTTCCAATAAATAGCTGTAGGCTTGGGTTTTTGTTGACAAAATTGCTATTACTTGACCAATTTTATTATGCGCCCACATATTTATATGTGGACGCATTATGCCGTCATCTCTGTCCGTCCGTCCGGGCGGCGTCCGGCGTCTGGCGTCCGGCGTCCGCTGCTCTATCTCCAAAACCCTTTGACATACGTTCATGAAATTTGGCACATGTGTTCCATTCATGAATGGGACGGCATGTGCGAACTTTCAGACGGATCCGACTACCGGTGTGCCCCCTAGTGGCGATTTTAGTTTTTTACGCTTACCTTTGTATCTTCAAAAGTCCTGAACGGATTTTCATGAAATTTGGTATGTAGGCACCTAGTAGTGAGATGACGCTATCCTGCCGTTTTCGGATGGATTCGACATAGTTTGCGCCACCTAGTGGCCATTTTTA
>NMRA01000205.1:681229-701687 GCA_002633005.1 Phoronis australis
TGTTTCTGTGGTGCTTTAAGCAACTGGTGTATAGGATGTGCTTGTATTATGAAGATTACTCACATTTTGCCCCTAGCCTATTGAGGAGACAATGACCATGCCTTTCCATTTTGCAAAGTATGCCCTCTACTGGCCACTTTATGGTACCAATAAACAACCCTAGAAGGATACCGTATGCGGTGCAATTGTGGGCGCATTTCAACGCTCCGCGTTGCTCTTGTAAATTCAAGCACCCACATAGTCAAAAATTTTCTCATCTGTACAGATTTTATGGTGTCTATCAGTTTTCATGTCTCAAAAAATAGAAAAGTACAGTCAGGATGCTTTCAAGCCTTCTCAGATATGTTTTGATTAGAAACAGTTATTGCTCTCACTATGTGACCTTGTGAATAAAGTCACTCTATTGATGACTTACCCCTCTCGTGAGACTGAAATGTGGATTTGTAGAAATCAAAAATTTCCTCCAAATCAAACCTTGTTTAAAGGGGATGTTCACAGCATGTATTTGCCATCAGGTGTCTATTCCTTTTTGCATCACTATTTGTTGTAAAGGGTAATCAGTGGACGCTCAGCTGTCTTAGGACAATATGTTCTGGGGTGAGTTGTTGCAGCGTAACTCATAGTGTGGACATTACGTCATATGGTGACTGCATGCCACTCCTCCAGCGATGTGGGAAATGATGAGTGTTATTTGAGTAGAAAACTTGGGAAATGAAAGTGGGCATATCATTAGGGTGTTCTCCTGTTCACTGAATACAAGACATTGGACAACTGCAAGCTCCTTGTGAAGTGCCAACTAAGCATAGTCTTTTGTTTGGTATGACAACATGCAGGTCAATTAATTACCAGAGGCTATTACTGACCACGTGTGAACACCAGTTCGTTGTTGCATTCGAACAGAATAGATTGTTGTAACTTCGGTTGTAGTTGGTGATTCAAAAAATAAACCTGCAGCACAGCACAGTCGGGCTAGATAGGATCTGATCCGAAATTAGAGCAATTATCGAACAAAAGAGAGTGGACCCTCCAACCATAAATTCCAGAATGGACCCAATAAGTCATGTAAGATATTAGCTACAGGGGTGATCTGTCCAACTTAATGTTGTGGTACACAACCGAACATGTTCGACTCAACGGGAGAATGCCCTATGTACTCTTGTGAAATTTCATATGATGAGTAAAAATCTCTGATCGTGAGTTCATTCATTCAATAACTAGATATTACTATGATACATTTTATTAGAGCAGTACTAGAAGTTATATGTAGAGAAAGATTGCATCCTGGAGACGTAATAGCAGTGAAAATTAATGGTTGTCCTAAATGTCGTGTTTCTATGTTCGAGATTTCTGGCAATATCTGTCTTCCTTGTCACCTTATGGCTGGAAATGTAGGTAAACATCGATTACTGGTTGATTACATTTTGCGTGGAATACCAGCTTCCCACAATCCATTGCAGATATCCCACAAATCTCTCACCATAGAAAAGACTGTTTTGACTACAACAGATGCATAGACATGTTTGACCCCTGTTCTGAAATTTCATAGGTGGTTGAGAGTACGATTACTGCTTCATTTGAAGTCGCCAGGAAGTCAACCATTCCGTCAGACAACACGGCTCACAAGGTAACCTTTAAAGGAATACGAAAGTAGACCTAATCGAGTGTTATGTGTTGAAACATTATTACTTGTATTTTTACAAATGCCGTGCTAACTAAATTTTTTTACCATGGAATAACACTGAACAGATACTTTATAATGAATGTTTTCTTTCTGTCGTTCATAGAAAGAGAATGTTTATAATTGAATCTTTCAAGTATCAGTCAAGCTGTTCATCAGTAGAGATAGCCGGGGTACATTAAACTAGTTCCTTGTAAGTTTGACAGAACCACCTATGATCATTATGCAATTTTTGAAAATTACTTGAAGGAAAGGGTAATGTTTCGCGGGTAGGGTAATTTTCAATTTATTTATTCAAAAATAATTGCCAAAATGGTCATTTTTGATGATTAGCGTGGTGCAAATATACCAAATTTATGTAAGTGGCAAAATTGGACAAAATAGAATTTCACTGGTTGGCCATGTTGTTTGCTAAATAAATCTAATTACATAGTTAGAGCAGCAATCCGGCTGGTGAATGCTATTAGAAAATGACATCCGCTGGAAGCGGCTGATCTTCCATACTTGAATATCGAGTTAATGGAGAAATTTATGAATAAACACTAGATCCGTTCCAAAAGTTCTCACTACTAGAATATGCCTCAGATTTAGGCCAAAATTCGTGTAGACAGTGTCAGTAATGTTAGAATGGGAAGTACAGTACGCCCCTACATGTTATGGCGGTGATAATTTTATAAATTAAGAAATGAGATTCTCACTAAGGTTGCATTAAATTCATCTGCACATTTTCTTACTCTGCAGGTGACCATTGCCATGTTTGACTTAAAGTCGACGTTTGCGTACGAGTGCATACCGAAGAAAGCGGCGCATGCTTTCTTCAAGGCCAAAGTGACCAACACATCGCCGTACGCCATGTTGGCTGGTCCCGCCAACATCTTCTTGGACAACAGTTTCATTGCAAAGGTACACACTAATTCAAATACAGCAAAATTGCATTAATTTGGTCTAACCGGACAGCGAGATTCTGTTCAAGTAAGGTGAAATCCAACTTTTCTGGTGGGAAGCAGGCCACAGACTAGATCTGTTATAACATAGAACTTAGATGGAGTTCAGTGAGTATCTCACTTGTGTTCTTCCAAGTTAGTCATGCATTTAGTTTTTCTCGACTGGCCTTATGAAAAGGTTTCATTTTGATAACTATGGTCATTTCAATTGTTTCCCTGGGTAACAATGTATCTATTTGCAATTTAAGGTACTTGATAATTCAGGTAATGTTCTAAGTGCACAGACCCCAAGCTCCATTATGATGCACCCACATATTTAAATGGTGCATATTGCCATCATCTTTGTCTGGGCATCAGGCGTCCACAACTGTATCTCTCCTAAACCCCTCACACGAGCTTGATGAGATTTAGCAGATGTGTTCCTAGGAAGCAGAAGACAGATGACGCCGAATTTCGGACCTGTCCGACTACCGGTCTGGCAATTCTAATTTTTTACGCTTGGAGGCCCTCAACAGATTTTCATAAGATTTGGCAGTTAGGCATCTGTTAGTGAGATGAAGCTATCCTCTCGATTTCAGACGGATTGGAGGTACTTTGCGCCACCTGGTGGCCATTTTTACTGTTTTTGAGTTTGTCAGCCCTTCTATCAACCAAACCGCTCTAGGGATAATTGTGAAAATTGGCATATATGTTCTTACTGTAAAGACAGCTGACAATTACTTTCCTTCGACTACTGTGGCGCCTGCTAGTGGCAGTTAAGTTTTTGCGCCCATGGCTGTATCTCCCAATGGTTCTACAGAATCTTTATTAAATATTAATAGTTTATTTATATGAAGTTGTGAACAAATGACGTCAACTTTTGGACAGATCGGACTACCTGAATGCCCCCTAGTGGCAATTTTATTTGTTTACGTTTACCTCTGTATCGTCAAAGGTCCTCAACGGATTTTCATAAACTGAGGCGGATAGGCATCTATAAGTGAGATGATGCTAATTTCCGGTTTTCGTTTTGATTCAAACTATTTTGCGCCACCTGGTGTCCATTTTTAATGTTTTCGAATCTGTTTTTGGCGTCTACCCCTCTGTCAACCAAACCACTCTAAGGATGATTGTGTAAATTGCCATGTATGTTCCTAATGTGATGAGGAGAGCTGACGATGATTTTCCGACGACCTTGACTACTGTAGAACCTCCTAGTGGTAGTTTTTTACCCCGATGGCTGTATCTCCTTAACCTTCTGTTGGTTCTTTATTAAATTCAGCAAGTGTATTTATATGAAGTTGACAACAAACAACCGACAACAACTTTCAGACATGTCTGACAAACCCCTGTGCCCCCTATTTCATTTTGTTTTCTTCTGCTTCTCTGAAGCTGCTTGACGAACTCTTATGAAATTTGATAAAGTGCATTCTGTTGAAATTATGACATATTCAAGGTACCTAAACTACTCGGTTAACGGACTCATAAACGCAGTCACGGACACATGAACACGACTCATGGGCCTGCAAACACCATTCGCTGACTCACAAACACGGGAACGGACTCACAAACAGGATCCATTCACCCAAATACACTGGACACGGACTCACATTTACGAAGAAACACGGATAACGGACCGCCAAACACGGTTCACTCCGATAAAGCATGCCATAAACACGGGTCACGGACTCATCGGCTTCCTGGGTCAGCTGACATCTACATTTTGTCCGTAAACCGTGTTGGCGGTCCGTTAACCCTGTTTCTTCATGAATGTGAGTCCGTGTCTCGTGTATTTGAGTGAATGGATCGTGTTTTGTGAGTCCATTCCTGTGTTTGTGAATCAGTGAACGCTGTTTGGAGGTACGTGAGTCGTGTTCATGTGTCCGTGACCGTGTTTATGAGTCCGTTAACCATGTAGTTTAGGTACCTTGATGTTTCTGTTTTCGGATGTATTCGTCATATTTTGCACCATCTAGTGGCCATTTTCACTGTTTTCTAGTCTGTTTTTAGCATATATGTTCTTAGTGTGAAGAGTACAGTTGATGATGATTTTCCAAGGACTTCATCTACTGTGGTGCCTCCTAGTGGCAGTTATGTTTTTCGACCACAGTCTCCAAGTGGCAATTTCATTTGTTCTGTTTTCCTCCATTTCTCAGAAGTTCCGTGACAGATTTTTATGAAATTTGGTAAATAGTTTCGATGACATATGCCAGTTTTCAGATGGATTCGACGTATTTTGCGCCATCTAGTGGCTATTTTTATGATACAAATAAACACCCCTAGAGGCACGCCGTTTGTGGTGCACTCGTGGGCAATCAACGCTCCGCCATGCTCTTGTTCTTTTTTTCAGACTTGACCAATATTATCCAGTAGTATCCAATGTTACCAAAGGGTTTTGACATAGTCACTACCTTGTTCAAGGTTGCATGGATTACAGGATTTTTTTTCAAGCCTGATTAATTGCACATATCACCTGTCTGAATCAAGCGTAGCAATGGTTAGAACTCGAGCAAGGAAATTCAAGCTTAGAGAGAAATATCTAATGCCTTTAAGTTTGACTAAGCGTGCTCAACTTCATCTTAGTATTTCTAATTTGGTGTCTTTATTGTGTTTACAGAGTGATTTGAAAGCTGTAAGCCCGTCGGAAGAATTTGAGTGTTCTCTCGGAGTTGACAACGGCGTGCGTGTCACCTACAAACCTGTCCACAAGTTCCGCAGCAACTCTGGATGGATGTCAACATGGACGACAACCACGTTCCACCAGCTGATTGAGATTAAGAACACTCACACCACACCGATTAAGATTACAGTCACCGATCATTATCCGAAAAGTAACGAAGCCAAGATTAAGGTGAGTCTTGAAAGAGGCATCTAACTGTAACAGTCATTTAGCCTTTTGGGTGCATAGCCAAGATCTGACCCCAAGCAATATCTGCCAGCAACTGGTTATGCAAGAACCTGTGTGCAGTTCAATAGATGATTAATTCTGTGTAAATTTTCTGTTGTGTACCAATCAAGTGGTGGTCATCAGGCTACTTTAAGGGGATATCAGGTGATGTGTCTCTATGTGAATTAAGCTGATCTCCAAATCTTAGCTTGCATCACTGTACACCGGGAGAATTTGTTCAACACCCTAATGGAAAATGCTTTTGTTTCTTAGGTTTGCAAAATGAAATTCTCTACTTTGTTCCACTGTGGTGTTTTGAATTTATTTAGGCTGTTTTAACTGGAGTCATAGCAATAGTCAGTGTAGTGTGTAGTCAACCACTGTGATCAAGACATTAACCTTTGATCTATATTTCGACCCTGTTGCTGACACTGGTTTGATAGGTAGAGTGAGTTGCACTCAATCAGTTGCTCCAGTTTCAACTACATGTCTAAACACAACTGGGCAGAAAGGGATCATCTTTCAATGCGCTTGCACAATAGTATATATTCGGTGATCAGCTGGCATTCCATGTGGTTTGGACATTTGCTATTGTTTATGCGAGCATGCGCAGCCAGTCTTCGTGTAAGTGACTACTGCTGATCCACTTTGCGATCTAATGTGGTGTAAGTGCGACTTAAGTAGAGCAAGTCGCGCCGTGACACAATGACTACTGTCTCATGTAAAAGCGGTTTAAGTGAACAGCACGTTTCACTCTCCTACGTTTCAGGTACACTTGATTGAGCCTGCCCTGGCCAAGGAAAAGACAGAGGGTAAGAACACCGCATCGCTGAATAAAGACAACAACATCGTGTGGGACCTGAACATGGCCGGCAGTGCAACTGAAGAGATCAGTCTTAAGTACACCGTTGAACATCCCAGTGATAAGGTCATGGACACTGTGGTCGTCGATTAGGTGGAGTTGGAAAAACGCTCAGAATTTTTTATTGTTCTTCTCTTCGTCTTGGAAAACTAGAAAAAAAGATGGCAGAAAATAGTTTCCAAACTCATGGAAAAAAGAAAATACGTAAAAACTTTTGGAGAATGCCTAGTTTGTGAGTCATTTCCCGAGTTCATGCATTGAAGTGTGCTTAGCAACTGATACCATCATTAATAACCATTACTTAAAGTTTTTTTGTGTAGGAAAATTAATCCTGGTAAATTTGTGGAAGTGAATACGCAATGCGAGTGGTAACTACGTTTTTGGGGTTAACCAGTTCTCCTTTTTCGTGGAGTGGTTGAAGCTTTGTAGTCTTCTTAAGTATTGGTTGCGTTGTTTGAGTCTCGTAGCGGATTAGATGTTCTGAGATGTATGTGTTAGTTAAGAGTTGCTTACAAAAATGTTGTGATATTATGCTTATGTAATGTTGTGTCTTTGCAGTGCATGAACAGGAATGTTATTAAGTCTAGTACAAATGGTGCAATAGATGTATCCTGTTTGTAACCACCATTTTTATTGTTCTGGCCAGTTTTTTTAATTTTTTTTTGGATGAAATATTTTTCAGTGAATTGGCTATTGTCGCTGAAATATGATGTGCTGATTGATTGACCAAGTAGTTTGAAATAGGAATCGTGCAGTGCTGGATCATCTGTAAATATCTGACACTTTGTCCTGAGCATTTTCCTTAAATAAAAAAAAATTAGTGTAACCTGTCTTCGTAGTCTGCATTGTGCTATAGATGCAGTGTATCTGCACTTTACTCATCTTGAACCATTCTCCTCTTCAAAGTGTTAATCATATGTTTAATAATGTGAGTTCCTGTTAATTAAATGATTCATTTGTTTTTGCATTTCTTCAGATATCAAGTAAGATTGCTTGTAGAGATTTTTTATGCACTTTCAAGAATCTCAAACTACAGTTCTTTTTGTGAAGCCAAAGTAATAGCCATGTTCTCAGTTGAACTCTCCTTTTTGCAGAGGTAGAAAAAAGCACAGTGTAAATTTCCTCTGAACTTGGTAATTACGTTCATATGTACAATGTCTCCAGAACAAATAATTACTGTTGGTTCTGTTCCCATAGGATGCCAGTTGTTCATATGGCATTTTGATGGTCCATTATGTATAGTTTACTGTACTGTAGTTTTGATGTCATGTTTTTTCTACATAACCAATATCCGAACCTCAAGACATGTATTACATGACATTTGTTGGTGCTCAATTGTAGGGCTGCACTCCGTTAAGAATCTGGTATTGATGTTTTCTTATTGATACGATATCATAACAGAATTTTTATTCATTACACCCCCCCCCCCGCAGTGGAATGACTATCNACTATCTGAATTGACTCATCAGCCAGTTGGGAATACAGCGATGTCATTATCAGTGGCAAACCAATGTTTCCATAGTCCAGCTCTCTTATTGTCAGCTTTCATCTGATAAGCTCACCTAATCCAGCAGTCATGTTGTAAACAGCGTGCCTGACGCTAATCAGTATTTAACAATACTATTTGCAAACGACTTTCAACAAATGTCCTGGAGCAGAATGTGTTTTGTATAAAATGCGTAAACCAAAAAACTTCAAATGGAAAAAAACAGTTGACTTTCAGAGAAATTTGACTAAAGTTTTACACGTTGATTCTTTTGTGTGACTGTAAGCTCTGACCGGCTTAACCACAGTATTGTGTTCCAACACAAAAGACTTGCTTGACACGTTTAATTGATCGAGATTCTCGGTTAGATCGTGATAATGAAGATTTTTTGATTTTTACCCTCCAGAAGAATGATACTTAATAGCAAACATTTTGAAGTCTGGTCTGCACGCCACCTGTTGTCCACATCACATGACCCTAATGAATATAAAGTAAGTCTGAAAAGATTTCTGCCCCCACCGGGACTCGAAACAGACACCATGTTTTAAACTGGTGAAAACAAAGGAAAGGGTATCTTTAAGAAATGCTTCTGTTTTTGACACATGTGGGCTCTAGTGAACCTGTGTTTTCTGTCAAAAGGCCAAGTTTTGGTTTACTAAGCCACCTACAGTTATACATTGTTCCATGGNCAAAAAACTTCAAATGGAAAAAAACAGTTGACTTTCGGAGAAATTTGACTAAAGTTTTACAGGTTGATTCTTTTGTGTGACTGTAAGCTCTGACCAGCTTAACCACAGTATTGTGTTCCAACACAAAAGACTTGCTTGACACGTTTAATTGATCGAGATTCTCAGTTAGATCGTGATAATGAAGATTTTTTGATTTTTACCCTCCAGAAGAATGATACTTAATAGCAAACATTTTGAAGTCTGGTCTGCACGCCACCTGTTGTCCACATCACATGACCCTAATGAATATAAAGTAAGTCTGAAAAGATTTCTGCCCCCACCGGGACTCGAAACAGACACCATGTTTTAAACTGGTGAAAACAAAGGAAAGGGTATCTTTAAGAAATGCTTCTGTTTTTGACACATGTGGGCTCTAGTGAACCTGTGTTTTCTGTCAAAAGGCCAAGTTTTGGTTTACTAAGCCACCTACAGTTATACATTGTTCCATGGTCAAAGTATATGTGGTTTCTGCAGCTTTGAAAGAAATAGACAATTCATTATTTTTTGAGACCAAGCTCATAACAGAAATTTCAGGGCACAACATGACCTGAAATTTCAGGTCACATGACCTAGTGTTTCATGAGCTTCTTGGTCTGAAGAAGTATGAACTGTCAGTATTCCCAGAGCCCAGGGATCACTTGTAAACCGCGTAAGGACCGAGACATACCAATTTTATACTGACAAGTGGTCTGAGTTTACCGGAGACTTCACTGACACCACCGGTTTAAGGTGGATCTTGCATGCTAATTCCTTATTTCTGCAATTGATTAGTCAAATTAGAAACGCAACACAGAGTGACAATATGAATTCGAAGTAGGTTTAAAATTACCAAATGTTTTTAAAAGTTTTGTGTCAAAAATGATCCGCGGTAAATCACTCGACCATGACCAGTAAGTGTAGTGTTGGGGCAATAACACTGTATGATGCGGATTATGCGAGCCCCCAAGGTACGTCATTAGTGCAAAGGTCACCTATTTGCAGAATTTGTAGTTTTCACATACACAAGTTGTCAATGAGTACAACTGCACTTTGTTTAGCATAGACGACGTTCGAATAACATTGTCGTTTAGTTCTTGCTATACACTAGCGTGGTTAAGACCATGCGAATACTTCTTTAATGGACTTTAACTGGGTGTATAGGGAAGGCCGTGTATTCCGACAGTCAGTGTTGGGAATTTCAAGAGATGATGATTAACAATTATGTAGGCCCTAGGACCAATATCTATGTGTATTACTCCCAGGTAGGCCCCACTAAATGCTTTCGAATTTTACTCAAGGGCTTATACTGTGCCATCTTTCATGATGCCACGCTATTGTTAGTTTACTCTTTGTATCCACATTCTGTGCTCACATGTATTCCTCTGTGCTCATGAATGGTGTATATCGGAATAAAACAAATAAAGAGAGTTTGGGCTCATTTTGTTGGATGTGGCTTGTCCGTTGTGGTCGGCCTTAATTTAGAAAACGCGACTTTTAATAGAAACGCATGATTAAATTGGTCTTCAAGGCAGAACCAAAATCAGGTGTCTCTTTCAAGTATCGTAATACTTCATTAAGACAGAAATTTGGTCTTACATACCCATTTCTGAAAAAAATAAACTGACTTAATCAAAACAACAAAGTATCATAGAATATATCCTTCACTGCTACTTACTGAGAAAAGAGTGCGTAAGACCAAATTTCTGTCTTAATGTCTTCAGTCACTTTTATGAAACAGGCTCAGAGCCCATGGGTCAAATCTTTGTACCCGAAATTATTTTTGACATTTATGTTCGAATTCAAGATAAGCATCAAGAATGTTTCCATTCATGCTGATGAATGTTTAGTCGAAGTTTGCACTTGATGACCTCTAGATCCGACCTACGAACTCGAGGAAAAACTCCAGAGTTCAAGTAAAAACTCGAAATTTTTAACTCAGATTAGACGTTACAGCATTAATGTTGAAAGCATTAATTGGAGGATAACAGTCGCCCATATAAAGCACAGCATACCTGAACACATAATAATATACGCTTATCTTGAATTTGTACAAAAACAGAATGGAAAATGTCACAAAAATGCCAGTTTGATTTCGAGTAAAAAGACTAGACCTCGGACGTGGGTTTCCGTCAATTTTTACATTAGAAATTATCCACATTATTTACCAAAGATTGTCAAAGTTCAAGAAGTAACTGTGTGATTATTTTCTAGTTGATCGGAAAAATACTTAGTCATTGACTTCCTAGTAAGCCAGGGGCGGATTCAGGATTTTGAGTTAGAGAAGGCCAGGGCAGAGTATTAGCCAGGATTTTGCCCGTTAGACATACTGCCAAATGGAATCTGGAAGAATTTTAGGGGGGCCATGGCCCCCTTGGCCCCCCTCTAAATCCGTCACTGTAAGCTCTCAATATTTTATCTTAAAGACGACAAAACTCAATCGTTTCATAAGGGAGAGAGGGGGAGAGGGAGGAAGGCAGGAGGAGGCGGGGGGGAAGAGAGGGAAGGAGGGAGAGAGGGAAGAGAATTCTTTATTTGCAATGAGGTGGATAAATTCAATTATAATGAAATACATTTCTGATTACACTTGATAAGATGCCCTCTTTAAAGGTTTGTGGCCGCTATCAAAACGAACAGTTCGTATCCCAGTTCTGAACTACTTACCGTAGGTACATATTCAGCAGGAAATTTTTTGGTTGTGTAGGAGATTAATAGACAGGTTTTACTAATCTCACCGTCACCCACCACCACACATTTGATGGTCTGCATTGCCCAACTGGGTTCTGCAAATATAGTCATATAGTCTTAGGTTCACACGCACACAGACAAGCTGCGGCAGTGCAGTCGTATGTAACTGATGTAAACTGCACCAGCAATACGATTATCCTATACCTAGAATGTGGTCTTGCACTGGCGGTGTATGTCACCTCCGACCGGGGTAGGTATATTTCCGTAGCATCTAATTTTACTTCGGTCTTTCGTATCTGTGCATGAGTGAACAGCCATGTGATTTTTAAAATGGAGTCTGACGGCCTTTATGTGGAACTCAATAGTTTTGAGAGTCACGCTTGAATTTACCTTCAAATTGACACTTGCTGGGTTATGCTGCGTGGAAATTGAGGAACCCTTCACCTGCCACGGAGACACCCTTCACTACTGAGACACCCTTGAGGTACCCTTCACTACTGAGACACCCTTGAGGTACCCTTCACTACTGAGACACCCTTGAGGTACCCTTCACTACTGAGACACCCTGAGGTACCCCTCACTACTGAGACTCCATTGAGGTATCCTTCACTACTGAGACACCCTTGAGGTACCCTTCACTACTGAGACACCATTGAGGTACCCTTCACTACTGAGACACCCTGAGGTACCCTTCACTACTGAGACACCATTGAGGTACCCTTCACTTCTGAGACACCCTTGAGGTACCCTTCACTACTGAGACACCATTGAGGTATCCTTCACTACTGAGACACCCTGAGGTACCCTTCACTACTGAGACACCATTGAGGTACCCTTCACTTCTGAGACACCCTTGAGGTACCCTTCACTACTGAGACACCATTGAGGTATCCTTCACTACTGAGACACCCTGAGGTACCCTTCACTACTGAGACACCATTGAGGTACCCTTCACTACTGAGACACCCTTGAGGTACGCTTCTCTACTGAGACACCCTTCAGGTCCACTTCACTACTGAGACACTTAGGATCTGTACTGAAAAAATCTGACTGGTCGACAGTCACTTTTCATTCATTACTTAATCAGGAGTTTTGGCAGTGTGAATACACTGGCTATCAGTTCGTAGTGATTGCAAGAAAACGGTGGCTTTGGGGCAATAATCGCTGATTTCGTGTATTTTGTTCGTTTATGCACTTCTGGAAAACGTTTGTTTGTAATCAGTTTTAATAGACTTTGTGCAATGTTTTTGATGTTTGTGAGAAAGAATGCAGTTCATGTTGTCAGGTTTTGTAAACATTGTGAAACAGGCTACTGGTGCTGACACGACCTGGATTTTCAAGACACTGAAAAATCAGCACGTGTTGAGTGTCACTTTAAATCATTTTTCGTAAAGGGGGTTTCCGTTGATAAGCCTATGGGCGTATATTCGGAAAATTTAAATTTTCAGGCGTTTTAGCAACACCAAATAAACGCCCATGGGCGTGAATTTGGCATAATTTTCCGAATAAACGTCCATGGACGTTTTATCGGGTGGCCTTATCTACGGAAAACCCCGGTAACACAGACTCCAGAACCTCATAGAATTCGGTGCATTTCATCAACGACAAAACGTGATTACTGGTGGAGCTGATGGTTATTTTGCAAATGCATACACGAGTCCGCGGTTTCAAGCATGCACAGCGTGTTTGCGCTGCGAGATGTTTGTTTTCAGCATCGTTGCTGCTGTCGTATCATTAGCGCTTATCTAGGTCAATGTACCTACGTGTAAGTCCAGATGCGCCTATTTCGGGTTCGCCTGTGCGTCAAACACTTGAACACGGAACCAAAAAGCAGTGTTTGAACACATTTAAATGAAACTCGACTTTTCAGTTACAAGACGGTAGACATTGTTTAACACTTGTTATTTAAATTATAAGCACCAAAACGAGACACATGCAATATACAGTGTACAATTGTTAAGCTTAAAATAAACCCATTAACAAAAAGTAACTGGAGTTTACAAAGTTTTACAAAAGTTGCGTCTTGTTGTTGAAAGTTTAAGACAAGTCGGGTTTTTTCAGCACAAAGATCGTTTTTACGATTCATGTGAAAAAACAAATCCTACGCTAGTCTCAGATTGATGACATGGACAAAACCTCTTGGAAATTTCGTCAAAATCCCTCGGCAAGCATTGGCTGCCCATGTCATAAAACTGAGACTCGTATAGGATTCTCCATCAGCTGCGTCATCTCCTCACATAAATGGTTTTCGCTAGACAACTCAGATTTAATTCCTATGTAAAATTCGCCCCGGCACCAATAAAGAACTAGTTATTCGTGAGGTAAGAAAATTCTGTTATAGGAAGGATCTGCATTAGGGTATAATCAGGAAGTATAATCCATGTATCCGGGGGGGGCGGTCATCATAAATGCGGGAGGGTATCAGTGGCGGGTCTAGGATATCACAAGGGGGTGCCCAACATTTTTTTTCTGTAAAAATTTGCTCAAAGCACGATTATAAATGCGCATAGCATTGAATGGGGGGTCGGGAAAGGGGTTTGCCCCCCTCCCGCCCAGGAAATTTTTTTGTTTTTTCCTCTAAAAATCAAGCATTTACCTTGATTCCCGAAGTATTATCCAAGAAAAAAGGCAAAAAAAACCCGGAGAAAGTGTCAAACAGGAAAAACTGCAAGTACTACAGACTCAAACTCACGACCTGGCAGATAGAGCGAGCATACTTTACCACTGCACCACCACCGTTTAAGTCCAAATTCGATACTAAGAGACCTACTTGTTTATGGTTCACAGCGTTTGCGCGCGAAACCTCCTTCTTTTGTAATGCTTATTACATGTTTTATATTTTGTGCAATCAGTTCGTAACAAATTTGTTGTATTTAAAATAGTCTTCAATTGTCCAAATCAAAAGGCCAAATCCGTTTTTTGTGTTGGCAATTAATGAAGCGATTGCTTTGCAAATCGTCTTAAGTTAAGGTTTGACAAAGAGAGAATTATAAGTTTCTCAGTGATTCACTAAGGCTTCGATTAAAATTGACATATTACCAGCAGCTTCTGTTTTTTCATCATCACTCAGATTCCATTTTCTTTAAAAAATGAAGTAATTTTCTTCATCGCACAGTGGAGCAGACGACGGAAACGGAGTCGTAGTGTCCAGCGCCACTGCCGGTCGCCTGGGATATCGCGGGGGAGCCTTTACTTAGCCATAGTTTCGTTACGATTGCGCCGTGTTCCGATTTTGACACTTGAAATTGGCCCCGTGCCCCCCCCCCCTAAATCCGCCTATGGGTACTGCTTCATATTGAAAATAGTCAAAAAGATTTACCAAGCAAAAAACCTTGCTGCTGGACAAACGTGAATAATTTTGGCTAAGCTTGAAATTTATTGATCAGCTTGAACATTCGTTAATAATATACCAAATATGATATTAACTGTTATAGTTTGATTAGCTGTGTAATTAAAGCTCTGTATTTCCCGAGAATTTGTAGTTTGCTTGAAAGTGCTTTTAAGCTTTTAAAAACAAGTATTAAAAACTTCGTTAATTGGAATCTTTATTGATCAGTCACGAAAAACCTGTGTTGAATGAACGGCTCACATGTTTGTATAACACGCTGGCTGTGTTTCGATATGATTGCGGGTTTCCAACCGTGTGTTGCATTCACACTATCTGCTTGTATGCCCCTCTTTCCGCTGTCATGTGAATTGCACTGTTTATTTCGCTCTGTGTATGTTCATTCCACTCATTCCCTGATGATGTGACATGACGTCACGAAATATAGCTACTCTTTTTATTTGTTTGTTTGTTATGTCTCTCGGTCTTTTACTTCATACCTGCACAACAGAAGAAAGAGGAGTGTTCCGAAATTACGAACGTACCAGTATCAAGTTCGCTAACAAAAAGTCTAGTTGGGTCTTTAACAAAGTTTGTGTAAACGAAGGGCTACTACCGAACTATACTGAAACAAGTAGTGGTGAATATTGAAGGACATGAAGCTTTAATAATATTGGCCAAGATTGAGCAATAATGGTCAACATGAACAGGAAGACGTAACCTACAGAGTGAAAAATTTAGTGAGTATGGATTATTCAAGCATGTCTAATTCAATGTCGTACACTTCAAAACAATGGGGTCCATTGGATCCTAATTTCAAGTGTTGGAGGTTCATTATTCCCTCACAACAAAACGATATGTAGGCTTACACTAGTTGTCAATTCTCTTGACAACTCTGTAGGCTTCTTGGCCGGAGGCATGACACGCAAGTGCCGATCCTTTTCACTATTGTTCGATTGCGACACTAAACCAGACAACCGTATCATGACTACAATAGGATCTGCTTCTCACACTAATAACTTCTCTCCCGCTAATTTCAAGACATAATGTGACATCCCGCATTACATCTGCAGTGAAATGGCAATTGCTCATATTAATAGTCACGAAAGCCGATAAAACAAACAATTCACAGGGCCCACTCACTGCTTAAGTTGTAGCGAACGCTGTGTTGATTTTAGTGTTCAACCCAGGCTGAGTTTTTGTGTTATTCATCCATGAAGAAGGCGCATGTTGAGATAATATGTGCGTTATCTTGGACAGTACAAGAATTGTTACACATGATTAGGTAAGACACCTATCTTATGGTCGAAAATCTCCAATCCCGGGACGAAAATTAATGTCAGGCACCACATGCCTTGAAAGCCTTGGATCACGGGTGGGGTTGTTGATACCGGTTCACCGATGATTGACAGCGGGTAAGCGCAGATGCCAGAACCCGGCTAATCATTTGAAACAAACAAGTCACGCCACTGTCCTGCAATTGTGTTTTTGCCACCCACTCTGTCACAGACTGTAGAATTTACCGCCATAGCTCACATGAAGCAGATATAAACAACTTAAATAAAATGAAAGCAAAATTTGTGGACTTAAGACAGACCGGCGAGAGCAATTTTTCATAAATTCTTTTTGGGTTATTTATCGACTGTTAAAATGAAAAGAGTTGTCGTAGCTTCTACTTTCAAAATGCAAAGAAGTATAATTGCTAAAAAAATGAAAACGAAGTCAAGCATTTTTTAACTCCATTTGTCTTGTATAATACAACTTTTCGAATGTATAGCAACTATTTATACTCACAAAAATGATATATTATATATATATTATATAAGATAAATTATGGAGCATTTTTTGAAAAAATTTCGAAGTCATCTTTTGATGTTCAAAAGGTTGCGTAGCGGGACGGGCTCTCTCCCGTTAGCGCGAGTCACTATTCATATTCTGATGTCCATTGTGATGTCTAATTGAAGATATTTGTTGGCTAGTCATTGGTAGGCAAATATCTATGTGGGTTCTCTGGAGACCTCGTGGTTTCAGGGAGTTTTCGATAAGAGTTTGTGAAGTGTGACTGTATCGTTGGTATAAGTACAATCTATGATTAAACTGCAGTCGCTGGTCTTATTATTTGTTTGTGAAACGCGAACCCGTGACAGTTGTAAGGCCTCGATTACGGCTAAAACGTTATTAGAATTGTCACAGAAAGGTGAAACTCTCTTTGATTTAAAGTATAAGAATCTTTTGGCATATACAAAATATTACATTGAAATTACAAAAATTATGAGAATTATTTGAAAACGAATTTAATTACTGAAAAAAACATAATCCTAAATCAGTTGTTCATTCATTAATGCGTGTGTTACTAGGAGCACCTGCAGCGGTTGACTGTTGTATGTATGGGTCCTTGTAATTACACTAATGACACTGTTAACGAGTAAGGGTATTTTTTGAATAAAGGACAAGCCAAACGCTGTAACTGTATTTAGCTTGTTGATGGAAAACCACTGACGTCCTTCCGCAGGGCACGATCACTACATTAGTTTCACAGTTTGTTAGTTGACCTATAGCCAGCCTCCCGTTCAGTAACGCTAGGACCTCGCTAAAAAGGAAGACTTCGCTAGATTACGTGAGATATTGCCGTGTATTTTAAATGAGAACACGTGACTTTGACTAGATTTTAGCTAGGTCCTAGCGTAGGTCCTAGCGTCTACTGAACGCACGCCAGGATTTTGAGTGACTGTTTAACTGACCAATCAAAACGTAGCATTCTTGACAGACCTTCGTTTCCAAGCCACGATTTTAACCTACCAGTAACACATTGCCGGGTAAAACTGATTGTTTGTTTGTCTGTATTACGCAAGGGGGCGGAGCTCAATTGTCCCACACTTCTACAAGACCTTAACTTTCCTCACTACATATCATTTGATTATAGGCAACTCACCTAGGCCAACTCGCTATCGACACGGTGATTTCAGAGGAAAAAGCCGTAATAGACCTTAGTGACATGGTAAGTTTAAAGTCACTATTTTCTTGAATGCTTTCTAACGGCAATGAGTGTTACATACAGAGGAGCGCCAGTGATTTAGTGTACAAATTCTTTCAAACACGGAGCTCCACCATGTTTGACATGATAAATGTTAGGATGGGCTGGTGTTTTCTTGTTTCACAAGACAAATGAAATAGCAACGTTGCGTTTTGTGGTAAAGTGAAAGTGTCATGCTCAGCAAGTGTAAATTATGTGTTTTCTGTAAATTAAAGAAAAGAAAAACCAGGATTTTGCTCAATCTTCTATTTTTGCTGAAAGAGAACCGTGTTGTGCTTATTTGCCTCTTATTTACACAAACACAGTGAGAGCTAGGTGATTTCGTTCGGTACAATGCCTTTCCTCTGAATCTACAATTTCTCTTAATTATTACCAATAAACTTTATTGGTCAGAGTAATGTTACTATTATTAAATACTACGCCCAAATATAATACTTTCCAGCTTTTTCTCGGCTTTACTACAATTATTGTGATATATAAAAATATATATACTTTTCGTCATTAACAGTAAAAGCATATGTGACGTTTAAAGCTCAATTCTCATTTACTTTTATCAAATTGTTCAAGATATTTAGCAGTACAAGCGCATCCCTGCCTAATGATCAATTTCTAACTCCATAACAATGGAGGCTCAAAGTTGAAGTAAAATTGTCACTTTCTTATTTCACAGCCATCACAGTTTAGTTAGTGTAACACTTTTTTGGGCCGAAACACATTTTTGAAATTATTGTTGGTAAAATGTTATAAGCTTTGACGAAAGCAATAGAGCAAAAGATGTTTCTGTTATTTTATTACAAATCGAGAATTCTCGCCATTGCTTGCCGGTCAATCACCAATATCCATGCCAATTAATGCTCTCCGCATTAAACCGGTTCATTTTTGAAAAAAGTAAAATTGATTTAGGACACTTTAAACAATAAAATCTGTCTCAAAACGTTTCTTAGTTAAACTGGAGATGACTTCGGGCTTCAGCCAAATAAATGGCTGTTCGGTATTTCTTCAAACCAAGCTCATAAAATTTCAGACTTTTCAATAGCTAGGACCGAAGAAATAATGAAGTTCATTTCTGCTAGAGCCCAGAAATCACTTCCAAAATGGACAGGGGATAAAAGAACATGACCTAATTTTATAACGGCGTCTCGTCTATGTAATGCCTAATACGCTGGCGTATTTTCAGAATATGGATGTTCAACGATGTATTGTATTTCAAGTGATGATCTTCGCATCTTGTGCTGCTCTTGACATCAACATTAATCAGAGATCTTTATCACTTCTTATCCCATATTGCGGGACTGAGAGGTCACGTGACAAGCGCGAAGAGCCAGAAAATCAAAGATTCGATCGTAAACTACACAATTCCGCTGTACGAACTGAAATGAATACTTCAACCAGAAGTAAATCTACCATCCCAATGACTGTTTTTGGCGCCACCAATACTTCTAATTCAAGACATTCCAATCGACGTACCAAAAGACAACCGTTACAGACTAGACGATGTCGATTTCTGGATGGTGTTATGTTTTTGGGATTTTGGAGCTTCCCAGCATCCATCCGGAACGGAATGTGCACAGGTAGCTGTGGATCCCTAGAGTGTCGACCCATAAAATACAGAGAAAGAGTTATGACTTTATCTCCAAATACGTGCATACCACGAAACGCATCGTGGTCCATCGAGTACGAGTTACACTGGACCACACAGCACATCTGGGTAACTGTAGGATGTCAGTGCGGCTCTTGACGGCCATCGACGACTCCCGTTAGATTCTCCGCAGCAGCTTGTCCTATGTCCGAACAACAGTAGGCCTACATATATTTCGTGATCTTGTTCAGTTACCTTGTGTAGACTGTATGTTGTGATACTTTCTTTAGTTTACCACACTTTCACCGACACCACGTAGTATACTGTGCATTGTGATATTTTCAATACTTACTTAGTTACCCCACTTACACACCAGGTACTCCATACCGTGTGTTGTGATATTTAGTTACCATGCTATCACACCACGTTGTCCTAGATATGAGTATGCTATTCTTTGAAATGAAAATAAAAACACATTTCACATTGCACTGGTTTTAAAATTTTCAGACATTCCGAAGCCTTATAAATACGTCTTACTGGCAGGTTGTTGAACGTCACAACAGCCGGGCCAGGAAGCTTGCACACCACTTTCACATCGGTATATGGTTTACTCATAGGCATCTTGTGATGTGTATGGTTTACTAGTACAACAGAAGAGTAGCTACTTTTACATGACGTAACCCGGTCCCTCCAAATTATTAAACATCCTGGCATACCGCGACACCACCACAGCCAGATTTTTTTTACGGCTGGCGCATATCGTCACATTGACTGCTTCTGGCGCGTCGCGGATACGATGTTTTCTCTATAATTCGTACACTGTTCGTACAGGACCCTTGAAATATGCCATTTGTCCCCAATAGTTCGTACAGTAAGAGTCCGAGGGAAAAATAGTTCGTGCACTAGTGTACGAACTAATAGAGAAAACACCGTATAGACGACTATCAAAACCGGCAATTAAAATTACTTTGTGTATGGTTGTTTATTGTCACCTTTATAGCATCAACCACGGCACCAGATTTCAAAACTCGAACTGTTGTAGAAGTTTTACAATTTACACAGTTAACTCATCAAAATATCAACACCAGGTGATTATGCACTCAGTGACGACCCGTGATGGACAAGCATCATCGAGGAGATAGGACATGGGGTGGCTTCCATGATCACCCAGCGACTCAGGAAGGTGAAGGCGGAGGATTCGGCATGATGATGGGTATCTGTGGCGGCGACCCGAGATTAATCAGAGGTGCTGGCCATGGATTCCCTGGAAGAGGAATGCATATGTTTGCCGG
>NMRA01000206.1:0-45652 GCA_002633005.1 Phoronis australis
CTTGACGTCGGTTTATCAACGTTTGTTTAACTATTGAAAGGTGGTAAAATTGAATCAACCTACAAATACTAATTGCGTGAAATTAAACCAGCGTAAACTTTATGTTGAAATGCTGACGACGTGGTAAAATCAAAGTAATGTAAAATGATATCGCGGAAACATAATTTCGAACTCTAGATATGAGACTAATTCTTATACATTATGCATAAAAAAGTATCAACAACCAAGAAATTTGAAATGTTACAGTAAATTTGCATAAAAATCAGAATACAACGCAGGATGTTTTACGACCTTAAGTGTTTTTATGCCCGGGAATGCTCAACAGTAGCCCGCATTGGCCGCCATCCATTATTGCACTTGGTCATCACTTCACCACACTGTATATTGCGCTTTCCCTTTGATAATTATTGTGTATTTTTGTACAATTTCTTAATAGGTTGGTACAGCAATAGACCAAAAGTTTATTTTTGGAGCAACATAAACAATGGTTTGAATCAATGTTTTAACAAGAGCAACGCAGAGCGTTGAAATGCGCCTACAATTGCACGGCATACGGTATCCTTCTAGGGTTGTTTATTGGTACCATAAAGTGGCCAGTAGAGGGCACATATGTAGTATGTTGTACTTTGCAAAATGGAAAGGCATGGCCATTGTCTCCTCAAAAGGCTTAGGGGCAAAATGTGAGTGATCTTCATAATACAAGCACATCCTATACATCAGTTGCTTAAAGCACCACAGAAACATAGAATTAAAAACAAATTTACCGACATACGAGATTTGCACAGCATTAGAATGCCAGAAACAAATTTCTACTTGGAACTTTTCCTTCATAGTCACGAAGTAACACAAAGTATACACCTGAAGACCTATGAAAATACAGAGGGCAATGTAAAATACTAAAATTGCCACTAGAGGCATACCGGTAGTCAGAATCATCCTAAAGTCGTCATCGTCCGTTGTCAACATCACATAAATACACTTGCTAAATTTAGTAAAGATACTGCAAATGGTTTGGGAGATACAGCCATGGGCGCAAAAAAAACTGCCACTAGGAGGCGCCACAGTAATCAAAGTCATGGAAATTCAGCGTTAACCGTCCTCTTCATAGTAAGAACATACATGCCAATTTTCACAATCATACTTATAGCGGTTTGGTTGATAGAGGGGTGGACGCCAAAAAACAGACTCAAAACCAGTAAAAATGGCCACTGGGTGTCGCAAACTAGGTCGAATCCATCCGAAAACGGGAGGATAGTGTCATCGCACTAATAGGTGCCTACATACCAAATTTCATGAAAACCCGTTCAGGACTTTTGAAGATACAAAGGTAAGCGTAAAAAACTAAAATTGCCACTAGGGAGCACGCCGGTAGTCGGATCCCTCCGAAAGTTCGCACATGCCGTCCCATTCATGAATGGAACATATGTGCCAAATTTCATGAACGTATGTCAAAGGGTTTTGGAGATAAAGCAGCGGACGCCGGACGGACACCGCCCGGACGGACGGACGGAGATGACGACATAATGCGTCCACATATAAATATGTGGGCACATAAAAATTGATTTCGGCCGACGTTTGTTCATCAACAACATAGACAGAACAGTTACAGACACTGACCGCTTTTGTTAACTTCTTGTGGCGATGATACAAATGATTTTTTTACCATCATTGATAAGAAGTTTTACTGAGATGAGGTATGATTTAATATGCATGCCTAATACTATATGCGCAGACACGAAGCTTGAAAAGTTCTCTTATCATCCCTTGTAATTCTGTGGCAGTTGTTTCTTTCATCTGTTGGTTGATGAACGCACATGCGGTCTTCAAATGTACAGTGTAGAATCTGGACTATTGTAATTATGTTTTATTTCATGTTCTTTCCAAAAATTATGAAAATGATTGTTTGTTTTCAGAGCAAGGGAAGAATTGTAATCAGATATAAATGTAAATGGCTTATTGTAGGCATAATAGGTGTTATTCACAGTTATTACATATAATTGAACCGATATTACAATATAAGTTTGCCTAAGACCGTGCTCCTGTAATCGGTATGCCGCGTAGACTGAGACAAATATCTCTTCACCACATATTCACATCTTTCCATTCAAAATTGTTTTATTTGTCAATACGTTGTTGTCAGAAAACACTTATTTTTGGAACAATGTGAACGACCAACTGAACCTGTAACTGGCACAGATTTTAATGTCACCGATGCATGGAAACGGAATGTGCAAAGATAAAATTGGTTGTAGCCTCAACAGTGGTAATTCCGTGTTTGATGTCAGACTGTAAGTTCGTGGAAATCGAAACCATATGATTTCGAAGTTAGAGCCTTCCAAGTCCGTGGGTTTAGGGCATACAGGACCGTGTATTTTGCGTCTTTACTGCAAGGGTTGATACTATGAAAATAAAATCCCGCAGTAAGAGCTCTTCGGTGCAACAACCCACTCACTATCCCATCATCATAGAAGACCCGTGAAGAACATTAAAAACGCAAAAATATGCAGTTTAGTGCAACACAAACAAAAAACAAGAGTGGGCGAAGACTATCAAAAATAGCTGTGTTTACAAAATGACTACGGCGTTGGATTGACCGGGAAGCAGCCAATCTAATGCAACTTGTTAATGTCACGAGTTAAAAGATCAAATGTAAAGAATACTTTCACATTTTGTTTTCCAGAACTTGTCTTGTCCATAATCCAGTGTTCAATATTACCGCTTGCCTTCAACCAGCAAATTAGTGGTGAGCTCACATGTAAGGCAGACACAGTAAAACTAGGTTAATTTATTTGACCCTGTGCCTAGACGAATATGCATCTGCATACAAAGCAGTATCAGCCTGACAACCTATTATGCAACTGCTACTCAAGCCTAAAATAGCAGCGGACCAATGGGTCGGTTGATGTCCGGTCGGCAATTTGGGCGAGAGTGTCAGGTCCATTTTTGTAGATATAGCTTCTGCTTTCGACTGTGTCCCTCACGACCTTCTACTTCACAAACTTCGATCCTATGGCATTACTGGTATTCATTTAAACATAATCACCTCATATCTTTCCGAAAGAACATACAGTGTTCGTGTCGACTGCGTACTTTCAACTTTATCCCCTCCTGGATTTGTAATCGCAGGTGTACCGCAGGGTAGCGTATTTGGCCCTCTTATCTTCTTGGTTTATATTAATGACTTTCCTGATAACCTGTCATGTAGCACATACATGTACCTTTATGCGGATGACACGGCGCTTTTTTACCCCTTCGCAAGGAGCAGCCCTGAATGTTCTTTGCAGCTTCAACATGACCCTAAATAAACTAAGCTATTGGTCACAAGAATGGAGAATGAATTTTAAACCAGAAAAAAAGCGTTGACCTCACCTTTTCCAAATCTATTAATGCTCTCTTCCTTGTTGACCCGTCTTATGACCTTAAACTTAATGATGAAATCATTCCTAGAAAACAGTCGCACAGACATCTGGGTATACTGTTAGATGAAAAACTCTCATTCACCCGTCACGCTCGGGAGCTCGTAAAAAAACTCAGGAACTAATTAACCCACTTAAGCTTGACTCTCGTCATCTGAATTCTACACATTTAGAAGTTTTGTTCAAATCCGTTGTACTTCGACACATTGATTATTGTGATAATATATATCAGTCTGCCAATACGGGTGCACTCCAACATTTGGAGAAGTTACAATATCAAGCTGCCTTACTCATAACCGGAGCTTACAAAGGATCCAATAGTGTTAAGGTTTTGAATAGTCTCAAGTGGCCCAAACTGTCTACTCGACGCAATCTTCACATGACCACATTTACCTTCAAGGTAATAAACAATGTCAACAACGTGTCTCAAAAAATATTTGATCTATATACTAGAGAAGGCCATCGTAGTGATTTGACATCTTCCACAACATATGCAATTCATCCGTCGTTCAGTCAGGCATTCAGAAGGTCTACAGTCTCGATGTGCATCAACAACTTGAATTCTCTTCCAGTCTCTCTTAAGGAAAGCAACTCTTTTACGAGTATAAAAATAATTTTAGGACTGTTTTTCATAATTTTGAGAACTCAACACCCTTGACTCAACTCTCCCATACCCGCGATAATCAAATAGCATTGTACAGATCAAGATGTGGCCTTTTCCTCAACTCTGACAAGTTCAGGCACAACTTTAGTGATGTCTCTCCAAACTGTAAATGGGGTGGCCATCAATCTTATCCTCATATTTTCTTCAAATGTCCCCTCATCCAATACCTGAGAGACTCACTCTTTCGTGCACTCAATGATAACCAATCAACTGTTAACGCTCTCAATTCTTGTAATGACATCCCTACTAGAGTTTCATTGTTACTGAATGGTAGTCCTAACCTTGACTTCGTTCTCAACGAATTCCTCCTAAGCAACGTTAGCAAATTTTTATTTACCGTTTATCAATATTGTTGCATCTGATTTCCCTACATGTTGTTATATATCTGTAATAGTATATCTAAGTATTGGAATACTTATTTTAGATACCACTTAATAGTATACACCTCAGTAGTATAGTAAGAGATTTTGGAGTCTTATTTTGAGGCTCCTGGGTCAAAGGTCATCCATGTGAAAGGAAAAGGTCACGTGGAATAACTGCAATCGGAAGGGACACCTACCGGACGGATGTGTCAATGACGTTACATCTCATGACGTAATAGGTTTAATTGGTTAGAGAGACACCTCGATGCCCGTTTTGCGGCTCCTAGCAACGATCGAGATTTGAAACAAAAGAGGGATGCTGAATAAGAACAAAACTTATTTCGTGTGTGCCGACTGTATATTGTGTGTTCTTTTTCATCAAAAACAAAAGGCTTATACAAAAGGGGATAACCACCCAACTCAACAACAGATGTCGCGTAAAGTCTAACCCAGGCCCGGACGGTACTAAGCGAAGCCCTTACAAAAATGAACTTACGTTTTCATCGAAAAACTTAAGTTTTTGGTCTGAAAAACTTAAGTTTTCATTCCCGAAAACTTAAGTTTTTGTCGAAAACTTAAGTATTTTGGAACAAGTTTTTTGGAACGAACTTAAGTTTTCATAACTTAAGTTTTCAAAAACTTAAATTCTGAAAATTTAAGTTTTTCAAAAACTTAAGTTCTGAAAACTTAAGTTTTTCAAAAACTTAAGTTTTCTGAAAATTTAAGTTTTGATGACTTATGTTTGTTACTAAAAACTTGTTCCAAAATACTTAAGTTTTTGAAAACTTAAGTTTCAGAAACATAAGTTTTTGAAAAACTTAAGTTTTGGAACAAGTTTTTAGTAACAAACATAAGTCATCAAAACTTAAATTTTTGAAAACTAAGTTTTCCGAACATAAGTTTTCAAGGAACTAACTTTTTAAAACTGAAGTTTTCTAAAAGCAATAAGTTTCAATAGGACAGACATTCAAAAATTTCGACTTTCACTGAAACAAGAGTGGAGTACAGTAACAAATGTAATGATTGTCATAAAGTTCTAACTTTACATTAACAGTGATTAATTGCAGAAAATAAAATGCACTGCCTAAAATACACTAGTTCCTTAAAATAAGTGAACATAAGTGAAATATCAAAATCTTAAAAACCAGAAACATTTCAAAAATCAGTTCATCAAGTGTCATGCATACAATGCAGTGAAAACTAAATGAGGCTAATAATATGTTCATTATTTGCATCGTTCTTAATCTATGACAATTATGCGATAACTGAGGGGGCAAAATGGAATGTACAAACAGAGAAATCACTACCAAATCATGAAACACAACCAAAGAAAATGTGATTACATAGCCAGGAAAGTCACAACAAAAGTCTACGTTTTAACTAAAATTACAGCAATGACACCAAGAATAACAAGTCACTTAATATGCAAAATCCAAGAATATCTGCAGAGACAAAAGCATAACATAAAACGTAACAGGTAACTAAAAGTTTATCGACAATGGCGACAGGTCTGATTTTGGGAAGTACAATCCTTATGCTAGAAATAGTGCCTAGAATCACCTATAATTGTTTGCAACCTTAAAAATATCAATTTAAATGTCAAAGTTTCGTTTTGTTGACAATCATAATAAAAGCAAATCCAATACACTCCATGGTGCGAACAAGTTTCACTAAAAGTAACCCTAAGTACAACCTGGTTATACGAGATGGAAATTAGAAAACTTAGACCATTGACCACAAAAATATTCATTTTCCTTTAATTTAAAGCTACTGAACTTCATACAAATATAGGGCCTTTCATACTAACATCGACGCGTCGAAGTTTTTGGAAGTTACTGTCAGTATAAACTATCAACTTCAGTCCTATCGAAGTTATTGCCAGGGGCCACTGTTATCATTAACAATTGCATAGTAGTGTGATGGCTAATAGTTGCTTATACCTTGCTCTAATAATCACCAATCAATTTAGAAATAAGTTTTGTGTCAATTAACACATGTAAATGTTCCCAAGTTGTCACATCTTAGCGTGCAGTGCTACCTTGCGATACTTTCGATCACGACAGCGTCAGCTCCTGTTTACTTCGAAGTTCATTAACTACCGAAGCCAGAATGAACGGTCCACTTAACTTCGCAGTATACGCCGATGCTCCGCTCAGACAAGAGTTAAGTCTATGTGAAAGGGCCCTATGGTAGATCACAAGCCACTTAATCTTCTTTAGCTGGATCTGCTCGCTTAGCTTCACAGGCAAATAATCCATGTTTTGTGACTACAGACGCGCGTTTCTGAGCTCAGATAACTGAATTCATAGGTTCATGAGCTGCAGTTCGTAAGTGCGTACGTTGCGTTGTCTGGGTAGCCTTCCTTATCCAACGATTGTTGAAAGCACTTTCTGCAATAAAGACAACAAATTTTAATAACAGACGGGTAAAAGCTATCAGTATAAGACAACTTAACTTGCTGGATATTTATCGTCCTGTTTATACAACACTGATTTGTTAAACTTCCTGACTTATATACAGAGCCTAGAATAGTCTTCAACCTCAAAATTTAACCAATCACTCTCTAGGATTCAAGTGCAAGACTAGTCTGCAAGTTTACTTCAAGCATTCACTGCAGTGGGTCAGTTTTCCACATACTGTTTTGAATGAAGTTTTAATCATGGATTCGCGACATTCAAAACAATTTTATTCTATACAACTTGAATACAAAACATGCACATGGTCACCTATTATGCTATTACAATCTAGAACAAACCGTGCTTATGACAAAACTTAATGTGTTAATAAAAGTTGGACTTCACGCTAACCAGGTATCGTATTATGTAACTTTTTAGTTCAAGTTCTATGACAGATTAATTAATATTTTTATCAAATGATGAAACTGTTGGCAACTGCAATAAACTTCAATTCCCATTATTTTTATAAACTTTTCATTGTTTCATTCGTTAATCTGATAAGAAAATGCACAACTCTACATAATGAGCAGAGCTAGTTGTATTCTAACTAGCTGTCTCCGGCCAACACAGAACTTCATACTAATGTTTCATGGACATTTAGCTGACACAACCAGCGTTAGAACTGAAAGTTTAATCTGAAATGTATACTTCGGCGTGTCCTTTCTGTAACTTATAGCAAAACCAAGAAGCTTTAGATTGACTTGACCAAATGGCAACAAGTGAGCTTGTTTAAGATTATAAGCCCATTGGCTAAACCAAGGACAAATTCATATTGTTTCAAATTCAAACCCTAATAGCAGCACTATGTTTAACTCAACAATGAAACATATGAAGCTACACCTGCCATGTCGATGTTAACAGCCCAATACCACCCCTGGGTGATTATTTCGATGCAAATGTTTGGATGTCTAGTTCTTCCAAGTACTCCGCCAAGTTAATAGAGACCTGAAAACAATAAGATGTTAGCAAACATAACAGCATGTGATAGCTTCTTAAGAATCCAGACATAACCCATTTACAGGGAATGTTATCCATGTAAAGATCAGGGGCGGTGGGGGGGGGTCCCAGGAATTTGAGTTGGGGGTTGGGGCAGAGTAGGGTTTTGCCCATCAGATATTCACCCCCTGCCCCCCAACTGCCAATTGATCTTGTAGCGTTTTAGGGGGCCAGGGCCATGGCCCCTTAGCTATCCTCTGAATGCACCATTGAAGATACTGGCATGGTCTTCAGGAGAAGTCTTACGTAACCATGATATTTTACAGTGAAAATAAAACTATTATCTCATGTACTACAGTAAACATAAAAACACTATATCCTGTACTCCTACCAATCACTTTACTGGCTGACATTTGCAAAGATATTAAATTGAGGTTCCAAGCAAATTTCTAGAGGGAAAAGAATATGCCCCAACAGACATGGGGAGATCATTCTAGTCAGTCCATATTCAACTCAACTCAACTCCTAGGTAAAGTTGTGCCCAGATTAACTATCACTTTCACCATGAAACTAAAATATTTGATTTCAATAAAACCAGTTGAACTCGCATTGAATGTGAAAATTTTAAGTCTGAATATGCAAACTTTTGCGACATTCTAGTATTCCACAACCCGGTAAAAATTTAAAAGCACATACTCAATCCCAAAGTCAAATCACGCAGATTTTCCTTATTTGCATTGAATTATTTGGTGCGATAAGATAGGGATTATGCAAGTTTCACTGTGCTTAACAATAGTTAACATGTTGACTGGTGAGAGTTTACTTGGGTACATTATGACGTATGTCGGGGTGGGATCGGGGTGTCCTTTCGCATTCAATAACCTAGATCCTCCCGACAAACCTGAGCAAATCAGTCAAAATAGGCAATACAATAGTTACATTGGTTATTCTTAATTTTGAGAACCAAGCACATAAGCGCACCAAGGGGAGGCTCGAACGAGCACCCCCCCCCCCACTTGCCAAAGTGGGCATGAAAAGGTCAGCCTCATAGAAACAAAAAAACTTAAGAAAACGAGACACGAGTCCAGTAAAAAGCTGTAATTCAGGAATGCACTGTGCACAGCTCTGAACACACCACGTTGCTTTAGTAAAAGGTCAACATGCCCAAAAATTTGAGCACCCCCATATTTTAGGATTGGTACGTGGATGAGGCAAGTGAACCTTTCAAATTATTGACCTGTAGTGGATATGACAGGGCTCAACACTAACGGTTGCCCGATTGCCCGTGTACATGTAGATTTTGCGTCGGGCAAGTGGAATTTGAAAAGTACTTGCCCGATGGGCAAGTTAAAAAGCTAGCTGCATAGGCAAGTAGATCCGAAGATTGTCTGCTCGACATTTGCTCCAAAGTAACGAACCCCGACACAAGCCTATAAAAACCGTCGAAATAGCCCCTGTGGTGGTCAAAGAAAATCCCGTCTTCGAATGAGCACCGAAAGGAAAATAGAACGAGTGTGATGCAGCGTGCACAGATGACGCTAGCGGTCAAATCCTTTCGATTCTCTGAACGTGCCCTGCAGTTTCTGAATAAGTTGTCACGTGATACTACTGATTGTCTGGACACTGGCAAAACGTCTAAACATGGAAGCATTGGTTTAGTTGCTAAAAAACGAGTTCAGAAAGAATCAACGCAATAATATGAAACAAAATGAGTGCGGGGATGGGTTCCGCCATGAGAAATTAGGTTTTCTGGCCTGCGAGACAGTGAACACGGGATGACGTTTGATTTTTGCCGACGTTTACCCATGCTGGAAGCACCGCGTTCGTCAGCGGATGTAAGTCATACAGATAAGCGCAAAAGCTAAAAAGTGAATGATTGACGACATATTTTCTACACTACACAGCAGTTTAAAAGGCCTGGTATTTATTCAAGGGGAATTCCAAAAGACGTTCTTATGAATTCCCGGCTCCCGGTGGCGACTCCCGAAAGAAGAGGAATACGGTCTTAGGGATTGCCGCTCTGAAGTCTGAAGGGTGACTTTTTCGCGGTCTATCTATTTTTCAAAAATGTAATTATTTATTGAAAATAAAAGTATACGTGGCATCATTATATGTTAAAATTTGGTTTTAATTTATTACAAGGTACCGATGACCAAAACTGTGCAAGATTTTTACGGATAGCAAAAATTGAAATTCAGGTTAGCAACAACTCAAGTTTAATGCAGGAGGGCGTATAAACTAATGAATACACAGAAGTGTCTAGAGTTCGTCCTAGCTCATTTCGGCGCCTGTGAACGTGTGACAATTGTTCAGATACCATCGTTACTCTTCTAATTTGGGAGACGACTACACTTTGCCTTGGTAGTCCCCCCCCTTTGCATTGATCACACTGCCACAACCTCAGAAGACAGAAATATAATAGAGTAATAGCCTTCTGTGAACGTTATGGCTTCCCCTGAAGTATATTAAGCGTTAGAAGTTTAGATAATTCACACACAGAATGAGTCCATGTCGGTGTGTGACAGCGTGACTCGTGAGTGGCTGACAATAACAACTGAGTGAACTTCTGAAGTCTGAACTTAACACGTTCGTTGGAAATCACAGCACCGATTGTGGCCAATCAATTTTAGAACGCTCTCTGGCACTAACCTGACTTCCAAAACTTCTGAAATATCTTCTTGCTGGCTCTGCTCGTAGTAATATAAACTTCATTGTCGCAGGCTAGCCAACACACGACTTTTTCTTCGAAGCTGACTGTCGGTTATAATATTCAAACTGTTGACTTCCGGTGGAAACTGCCTTACGATTACAACTCAACACAAAGGAAACGTGCACAAGAACTACGTTGTTTTTTTTTAAGAATTGCATGAAATTAATTGATTACATTGTACTGACCAGGTCAGTGTCTCAGGGGATTAACATTGGGTGCATTCTTACTGCTGTTGGTCACCGGATGTTCGTCTACATTTAAATTCACAAAGACCTGCCGAAATGATTACATAACTGCACTAATTCTGTACTGACCATGTTAAGTGTTCGTCGTTTTGTGGTATTCGCATCTATATCAATGCTAAGGAAACATTCGGGCAACATTTTTTTGAGATGATGGGTTTTGCATGAGCAAACAATATTTTTTGTAGCAAATAATGGGAAAAAATTTCGAACCAAAAATTAAATAGATCTCACAATATTCAAATTTTAAAAACTTAACGTAAATTTTCATCACATAGAAACCTTAAAGTTTTTAGAAAATTCAAGTTTTCCACAAATGAAAAAATCCAGTCAGGAAAACTTAAGTTTTGTGATAAACTTAAGTTATCCGAAAAACTTAAGCTTTGTTAGTACAAAAAACTTAAGTTTTCACGAAAACTTAAGTTATTACTTGAAACTTAAGTTTATTTGTGAAAACTTAAGTTTTACACTTGAAAAAACTTAAGTTTTCTGAAAAACTTAAGTTTTCTGAAAAACTTAACATTTTGCTGAAAAACTTTAGTTTTTGGCGAAAAACTTAAGTTTCTTTTAAAAACTTAAGTTTTTCGGAAGAACTTAAGTTTTTCCTCTAAAACTTAAGTTATTTTCCAAAAACTTAAGTTTTTTCGCAAAAACTTAAGTTTTCAGCGAAAAACTTTGTTCATTTTTGTAAGGGAGCGTATTCGTAATAATAAGAGGCAACCAGCTAACACAGAAAATAAAACCGATAGCGTTTAAAAGTGTATTAATGACAAACCTACACTACAAAAATCACCATTCGAATATAAAATCATCCAGACGTTCAGAAAAGTAGTCTATAGCAAATTATCAACTGTCCGAATTAAATGTTCAAAGGTCCAGTGGTGACGCCGTCGTCGAA
Organism: Phoronis australis; assembly: GCA_002633005.1. Classification (NCBI taxonomy): domain Eukaryota; kingdom Metazoa; phylum Phoronida; family Phoronidae; genus Phoronis; species Phoronis australis. Next base: position 11,685 of record NMRA01000206.1, read on the forward strand.
TACTCGTCTTTTGGGATAAAAGTAGGTGAACGCACACCTTGCTTGCATAGTATTGGAAATAGTGTGGTCAACTAAGAGAGAAAAGAAACTTTTCATGTTTAATCGAGAATTACTAACGGCATACAAAAGTGAATAAAAGTGGATGAATGCGAAGTGTGACGTCAAGTTTTCGTACACAAATATACACAAAGCACCGTCTGAGCTTTTACAAATCATACATAATCATCATGTAAAACCTAGGCTGACAGAAACCCTACTCCAAACACTGGGCATACACGCGTCGCAAATAAATTATCGTCTATATATTATTAGGTGCTACGTAACGTGTACATAAAGACCTCGAACGCCGGCGATATAGTAAACGGAATAGAGATGGCCGATTATACAAACTATTCCGAGATAAGAGTTTGCGAGTTAGCGGTGAGTTATCATTTGCTTAACCCTTCTCTTAGGTAGACTTTTAAATTTCTTTTCGCGTACGTAATATCCAGCCTTTCGTTGTTTTTGACCAACCGTCTATACAGAAAATTCAAAACCCTTTTTTAAATACCCGTATTTTTTATTTATCCTATTTATTTTGTAGATGAACTATCCTCTGAAGTTGTCTAAAGCTTTTGTACCAACACTGTAACTGTGGTGGGTTAATTTATTATAAACAACTCCCATTATTCCATTATGTGTTTGTTTTCTTTTGTTTTCGTAAGCAAAAATTTACACGCGTCAGCTACCAATATTCCAATTTCAAAAAACTTTATTTTCTCTGTGGTGCAACACTATAAGTTAGAATGGGCGTTTAGACTTAAAATATGAATACGAGTTATGATTGCAATAATCCGTCAATAAGTTTTAAAACATAGTGATCGCTAGTTTTAGTGTCTGTCATTCTCATATCATCCATTCACTGTGTGAATACCAAACGTTTTATATAACTGCAATAATCATCTCCCAAAGTTGTTAACATTACCATCAAGTGAGTCCCTAGGAATATCAAAAAATCATCTAATATACAATCTGTGGATGAGCCAGTCCTTGCGTTAAAGTCTCCAGTCAGTATTATATGCACCTCGCGCATTAAAGTAGCTTGTAATTGAGTGATATTTTCAATCTTCTTCCTTCAAACTACCGCCCACATATGCATTGCTAGAAACAGTAGCTGATTCTGGAGCAAAATAAGTCATGTCAGGATAATCAGAAAGTGTTTTGATGACTTACTTAGATAATGCTGCTTTCACAAAGACGAAAACACCTGAGCATCTACCATAATATGCCTTTTAAACTCTGGAATTTTTAAAATGATACCAAACCTCCAAATACATGTTTACACTAGCTGTTTTGTTTTGGTCAGTTTCTGTGGCTCCCACAAGCTCGTTCATCAGATCGTGCCTATATGAATCGGGTCTAATCAAGTTTCAATTTAGATTCCAGACCGTGTGGGTTCCATGTTCATATTTTAAGCCGTCGCCCGAAAACCTATCGTTGTCAAACGACATGAGAACGATGTCGTCTTTTGTATGTTCATATATATCACATTTTTTCTACGCGTAGCTTATCGTAGCACCAGAAAGCATGTTTTCCTTCTCATCCAGACTTCAGCAAGAGTGGTTTGAGATGTTGTATTTTTTGTCGAACAGATTCAATGAAACCCTCAAGAAAACCATAGCTGGTGTCTTAAAACTGTTTTTCTGTTTTGTAAAACAAGGTGTTTGTATTTAAATTTCTGTAATTTGACGAGGATCGACTGTAGGTTTCACGTTGACTGACGATTTCCTTTAAATCCTAGGCGATGGTTTCGTTCAATCTCGATCGGCTTCGTGATTTCTTGGTCAATATAAGTCAATATAATGATAATTTTATGTTCACAGTCCTGTCACGATTCCATTGCAATGCCATAAGGGCACCAAAAAATAAAACGGCGCAAGTATCTTACAGCAATGCGCCGCCACTCGTGCACATCTTTTAAAACGCAACACTCTTCAAAAATGTAAGATTCTAATCAACTTACATCCAGTCGGGTAAAATATGACTTAGTTCTTATTTCGATTGCCCTTGGGGTTTTTTGTTTCATAAGTTGTCACTTTAATTACGCTAAGCACTTGTGGGTTCCATTGGAAACTGAAAAACAAGACAATGATAATTATATGACTAAACTGTCAACACCACCCTCTTGCCTATCCTCCAATAGCTGACAACCTTCTTCCGAAAACTCTCCCTCCTGTGATCGTTTCCAGACACCTGGAAATACGAAAACATTCAGATTCATGATTTGGAAGTTCATTTCGCATCGGCGCTGCCTTGTACAATAAACGCCGTTTGTTATGCCGAGTTTGAGAACATTGTGGACATTGACAGACATAGAGACATCTTGTTTGATTTCACACTATGAAGACTCATCAGATTTCTGCGATTCTAGAAACCGATGACATTGTGGCACCGGTCTTTGGCAGTTGTCTTGCCAGTGATGAATTGTACTTTATAGCCTAGGTGTCGTTTCACATCCGAATGCTTACCTTTGCAACTACGATCATAGCCACAAACCTGGAACACACTGGGTGGCTATTTGCCTAACCCGGGATGGAAAAGGAGAATATTTTGACTCGAACGGCGTGTCACCGTTTTCGGACCACTTGCAAGACTTTTCTCGACAGAAAAACGAATGGATGGATGGATAACACAGACCAGATAGCTTCCTAAACGTACTACAGGAGCCTTATTAAATTGAACAAGAGTAATGATATGAACTTGATAACGGCCTGCAGGATCTTTGTTAAATTTAGCAAGCGTATAAATTGACAACAGGGGACGACGACTTTGGGACGGATCCGACAAACTCTGTGCCCCTAGTGTCATTTTTTTCCGTTTTCCTCTGTTTCTCTGAATTCCTTGACCGATTTTTATGACATTTGGTAAAATAGCTTTCTATTAAGAAAAACACGATTATGTGTTGCCGTTTTTGGATGGATTTGACTTTTTTGCACCATTCAGTGGCCATTTTTAGATACAAATAAACTCCCGTGCAAGCACACAGTTTGCGGTGCGTTCGTGGGTTCAGTTTAACTCTCTGCGTTGCTCTTGTTATGAATTTTGGTAAATAGCTTTTTAATAATAAAGACACGATGACATTTTCCCGTTTTAGGGTGAATTCGCTATATACTCCTCCATCTTGCGTTCATTTTCACTGTTTTCCAGTCTGGTTTTACGTCCGCCTCTCTGTCGTCTGAGTATGATTTTGAAAATTTGCGTTGATGTTTCTATTGTGAAGAGGCCGGCTGATGAGGATTTTCGAACGACTTGGGCTACCGTGGCGCGTCTTAGTGGTTGCATGTCCCAACCCATCTGCAGGAAACTTATTTATTTAAAAAAATCCCTAGACGCACACCGTTTGCGGTGGAGTCGTGGGCGCATTTTGACGTTCCGCGTTGCTCTTGTACAAGAAGTTTTGCCCAGTAGATTTAGCGTAATTAAAGTGGCAACTTATGAAACAAAAAACCCCAAGGGCAATCGAAATAAGAACTAAGTCATATTTTACCCGACTGGGTGTAAGTTGATCAGAATCTTACATTTTTGAAGAGTGTTGCGTTTTAAAAGATGTGCACGGGTGGCGCATTGCTGTAAGATACTTGCGCCGTTTTATTTTTTTGGTGCCCTTATGGCATTGCAATGGAATCGTGACAGGACTGTGAACATAAAATTATCATTATATTGACTTATATTGACCAAGAAATCACGAAGCCGATCGAGATTGAACGAAACCATCGCCTAGGATTTAAAGGAAATCGTCAGTCAACGTGAAACCTACAGTCGATCCTCGTCAAATTACAGAAATTTAAATACAAACACCCTGTTTTACGAAACAGAAAAAAGTTTTAAGACACCAGCTATGGTGTTCTTGAGGGTTTCATTGAATCTGTTCGAGAAAAAATACAACATCTCGAACCACTCTTGCTGAAGTCTGGATGAGAGGGAAAACGTGCTTTCTGGTGCTACGATAAGCTACGCGTAGAAAAAAAGTTATATATATATGAACATACAAAAGACGACATCGTTCTCATGTCGTTTGATAACGATAGGTTTTCGGGCGACGTCTTAAAATATGAACATGGAACCCACACGGTCTGGAATCTAAATTGAAACTTGATTAGACCCGATTCATATAGGCCGGATCTGATGAACGAGCTTGTGGGAACCACAGAAACTGACCAAAACAAAACAGCTAGTGTAAACATGTATTTGGAGGTTTGGTATCATTTTAAAAATTACAGAGTTTAAAAGGCATATTATGGTAGATGCTCAGGTGTTTTCGTCTTTGTGAAAGCAGCATTATCTAAGTAAGTCATCAAAACACTTTCTGATTATCCTGACATGATAGGAATTGTTTGTGATGGTCGAGCTTTCAAAATAGACAAAGACTGGGCGTACTTTATATGTTGATTTATGTTGCTCCAGAATCAGCTACTGTTTCTAGCAATGTACATGTGGGCGGTTGTTTGAAAGAAGAAGAAGATTAAAAATATCACTCAATTACACGCTACTTTAATGCGCGAGGTGCATATAATACTGACTGGAGACTTTAACGCTAGGACTGGCTCATCCACAGATTGTATATTGGATGATTTTTTGATATTCCTAGGGACTCACTTGATGGTAATGTTAACAACTTTGGGAGACGATTATTGTAGTTATATGAAACGTTTGGTATTCACACAGTGAATGCATGATATGAGAATGACAGACACTAAAACTAGCGATCACTATGTTTTAAAACTTATTGACGGATTATTGTAATCATAACTCGTATTCATATTTTAAGTCTAAACGCCCATTCTAACTTATAGTGTTGCGCCACAGAGAAAATAAAGTTATATTGAAATTGGAATATTGATAGCTGACGCGTGTTAATTCTTGCTTCCGAAAACGAAAGAAAACAAACAAATATTGGAATAATCGGAGTTGTTTATAATAAATTAACCCACCACAGATATAGTGTTGGTACAAAACCCTTAGACAACTTCAGAGGATAGTTCATCTACAAAATAAATAAGATAAATAAAAAATACGGGTATTTAAAAAAGGGTTTTGAATATTCTGTATAGACGGTTGGTCAAAAACAACGAAAGGCTGGATATTACGTACGCAAAACGAAATTTAAAAGTCTAGCTAAGAGAAGGGTTAAGCAAATGATAACTCACCGCTAACTCGCACGAGAATGGAGCATGGATTTTATTGTGAATTTGTTTGATAAAGAGACTAAAACTAACGATCGCTGTGTTTCAGAATTTGTCGACGGATTAATGTAATCGCAACTCCTACACATATATTTATATTCAAAGTCTAAACGCGCAGTGTAAATTAGCGTACGGAGATGAGTAGATTGAAATTGATCAATTGGTAGTTGATATCTGTTGAAATGTTTGCTTAAGGAAAAAGAGAATAAAAATTTTAAAATAATTGGAATTGTTTACGATAAACTTACCACAGAGGTAGTGTGGGTGACAAACCTTTATACAACTTCAGACGATGGTTAGTATACAAAAAGACAAAAGTAATAAAAAAACAAAAAGTTATTGAATATTGAATATAGACGATCTACAAAATGAAATGAAATAAAATATAGAGTATAGACGGTTGGTCAAAAACAACGAAAGGCTGGATACTACGTACGCGAAACGAAACGTAAAAGTCTGCTAAGAAAAGGTTAAGCAAATGATAACCCACCGCTAACTCGCAAACTCTTATCTCGGAATAGTATTTATAGTCGGCCATCTCTATTCCGTTTACTATATCGCCGGCGTTCGAGGTCTTTATGTACACGTTACGTAGAACCTAATAACCGTTGTTTTTTTACAATAATTCGCCATGTAATTATTAGGGAAACATTATTTCTTTGGTTAGCTGTCATTCGTCAGAGAAATCACTGTCTACAAAATGCAGGCCACATACACGGATGTGTATCACAGCCTCACACTTGCTAAAGTAAGAAAGTAAGTAATTTTTATTATAGTGACTTGTAATTCAAATGAATTTAAACAATGAATACGTTACAAACACTAGGAACACCTAGCCCTCCACAGGGCTTATAAGTCACTTTAGATACATGATACAAAAAAGAAAAGACAAGTGTACGCGCATTGCAAGAGGACCAGAAAGAGAAGGCCGAGATTAAAGTGATCATGAATAAATATAATTTTTCATTTCTTCAAAAATATTTTTGATGAAAACTGAAGTTTTTCTAATAACATCTGTTTGCATGATTGTAATGAATTTACTTTCACAGCTTTCTGTACGGAATCGTGGATATTTAATCTCAACTTGACAATAAAAGGTTTTCTGGCATCTAAGAAAAACGGACACTCAAACAGAAAATGTAGTTTAATTTCGACCTGACCAGCAAATTCTGTCATCAGAATCTAGAGGACGAAAACGCCCAGCCTCAACCAATAGTTGTAGGGTTCCGGTTCTAATTTGAGCAAGAATTGACCTACTAATGAAGCCGAGTTAAGTCTAAATGCACGTAAGGCTCAACTTCAAAGACATTCTTAATCAAAACATAGGTTCTTAACTTTGGTTTCGAACGACTTTCAAACAACCACCTATTACATGCTAAATCATGCAAAATATTCTTACAGTGAGACAGATTAACTGAACGTAAGTCATGATAACAATCCGAAATCCCTAATTCTTCAAAAATGCTCAAGACTTCAGACGACCAATTATTAGTACACATGTACAAGAAGAGTAGTCCCACCAAAATATTCGGTATGTTAGTCTATCATCCTCGAAATTAATAATGCGATTCCACATTCTCAAAAGCTCAATTTTCCGCCTAACGCTGAGGAATTTCCACCTCGTGTCACCCATAACAGCATGATTAGGAGCGAATTTGTGAACGCCCCAGAAAAATCGCGCGGCTCTATTTGAATGACATCATAATCCTGAAGACTAGAGCCGCCCAGACACCTACGTAATAATCTCGAACAGGCACAACACAAGCATTGGATAATGTAGTGAAGGTTCTGTACCTCATATTTTTATTCTTTTTAAGTTTATTAATTAAAGCGCCCAAAGCTCTTCCGGCAGATTCGGATACAGTTTTAGCAGTTTCAGAAAACTTCAGATGCTCATTTATAATTATTCCTAAATATTTATATTTGGGTACATATTCTAGGTCTAGTCGACCCAACCGAAATGGATGTAAACTACGCGAGACATGCTTGGATCTGAAGTGAATAACATTAGTTTTTTCCTGATTGACAATTAGCTTTCATTTAGAGCACCATTTATCAACTATATTCAATAAACCCTGTAAATTTTCTTCGCTCTCGGCAAGTACCACTATATCATCAGCATAAAACAAAGATGAAAAATTATCAGCACCGATAGGAATTCCTAAATTTGACTGTTTTAATTCCTTGCCGAAACATTTATAAATAGGGCAAAAAGAGTAGGTGATAAAACATATTCCTGTTTGACCCCACAAGATGTATAAAACCAATCCGTAAAGGTATAATTAATCTTAACACAGGATTGAGTTTTGGCATAAATATTTTTAACAGATTCATAAAATTTTCCAACTATCATAAGATCCAACATTTTAAAAAGTAAACTATTTCTATTTACCCAGTCAAAAGCTTTTTGCATATCAATAAAAGTAGCAAATGTGGATTGTTTGTTATTCAAGCGATTACGTATAATCGGGGTCAAAACAAAGTGATCAACACATGCTCTGTTACGACGAAAGCCATTTTGCTCATCAACAAGGAGCCCGTTTTCTTCCGCGTATTTAACCAGTCTATTGTTCAATACACTACTATACAACTTGTACACGTTAGACAACAAGCTGATACCTCTATAACTCGGCTGGACGCGCAGGTCCTTCTCTGACCCCTTTGGAATAGGCATAATAACGGATTTAGCCCATAAACTAGGAACCATAGCGTAACGAAAAACCATTTGGAACAAATAAGTCAAAAGGTCAATAGTGTTTATCATTTTTACATGCTTCATAACAAATATTATCAATCCCTACTGCTTTATTGTATTTAGATTTCATCACTACCCGCTTTACTTCATCGCGAGTAATATTTTTATTCAAAATACTATTTTCATCAAAGTCAAGATTATTAAACGACTCAACATGAGCTTTTTTGAGAAGCATGTCAACATAAAACCCCCGGTCAAACTCATTTAAAGTTGGACCATCGTACAACAATTCATACTCGTTCTTCCATTTATTAAAAACATATTGGTTATTGGTATTAGGGTTTCCAGTGTCATCGTATACCTCCATGGGTATTGTCTTTCTAAAAGAGGGGCCCAAGTTCTTAATGTACTTCCAAAATTCTGTTGGGTTACTGAAATTTAAAGATTCTATGAGGTCAGCTTGTTCTTTCAAAAATTTTCTTTTTATCCTCCTGTGCACTTTATCAAATAGAACCTGGGCATTTTGAAATTGGCGTCTCAGTAAAGAGCGGTCTTCTCGAGAGCCGCTGCATTTCAATTTGTTTCCTTTAAACTTACATCTTTCCAAAGTTCGGACACTTCAGCACACCTATAGGGTTTGCTTGATTTAAATCTCTTTTTCACTTTCGTTGAGTTAGAACAAAATAATTTTCTGTCCATCTCATCAAATATACACTTACAAAACCTACTGTACATACAGTTAATGTTTTCTTGGGTTCCTCTGCTCTATAATGTACGGAAAAATCAAGGGCAAGTAAATAATGATCTGGCATATGGCAAACGCCAGCAATTTCACTCAGAAGATCAAATTTGTCTACCAAAGGTGCATAAATTTATTAACAACGTACTTTTCATTCATCACTACTGCAAGCAACTTCTTAAGCATTTCGGGCTCTCGAGGAGGTCAAAAAACGAATTACCTCTGTTCCTGGCAGGTTTATAGTTCGGACAAGCGGGAACGATGCACTGCAACATAGCGGCATTCACTCTGCAGATGAAATACTGACGTCGCTGCGTCGTTTCTCACCTTCCTCACAGGTTAACGCAACACCTCTCGGCAAGGTTAGGTCGACCGTATGAGAGGCAATTTGGATATAGACCGATTAAAACGGTAAAAAGACTACTTAAATCGGGTTTGTGTTCTCATTTAAACCTATTACAGTATGTAGCAGGCTGTTTTGGTCTAAACCTGCACCCATGTGGTTCTTTAATTTGGCAACAATAACTCTGAAAAGCGACTAATATCGTTTGGTCCAAATTTAGTTAACCCGATTTTGGTCCGTTAAGGCGGAAAATAACGGAAGGGGCTACAGCTCTTTAGAGGTACCCAAAACCGAAAAACGCAGAATACATCCGCACACTTTCACGTTCCCCATGTGACCCAAAATCTGCGGTATACCGCACGCAGCGTCAGGGCTTTCAACATCAGTTCTGTAAATTGACAAGGGGATCGCTGCATCATCGACAGTTTTCTCGCAGTGCGGATTTGACCGCTGCCATATTTCACAAGCTTATTGGCACACCATTTTTTTATTTCAAAAGCCTTTTCAAGGTGTAAAATCACTTCAAGAAAAGGATCGTGAAATCTAGGCTTTACTATGGGTAGAGCTGTCTTACAACATCTCTTGTGGCGCTTTTTATTGCCCATCTTACCAGAGATTACCTATTATACGTTATTTACCTGTATTCGTTTTATTGTAATTGTACAAGTCATAATAAATGACCTTATATCGCCTACATCAGTCTCCTTTTCATCTCTGATCACGAGATTGCGACGCACGTATCATTTATCTATTATCCGGGACATATGTCGATCATAAATACTGCGTTGACACAAATTAAACCTTTTAATTAGTGGTGCTTCTAGATCAGCCTTGCCTGGCGGAGATCGGAGAGTTGTAACAAAATCGCAGGAACACAACGCCAAAATTTGAAAATTTTATGGCCCTGGGCCTGTTTCTCGGTGTCATAAGCTAGAGACATGGTCTTATGCTGTTACGGTGATATAAACGAAAATAACCAATTATTAGTTGTCCTGATCGATAGTCACATCTATTTAATTATTTACAAACACATTGAAAGGTTTAAACAAAACGGGCTATATTTACTAAGAAAACGGTCGAACATCAGCATCAACCCTTGAAACTTGCGGCATCTTCAGTTTTCATCACCAAGCCGTCCTCTTGCGTTTCACAGACTCCACCAAATTTACAATCAAGTTCTATGCGCTAGACGCTACTGTCCACGTCGTTGCATTGGTTCGCAATTGAACAAAAATAGCTATCACTACTTTGAAAGTATATAATCAAAACAGTGTTCAGATAGTTCATCACACTCGTCTGCTCACGATCGCCGACTAACTAAAACTCTCGGAAAACTCAGATATGCCGTCTAAGGGGCATAACTAACATATGCATTACGCCCTTTATTGGACAATGTCACGTTTTCCCCCGTGTGTGGGTGGGAGCAGGTTGTTACAGACCGGTGCTAATAGCTTTCGGTGCGAAGATTGACTGAAGACTGGTTCGAGTTAATCCTTTATTAATCCCGACCGTACGTTCACAAGCCTACTCAAACAAAACGTCCGACTTAATGTCTTTTATGCTCCAGCCAGTGCTGCGAAGCCTTGACTTGTATTGAACTTCTGAGATACTTCCAGCAACTGTTACACTTGATTCAATAACCTGCTGTCTCTATAGCTGGCTCTCTATTGACTATCGCTGTAACTGCTGATTCTCTTCACTGCAACTCAACTGTAGTTCTCCTGATTAACTTGCTTGAACTTACTTGGTCTCTCGACTTGATCTTCTTGGACTCAAATCACTTAATCTGACTAACACAAATCCGTGCTTGTGTATGTATAGCCTAATGCGTTGTTCTAGAACTTTTCATCAATTCAAGCACATACCAGAACTTTCTGGAACCTATCCAATCATTCTACAAACATGTACTAGTTTCTAGATTATACCAGACTGCATTAATCACTGTCATGCTAGAGTCTTCTAGAAAGTTCCACACTTTACTATAGTAAACAAATTACATCATCACTGTTCTGACCTCAGTCTTCTAGAAAGTTCCATACTATTCTGTAGTAAACAAATTACATCATCATTGTACTTAACTCAGGGGTCATGCCAATCAAACTGAATAACAAAACAAAACAATACAACTAATAATACTGTCAGATTATATTCTGACAGACAATGGTGTCTTTCTAAACATCCCCTTAGCACCTGCACACACTGTGTTTAAAATCGGTCTATACAAAAATCAGCGATACCTTGAAATTTGCCATGCTTGTTTTCCTCTTTTAAAACCGCGTTCAATCTTGTTTACAGATCCACCTGAATTTATTCCTAAATACATAGACGTGAATGTGACGTGGGATGGCGCCGTTACAATAAGTTGTCTAACCGAGAACTCGACTTCGAAAATTTCACAAGAGTCCTTTTATATCAACGGCGATCCCCACTGTAAGTATGGTTTTACTTTGTCTATGAATTTGCGTTGATAACAAGGTACAACTACATTGTATATGTACACTAGAAGCCCGGCTCCCAAAGTACTCAAAAAGTTTAGAACCAAAGGCATCAGAAACAGCCAATATCGTCGTCCTGCGCGAATTGTCATACTCTTAATCAAAATCCACAAACACTTGTGGTGCAAATGAAATCCTACAAATACAGTGAAGTGCACGTTGACGTAACTAGGCTGGTGTCTGCTGTCAATATGCGAACAATTTCCACAACCGTGTTGTGGGATACTAATTTCCAGAGACCATGCATTGCGCGCTTATATGCTGGACAATATGTAAGAGAAATAGATCGTCTGCTGTTTTCCCTGATTCTGGCGAACACCAAGTTGAGATTGAACATCGCCTTGTGACGTTTTTCCATGGGGGATAGGTCGACCAGAATCAAGCTGTGCTCAATTTCAATTTGGAAGAAGTGTGTGTCAACGCGTGATAGGTTAAGGGTCATGAAGTTTGGATAGTAGAGCCCAAAGTCATTAGTTTTGTCTCCAGATCAAGATTCGTCGAGATTACCATAGAATATCAATAGTTGGATAAGCATACAGCAATTCAAAATCTACAGTATGAGAGTGCTAGCTGGGTCACTGGGCTCACGTCTGTCCGTTAACTTTTGGAAAAAACCTAAACTTGCAATATTATACGTTTTGAGCAGGGGCTCATGAGTGAACTTGTATTGAGTGGGCTGACAAAGCGGTTTTTATTTATTTATTTATTAATTGTTTGCCAATACATAAATGTGCGCGGAATCCATCCCTATCTAAGATTTCCTTTTCCCTAATCGGTGTCTGATCATACAACAAAATGTGCCACAGTACTGATTATTTTCACCTTTTGCGATCCCTTAGCAAGACTAGCAATTGCAAAACATTAAATCATAAAAACCACAGATGTTTTACAGGTTTAACATGTAGATTAGAAAATAGATTGCGAGTTTTTCAATAAAATCTTAAAATAACCTTCTAACCGTCTAAAAATGTGCCTGTATTTTCAGCTTCCAGATTATTCATAAGATCATCTCGGATGAAAAGGTCGTTACAACATTGTTTGTTACCGATTTTGACCTAATCTTTCCTCATCAGAGTAAAAAGTTTATTGCTAAACAATTAGCCGATCGATAACACTTCTTCTCAAGCCACTGTACGTGGGTAAATTTTCTGAGCACAAGAGACGTCGATTTTTTCAGAAAGTAGCACAAAGTTTGAATCAGCAACCTATGAGTACTCCTGTTTTTCATATGGCGAAATGAACCGTAACAAACTTGACTTAGAAATGATTTGTACGCACAAACATTGGCTTCCAGACGGCGTTAACAAAGGTTTGAACTGGGCAAATTTAAAACTTCAGGAGACGTGGAAATTTGTCTCCAACGACCCTGCTAACTGACAAAAGCAAGCCTTGGAATGCAGTACACTTCCTGCGACAGGTTATCCGCAAATTGTGCAGTTATCCCCCTACACTTTTAAATTACTGATAATAGTTTGTTCTTGTATATTTCTGATGGAATATTTCCTGGCAATATTTAGGTCATGCGTTGTAGTGCAAGTTACACCTTTCTGGCGATGTGGTATGAACTTGCTCTCCTCTTTCATGATGACCCTATCGTTAATCGACGGTTCGTCACTATAGAAACAAAGCTGGCGAATGTGGCTTGCGACCTGTATGGTTGAGTCTTGTCAACCACCGGAGACCATTTATCTCACTTAGCAACAGGTGTGATCACCATCTGTTGCCTGCTGTATGGTTTGCCGTTTTGTACATGTACTTGAGAACTGAAGTGTTTCAACGCAAACTTCGCGGTCAAGACCATCTTGGCTTTTAAGGGTTCGAAAGCGCCTGAGTGCATCAGGTACACCAATATAATGCCCTAACATGTGTAATGGTAAAGTTATACTCTTGCACATTGAGGAGTATGAGTTTCGGTCTATGCTGAGTTTATGTTATTGGTTTGTTTTAAATCAGTTAAAGAGGTGTGTGATCCTAAATCACTTCAGATGGTCTCCCTTATAAATAGGCATGGTGCCGTTTTATTACAGGAACTATTACAAACATCTCACCCTCTATGTTGGCGCACTTGTGATGTGTTTGACTTAGCGATTTGATGACGGAATAATTAGGACGACAATGCGTGGAGTAGTGATTGTTATCAAGCTCGTCTGTCTGAGGCAACTCTGCACTGAGGCCTTTTGAGAAGAAAGTCAACTATCAGAAAGTTGGGCTTTCGGTGTCGTAGTATTTCGTACAAGCGTCTTTCTAAATAGTTTTCTTGAGCAATTCATAGCCTGTAGTCACTCGACCATTCAAAGGGACCATACTTGTGGAGTAACGCTCTCATCGATGGTTCTACTTGTGATGACAAAATTCGAATGAATGGTAATTAAGGGACGTATGAATTCGTGAATTTCAGTTTTGTTCATTGATTGCTGCATACAGTAGACGTTCTAAGATCTGATTATACGCCATTGATTCTATACACCATGCCGACACACGTGTTGTCTCGTTTCTTTTCAAGACACTTATCGTTTTTGAAAACAATGTCAATATTCGTTTCACAGGTGAGAGCGTTGTAATGCTTCCTCTTCATAACGTAGAATTATCTTGAGGACTTGACAGGGGTCTCACACTCCACTGATTTATCCGTATTATTTTGAAAACGCTTTGCCCAGTCACGCATTGTGTGTCATAAATGAGATAAGCATACCTGCAACTGATGCAGCAAGTAGAACTACTCTCGTTTATCACATTGGTGTAGACTCACAGTTTTCTGTGGTTTTCTGTTGACCCCAGACCCTCCAGAGTTGCACCATATGCCAACTACGGACAGTCTCTCATGACGACTTATCGTTGTGTTGGTGCGTGCAGACACCACGACGTCAATGCCCCAATACCGCCATGCCAATGACGCCAGGTGATTTGGTTGACATGTTGCAGGAATAAACCCTGTGCCACTGACTGAAACATTGGCATTCGTCAGGACTGATATCTGCCCGAAAGATGTCTGGAGTTACGTCAAGTTTTGACTATTTTTGTCAACCATGATGGTCTAATGCCTGATTTGGCATACAATTTTAAGAATGATTAACTAGCACCGTTCAGCGGATTATGTTTTCTCAGTTCCGATGGTAGGTTTGTGTGGACAAACATTCAGGGTTGCATATAAGCGTTTCAGTTCCAAGCACACTCTCAAAGACCCAGCGGGATTGGTCACCGTAGTCATACTGTTGTACCACTCTTAGTTTGTGCGATTTCTAATTTGATCTCCATTTTGTCGAATTCTTCACTGAGTGGATCACTGATGCAGATGTTTTTTTTTCAATTGTCTATCGACGGCGACGCATGCGGTTTGATGTAAACGTGGGCCTTTCCCAGTAGGTTACCAACTGGTTGGGTTACATGTGCTTTAGATCGTCAACAGAAGGGCTACCAACTTATAATTGGGCCTGTATAGTCTCTTGCTGTGTGTGTGAGCGTTCAGTTGGTGATTTCTTGTGTTAGTCAACCGACGGCCTGTTTACCTTCAGTTTGATGATGTCGAGCTTCTTACCAATTGGCGAGCCATTGATGGCGCCCTCGGGCTTTTACTGCATGTATATGGAATCTGGCTTTTGGAATGCTTACCGCTGAAGTCACAATCAGGCATGGTGCTGTCGTAACCGTCTACGGTCGTGCCGTTGTAAACACTGATAGCTGATGTCATCAAGGTGGCTTTTGGCTGGATTCGACATAGTTTGCCCCACATAGTGGCCATTTTTACTGTTTTTTGAGACTATTTTTTGGCTTCCAACCCTCTATCAACCAAACTGCTCTCAGGATGGTTATGAAAATTGACCTGTATGTTCTTAATATAAAGAGGATAGCTGACGATCATTTTCCGACGACTTTTATTACTGTAACAGGTTTTTTTGCGATAGCTGTATCTCCTAAAATCGTTTGCATGACTTTAACTAAATTTAGCATTTTTTTTTGGTTTGATGTTGACAACGGACGATGACGAGTTTCGCATGGATCGAAGTACCGGTGGCAATTTTATTTTTTAACGTTTGCCGTTGTGTCTGGGTATTATGGTTATTAGTTGGATTATAGGAATTTATTGGTGAGATGACGCTGTCCTCCCGTTTTCGGATAGATTCGAGGTAATTTGCGCCACCTAGTGGCCAATTTTACTGTTTTTGAGCCTGTTTTTTGGCATCAACATTTCTGTCAACCAAACCGCTTTAAACATGATTGTGAAAGTTGACACGAATGTTCTTACTACGAAGAGGATGGCTGATGGTGATTTTCCGACAACTTTGACTACTGTACCACCTCCAGGCAGTTTTTTGCGCCCATGGCTGTAACTCCTAAGTCGTTTGCAGGATTTTTACTAAATTTAGCAAGTTTATTTACAGTATGTTCACAACGGACAATGGCGTCTTTCGTACGGATTGAACTACCGGTGCGCCTCTTAGTGGCAATTTTATTTTTTTACGTCCACCTCTGTAACTTAATAGGTCCTCATCGTGTTTTAAACTTGAAAACTAGGCATCTATTGGAGAGATTACGCTATCGTCCGGTTTTCGGTTGGATTCGTGGTATTTTGCGCCTCCTAGTGGCCATTTTACTGTTTTGGGTGCTTTTTGGCGTCCACATCCTCATCAACCAATCCGCTCTAAAGATGAATGTGAAATTGGCATGTATTTTATTAATATGAAGAGCATGTTTGACGATGATTTTCCGATGACATCCAGTACTTTGGCGCCTCGTAGTGGCAGTGTTGTTTTGTTTTGTTTTTGCGCTCATGGCTGCATCTCATCTTTGCAGGATCTTTACTAAATTTAGCAAGTGTATTTATAGGATTTTGACATCGAACGACGACGACTTTCTCACGGATCTGAACACCAGTGTTCCCCTAAGGGCAGTTTTAGTTGTATATATTTACCTCTGTACATTCAAAGGTCCTCAACGGATTTTTCATGAAATTTGGATTATAGGCATGTGTTGACAGGCTGACGCTATCCTCCCATTTTGGGAAAAAAAATCCAGGTATTTTGCGCCACCTATTTGCGATGTTTACTGTTTGTGAGTCTATTTTTCGGTGTCCACCCCTCTATCAACCAAACCATTCTAAGGATGATTTTAAAAATTGGCGTTTGCTTTCTCAGTGTGAAGAGAACGATTACGCTGACTACTTCGGTTACTGTGGCACCTTCTGGTGGTGGTTTTGTTTTGTTTTGTTTTGCTTTGTTTTGTTTTGTTTTGCTGCCATATCTGTATCTGCTTAACCAATTGCAGGAACTTAATTAAATTTTGTAAGTGTACTTATGCAAAAATATCAATAGATGTCGACTTTGAGGTGGACGCTGTGCCCCCCTAATGGCAATTTCATTTTTTTTTTCATTTCCCTTTGTTTCTCTGAAGTTCCTTGACAGTTTTTTATGAAATTCTGCAATATACAGGTTGTAGCTTTCTGGTAAAGAAGCATGAGCATGTTCCGTTTTCAGATAGATTGGACGTGTTGCGCCATCAAGCGGCCATTTATATGATAGAAAAAATCTTTGAACAACTCCTGAAGCACATCGTTTGCTGTGCATTCGTGACCGCATTTCAAGGCTCCGCGATGATTTTGTTGGAATTGATAGTGTCAAAAGTGCGTCATAATGACATATTTTGATATTTTTAAACACCATTTGAATGCCTTGTCTCCACGGGCCAAACATGGGCTTTGTGATAGCTACAGCTCTCGTCTTTGACACGCAATCATTATTTTTGTGGGCAGCACCTTTTTAATTCTCAAATTCGCACTATAGCGAAGGCACTTTCAGCCCTTTCACCTATTTCTTACTGCCACCAAAAGAGGGCGGCAAAGCAGATAATATGGAAATATGATCCAAATTGGAAGTGAATTGTAATAAAAAATAACATTAAATTCTATTCAGCATTACCAGATATGGTTCGAGCGTTCCTTTAGCAAAAAATTGCCTTATTGGCATTAAGCTAAGAAACGGATTGAGATCCTCGAAAATAGGTCACGCTCTTAAGCAAAATGGCTGTGACCAACGAGCCACTGATTTAATGCTCGTTCTTTGAAGTCCCATCGCCTCGCTCTACATTTTCTGAAGCTGTGAATATCGAAAAAGAGCTTTTACCCACGTCAACCTGCACCAGAGACATTGCCAAGTACCTGAAAATTGTCGACGCACCATATCACTTGAAAGAATGGATATCTGGCATGATTGAGAGTGTGTGAGACAACCGAACTAGCCAGCCTCTTAAAAGGAAAGGTCATATGTCCAAAGCACGGAATGCTGCTTATAGTCCGGTCCCTTAGCGGCCAAAAACCCCAAAACATTTACACCGCGGATTAAAACACCAAATTTGGTACACAGATACTTTGGGACACGCTGAATCTCATGGGAGTCGGTTGCCCGAAATTTGAGGTCAAGGTCAAGGTCAAATCAAGGTCAAAGGTCATGTGGGTATTTTTTTTTGAAATGGCTTCAGACGAAATATCTGTTTCATTACTGTTTCAGGTGACAAGGAGGAGGCTTTTTTATTTAAAATTAATGTTAATAACTTGTACAAATAAGTTAAAAGTAAAAAAGTAATTTTCCAGACACTTAAGATGATAATTATCCTATATAATAGAGCATATACATTTTCAATGAAAAATAAGTCTCTTTTCTCTGACTGAGAAAAACTGTCAAACTGGTATAAATGTGCATTAAATCAACTCTAAAATGTTTTACCTTTAACAGAAATTCATTTTTAAATGTTTTTGTTACAATATTTATGGTTAATTATGTAACAAATCGTCTCCGTAATTAAACGAAATCGGACATCTTGCTAAATTTTCAAAGAACAATTGCTGAAACTTTTATCATCACTTTTATTTTGATCATAGCTGAAGGTAACTTTGTTAATTAATGAGTTTATATTTTAGTTTGAAATTGATTGTCACATCAACTAAACCATTTAAAGTAATTTAGGTGATTTATGGTTTCCAGTAGAATGAAATAAAAAAGTCAGGTTTTACTTGTTGTATCACAACAAGGTGAAGCCCTTGTTGCACTAAACTTTAAAACAGGTCCAGGCATAATGATTGTCTTGAGGAACATGTCCTATAAACCAATGTCTATTTTTAAGATTTGTGTCCATCCAGTTAGTTGTGTTGACGCATTATGTAACAACTGAAGCTGATCCTTGCTCATCCAGACAACAGTACCCAAGCACGTGACATCAGGTCTGAGACTCGCATGATGTTGATCTCCAGTTCATTGTTCTTGTAATATTATTTTGAATGAGATGTACTAATTTAGGTATGTACTTTTTTGAGTAACTATGTATATAAAAATATCCTAAATTGATTTAACTGATTGAAGATAATCATATCGCGTTTGGTGGTAATAGACCGACCCAAAAAACCTCGCCTCATTTTCGAATAGGTGGAAATTCCTGAGATTTCCACAAACCTTTGAGTAAACTGCGATTTCACGCCTATACACATTTCCTGATGGCGTTAAGTTCCATTGCCAGACGTAATTTTCATGTTTATTGCCCCTACAGCCCTAATGGGTTACTACACTATTGAAATCGCTGATAAAAGTGTGTCAAGTTTATAGTCCCTGTAACCCCTGAGATTCTATCACGAATATTTTGCGTTATGACTTTTGGTGGACTTCAGCACATCTGAAGACAGGATCAGGGATTTCCTGTTTAAATCAGTATAGTAGCTATTCTCATAAATACAATGTAAGTTGTTTAATAAGGCATAAGAGAATAATTTTTCCAACAGCCCTATTCCGATTAATAATATCTACAAAAATTACGCTTTGATTTCGCAGTAGATTCTTCCCAAGGCCAAGTTGTTTGAGCAATGCCTTACTTCAGAGTCACCACTAGTAATTGCCCGACAACCGATTGTTCTAAAACTTTATTGAAAGCAGTTGAGATAACGTACATTTTCTGAATAACAAGCCATAGGCACAATTAATAGAAATGTTTCGAAGACGGCTGGTTACTTGAGCTGAAACCATACATCAGCTCTCGTTAAATTACTATGACGTATTCAGACTGGGTCTCTGTCCACATCCAAGACATGACAGCTATGTCATCTAACGTATGACAACATCTTAAGAAACACTGGGTGTATTCAACGACACAGTAAAGATTCTGTGCTATTGCAATTGACCAAGCAGATCAACAAAATAATGCCTTAGTCAAAGACAGTGATGGGGCTATTGGATTAACTGAAAATCCAAACGCTTTGACAGGGCTGTGTTTGGGAGCGAGCTAGCCTGGTTGGTGACTGAGTTTGATTGTCAATAGTGTTTTGAAGACAATAGTGAGGAGACAAGCCACCACAAAGACAGGACATCCTTCCAGAACAACTTTAAAAACCATGTGAACAGTTTGTGTGATGTAAGATGTAATTTCAGCCAAGAGAAACTTATGACGATAGATGCGCTACAAGTCTTCAGATTATCGAAGTGACTGGAAAACAGCAATACGACAACTATAAGCAAACAGTCCTAATTGTAAAGTCACAACCAGTAAAGGCTCCTACCAAGAAAAAAACAAGTATGCTGTTTTCAAAAAAGCTAGCGGAAAGGCAAAAAGAGCAACTCAGCAACGCTTGGATAACACCAGTCAGCTTTTTGTAGCTAGTCAATTTCTAGAAGCTAACCTGGATGATTTTCTTATGCATGAGAATCATTCTTGGCCACCATCCCTGAACCAAAACAGCAGTCTCCGTTTACCTTCACAGAAGTCACAGTTACTTAACATGTTGGAATTTCCTCATCCAGACGTTCCTGATTCCGTCGATGTCAAAGTCTTTGATCGACCAGCTATTGTGCACAGCTTTCCTCCAAATCAATCAGTGACATTCGGACAGTTCGGTGGGCACATTCTTAACTTCACAACTGTAGTACAGTTGACATTGTGTTTGCAGATGCTTACACCGAAGGCAGCTTGAAGGCCACCGCAAAAGCTGATAGAGGTTCGGGTGACCTTGCCAAAGTTTCACCCCAAATGCGACTGTCTGATCTTCCAGAATTTCCTGCAAAACTCGAAGATTATAGAGGAATTGTTTGACAATCGCCTGTTCTCCAAAACAAGATATATATTTTACCTACGGCCAGTCTGTTCTTTCCTCTGGTTCTGACATACCGATGTGCGATCATGAGGAGTCGGACACCCCTATGGGCTTGTATATTGCAGACATTTCATCAAAGGTAATCTGGTTACTACTGTGTATACTTATGTTGTGGTCGATCTTTGGTGTTTTGTTCCGTTTAAGGCTTTGCAGCCAGCAATTCTAGTACGGGTAGTTGTTAAAGCTGGAAAGAATGCGCGGGAGCTCTTTGCCAGTAGCGTGTTTGACCAGCTTGGGTACGATTTGTGTGTAGCTCTACCAGTTTCATGCCTTAACAGGGTCGGACACAACATCCCAGTTCTATGGAGAAGGAAAGAAAACAGCATGGAAGACATGGGAAGCTAACCCTGATGATACTCAGGCATTGTCATGCCGGCAATTTGAATTCCTTTCAGCAACTCAACATCGACAGTCAGGAGTTCAAAGCAATTGACATTTACATGTCTCGTTTATCATCGAAAAGCCAAAACCAGCCAGGTCAATACTTTACAAAAGGAGCTTTCCCTCAAAAGTTCAGATCATGCCAAATTTATCGCTTCCCCAATCTCCACTGATAAAGAATGTTAACATATGCTTGTATCAAGCTGGCAGAGGGGTCCAGAGAGGTTTGGATGGCAGAGAGACACAGACCAACAACGGACACCAGGCTGGACAGACATGCCTGAAGTCTCCAAAGCTGGTCAGCAGCTCATTAAGTGTGGTTGCAAGAGCTTACATCTACATGTATGCGGCAAGTTATGGGGATGTAATTCCTTAGCATGCACAACGCTTAGCAGATGCCAGGGAACATGTCAGTGACATGGTTTGTTTTGGCGCAAAGGAACAGATGCTAGTGTTAATTGAATTATGTGAGCTACAGTGACAATTTGACATTAATCCATTTTATTGTGTTGATATTATAAGCAGTTGACAATCGGTTTATATTATGTAGACGGGAGCTAGAACAAGCATATTAACGTCATTTATCAAAGCTGGCCTCCGAGTTTTTGGTAGTCTGTCAAGTGCTATGCATATATTGGTCTCTTTATCATAACATCAACCGAATTGTCATAATAATTGTACAAACGAGTTCATTTTTGGTTAAGAGAACCTATTTGTTTTTGTATTATTAGTCTTGCACCAGATCAAAATAGATACTTTTGCAAAAATTGTAGTTGGTTCGTTAAATTTTGGCCGCCATATTGGATTTATGCAAACGAGGGGTTTTCATATTATAAGGCAAATATATTGCAATGTCATTTTGATAGAATTCTAGTTAAGAAAGCACTATTACCTAGCCTTAAAATGTGTGATCACCTCTTTAAGTAACCAATGAAGTGTTACTTGGCGGCCATTATGTTTTTCAAGATTTGACCTTGACCTTGACCTCAAAATTTGGGCAACCGACCCCCATGAGATTCAGCATGTCAAAAGTACCAGTGTGCCAAATTTGGTGCTTTAATCCGAGGTGTAAAGGTTTTCGGGTTAAGGGCCTGGACTATTACTATGGAATTTTCGTTTAAGCAGACACTTGCCAGTATCGATGTTCTAAGGTGTACTATTGCAGTCTCAGGAATGTTCACCCCTCAATCCCACGGGTAAGTCAACTGAATAAGTGATAATTGGAAGGTCACAGTTTTCCTAACAATTCAGAATATGGGCTGCATTCAATTACACATGCTATTTTGATTGTTGCTAGTTTTCCTAGAAATCTCACTGGGATTAGTGATACAATATGAGAACCATTTTCAGTTAAATTTGTGATGGAAGGCCATGGTTTTATGACCATGTATGAACTGAATATACTCCCCTATCTTGTCTTTTTAAGGAAATGCATTCTGATGCTTACTGCTAGGTTGCTTATTTAACAGGAAAATTGAGTGCTCGGATAACAAATGGGATCGGAGATTTGATGGTTTTGGAGAATCCTGTTTCTGATTGCAAACGAGTGAAATTTGTTGTTTTGGGATATACTGCTGCATCCTCATTGAGACCGTTCACGAGATTTAGCAATCAAAACACACAAGACAAAGATTATCCTGTGTCCAGAAGAGTTCTGTCACAGAACTTTTGATACTCGAAACAAACCCGAGAGCAATTTAGCATGGACTGGCCTGATAAACAGCTAACAACACTTGAAGATAATGGCTGTGACAATGCGCGGAGAATGTGGGCTGCGAAAGCCTCAAGTTTTGAAATAGAAGTCTAAGTTCATGATCTAAATGCATGCTCGTTGAACTCAATTTGGCGCCATGAATCCATACGTTTGACATTGCATAACATTTGTTATGCGTTTTAGTCACTGATTAATCCGAGGAGACACGTGTAAATGTGCTGTGTGATGTTCGGTATTACAACCCAACAAAAAGTGAGACTGGTGTGGAACACGCTACCCAACATCCTATGCAGCAATGGCTTGGACATTCACACAGATTTAGGCTGTTTTTTTGATGTGGAATGATGTATCAGTCAGACTACTGACACAACACAACTGATGAACACAGCTTCTGTATTTTTAAGCGAATTTTGTGAATTCACAAAACATGCCTACCCATCCAAAATGCATAGCTCTAGGTCTTGCATTCACTAAGAAACACGCGGTTCATGGACTGCAAACACAAATTAGGTACTTATAAAAACTCCTCACTCACTCTTTCCTTGAAATTTTGAACTGTGATAATGTTTGGTTGCAAAAGCCGTGTTTGGTGTGTGGAAACGGTTATCGGCTTACAATTAGGTTTGTGAGTGGTGTTCACCGGTCTTTAACCATTGTTGTTCTGGTAGCTTTCAAGTGGACTAGATGACATATATTTCCTTATTGATTTTCGCCTTCACAGATGTAAAAATGCAGGCAGCGAGTACCCAAACAACAGGGGACCTATACAGTGCTGATCGAATCCAACGTCCTATCGAACGCGGCTAGGCCGCGTCCGGANCAACACAACTGATGAACACAGCTTCTGTATTTTTAAGCGAATTTTGTGAATTCACAAAACATGCCTACCCATCCAAAATGCATAGCTCTAGGTCTTGCATTCACTAAGAAACACGCGGTTCATGGACTGCAAACACAAATTAGGTACTTATAAAAACTCCTCACTCACTCTTTCCTTGAAATTTTGAACTGTGATAATGTTTGGTTGCAAAAGCCGTGTTTGGTGTGTGGAAACGGTTATCGGCTTACAATTAGGTTTGTGAGTGGTGTTCACCGGTCTTTAACCATTGTTGTTCTGGTAGCTTTCAAGTGGACTAGATGACATATACTTCCTTATTGATTTTCGCCTTCACAGATGTAAAAATGCAGGCAGCGAGTACCCAAACAACAGGGGACCTATACAACAATAGGGTGGGCTCTGAAATCAGCACTAAGGTCCGAAAGAGTGACTGAAATCATACAGATATAATTGAGAGATGCATTCAACGAAGGCACGAAAATGGTCAAAAATCAATCCAGTGAGGTGGTCTCAACAAATCAGAACTGCAAATAAAGGCAATGGCCCGTTGTGATCAGCACTGGAAGACTGGTGAACATCAGTGTTGCTTTATTCTCGTTGTTCTGCTTATGGTGTGTCTGTTACTATGAAATAATATTGCTAGTAAGTTTGATTCTATGATATTTTCTGTAAAATTACTTCTCACGCCGAGAATGTCCCTTCAACTTTCATTTGTAAATATAAATATACAGCACAATCCAAAAGTATCAGACAAAATAACCTGGAATTCCTTGCCATGACGGCTGGGCGGAAGTAGAATTTGTCGACAAAGTGGTCTTCCTCTGAGACTGAGAATGAAAGGGAAACAGGAAAGTTAGTATGGTGGCTAAGGCATTCTGTAATTTGCCGCCGCAATAGTCATTACCAGTCCTTTCTGCATTAACATTGAGTAGCTCCCATGCTGTGAAAGTGTGTATACTGTATTATCTGATTACTTTGGTATGTTCTGTATGATTGTTTGCGTTCATGAAAGAGCCCGTGTGTGGGTCCATTATGCTACCATCCCTGTCTTTTTATTTGGCATCTGCTGCTGCATCTCTAAATCCTTGGACAATGTCACATTTTACATTTGGGATGACACAAGAGAATTTTGGAACATATTTAAATACCACTGTACCCCTAGTGGAATTTTTTATGTAAGTCTCTATATCTACAGTGTAGCTTGTTGCTTGACTGGTTTTCAAGAAATTTGTCAAGCAGGTTTCAGTTATGGAGACGACCACAGTTTCTATATTATCTGTACAGAAATCTTGTCTTTAAGATGAGCACGGTTGATTGGACGACCTCCTATGATGCCCCTTCATGACAGTTTATGTTTTATTTCTACCAAGTCTTTTGACGTATTTTCGTGCAATTTATTTTTTTTCTTTTGAGGAAATGAGGACAAACTGACATTTTCGGTTGAAGTCAAGGTATTCTGTGCCCTTAAAGGTTATTATTTCTGGAAGAGTGCTATCTGTCCTTCAAAGAAAGTGCTTGGAGGAAAGTTATGAAATTTTGCTCAACTGTTCCTGTTGAGATAATCACAACTAACAGGTTTACTGATGGGTGCAATCACTTTGACGCACGGAGTGGCGTTTCTGCAAATATAGTGTATACCAGTGATGTTTATACTGATGTTACAATATGTATATCACATTGTGTCTAGAGAGAGACAGAATTAGTTACTGCGTCAACACTCCGACTGTGTTATTAAAGTTTGGGTTTTTTAATAGCACTAACTTCAACACTGACCCTGGTGTTGACCTGCTAAGCTGATAATTTGCTCTACTTATACATTACTAAATGTTGTTTCTACAGTAGTTGTCTGCCGTCTTGTAAGGTGTCGATCAACGATACGTCTTTGCTGTGGGTAGGCAGCCAAAACTTGTTTCACAATGCATTATTTCTGTTTTTATGCTTCGAATTCACGGTGAATAGTTTAGGTAGTAAATGTTCAAAAGCTTCCGACTTCTGTTGATAAACAAAGTTCAGGTCCAGTCTAGCCTCAAGGAATAGTAAGCTTGCCCTCCGACAGTCGCTCCTCAATTTTGTCAAAAATAACGTTCGATTGTTTGGCTTCATCGTAACTCAGTTTGAATTGTAAGTTTTCAGAGCTTAATCATCGAGTCCTTGGAGTATGAAAGACACATTAGTTTTGAACAGAATGACATTGCTAATCTGCCAACCCAAAGCTTTTCCTAAACGGATAACATACATGTAAACTGATTTCGCATTTTTGGGTTGAATGGCAAGGAAGACGTTTTGGATCTACTTAAGAAAATAATGCGATGGTGTGGTTGCCCTCAAAGCAATATGTTTCTGTGGTCCAAGCTTCATATGTAACTTGTTCATCATTTCTCTCTCATTTAGCAAAATGTTCTCGATCTTTGAACGCGAACCATATATAGCCTATTTTCGAGCACGGTTTTTGACGCTCGCTATGTGCCCAGTGAGTAAAGAGATATTGGACGGGTTCCTTGTTGTATCCTTTAATTAACAAGGACATGAGAAAGGTATAACCATGGTAAAGGTTTTGTTTAATGGAAGGTGACGCTGATGACATTAGTTGTGGGGAAGTTGCGGAGTCGAAAGTTTAACACATTTGACCGTTTTAAATGTGAAAATTAACATCCTGTTGCAGATGACACAGATGGAATAAAGCTTGTAAAACAGAGTCAAGGTATTGCATTATCAATCACGAAGATTAGGAGACAGTTCCGGGTATCCTGTTTTGCACTGAATGACAGGGGGCAACAGTCGATAATGTCTGGTTTAGTACTTCCTTTAGGTAAGCATTCGCACTTCTGCAAATCCTCCGGACGAGCGTGCATGAAATGCATGTGCATACAAAATTCAGTGTATGCCGAACTTGGCGTACAGAAAATGTGTCGGTAAATGAGAGAACCAGTTTAAAAAAAGAATCGATATTTTCCTGAACTCGCTGATCGTCTAATCCATGAGTTGCAAAGCTGTGTGTTTACTTAATTAAACGGTGCCTATTCTTGACGATAGATATCACGAGCACCCTGTATCGATTGGCCTAATAAGCCCGAGTAAGTTTAGTTCATGAATATTCTCAGCATTTTTTTAAGTTTACAAGCTTTTAAGGAAGCGTTTGTGTGCTTGCCATGAGAGAAACCTTGGCAAAACGTATATACCTTTCGAATACTTCTCCAATGCAATACTTTTGAATATCGGCAGTTTTAACAGAGATTAGAATGACGTTGACGGTCAGCTAGTTTTGACGTGATATCCACATCTGTCGTTGACATTATACAACATCATGAGTTTGTACCCACAGTTCCAATCAGATGGGTAACAGATGGTCCCGGAACATACCACTTCATCAACACAAGAGGTTCTTCTTCTGCTCACAAAGTGGTCTTCAGATGCGATGCAGTCTGTGCAAGAACAGATCACATCTTGGTCACTTGGTACCACGACATTCCGCACGACCAACTCCACCAAAAACCCCTTCCCCAAAAGTACATGATGCCTACAACGATGTACAGTGGTCCTGGAAGATCAGTTCTGAATCTAAACATTGCACTTGTTCCCGAAGGAAAGACGGCAAGGGAGGAATATCAAGGACGTTATACGTGTTACGTAGATGCTGAGCACAATAAGGGGTTATTTCCCCTTCTAAGACACCACAATCTCGGCATCGATCAAGTAGAGAACGGTGAGGACGAAGTACTTTTAATTGCCAATGGAAATCATTTATTAAAATCATTATCGTTGAGCATAACCATAAAAGTTCCGTTTCCTGCGTTAAGAAGAACATGTTCAATTATACACCCTTCAAAAGTTTAAGATGGACATACATGTATATGTACATGTGTGGGATAGTTACAGAGTTGGTGCTTTCTTAGAGTTGTAGCACAAAGGCCAGTGTCACTCAGAACCCAGTTATGACTACGAGACCACTTTATCATGTTCGTAGTAAAAATGCGGGTTTCCATCAATACGCATTTTTCCCTTAATCGGCTCAACATGTTTCCAGTGACTGAAATTACTGCTGAACCTGTTCGTGTTGAGGTAGGGCGAAATTTGTGCCAGGGTACCTTCTTGTCTCCTGCGGTGTTTAGTACTGTAGGTGTATCTATATGAATGCTAACAAAACGCTGCGCTGAGAACAAAATCATGTCATGTTCACTCCGCTTTACTCGATGTGGAAGTTTGCGGTGAGACACCATTCACACTGATTTTGAACTTCCCTTGCACTCAGCCGTCATGACGGCGACTTTCAGTACCTTCTTTGATTATGTTTTAACGTGTAACATGTAATGATGTGCTGCATTCTAGACATCAACGAATTACCCGTCAACAATGGAATGGTGCCGGACTGAAGGCACAGCAAATTTACATAGGGGCCGATTGAAAATAGAAAGCCATTGTATCACTTTAAGGAAAGGAATTTGGGTTGCTTCGGAATCAATACAAGGCGTTTTCAAGACAACCTGTCAGCTGTGTTGATGATCTCGTGGATGTAGCAGTTCTTCTTGATGTAAAATTCCACCCAATGACGACAAGGTTGCATTTGCTTAAAGCAAACTGACTTATGAATTATTGAAATTATATTGAATCTTCTGTTCGCGTGTAGGCATGGTGAGATACTCGAATCAAAATATCACCACTCATTTATCACAGAAGACTGCGAACACGGAGTCCTGTGAGTATATGTGCGCCATTACCGTTTGTGAAGCCGCCGTGTTTTACCTGAGCACCAAACAATGTTACATAGTTAAACCAGGAAAAGAGTTCACTCGAAAGAAAGGGGACGGTACCTGCTGCGATGTATATGAAAAAATGACAAAACCGCTTCCAGGTAATATTATTGTGAAATATTGGTAGCAACAGGTGTTTGGGAAATAAAGTGCATGTTGAATCTAATGCGAGTGAAGCATTTGTAGATCGGGAATCACTTGGGTGCACTATCGATGGGCTCATATCCTTGATGAGGATAAAACATGCTGGTTTGTTACAGTCGTCATTGTGGTTTGTCACCGATTTACATTGAGGCAGGCCTCAGCTCGTTCTCCAAATCGGTGAAAAATAACCAGTTAGCGATTAAACGCATTGACACCTAACCAAATTTTGACAAAATTAAAAATTGGAAAGGTTTCTCTTGTCGCAAAAGTTTAAAGTGCAAAAACATCTGGCAAGATACACAATGTTCGTCATAGTGTGTTAAAGTTTGACAGTTAAGACTAAAATGTTCAAATTAATTCGAACAAAATAAGTACGTTGTATTGTTCCACAGCTCCTTGGGTCGTGTTGTCTCCACTTCTGAACAGTTTGAGGTAACAAACTTGCCATTTTCACCTGAATTCCAATACTAAAAAAGTTAAGCACTGCATGAATAAACGTCAAACATGCATAGCCTTCTTGGTGGTAGTTTTGTAAAGTCGAAGCACATTCGATTCTGCTATTCGTCAGTACCTTACGCTTGCTCACATTCCTACTAACCTGCACCAAATTATTCAATACCTCATCGATTGCAATCAGGCTATGCCTTACTCTTCTGGCCTCTCCATTTGCTCAAGGTCATGCACATGACGAATGTCAAAGCGCTCAATATTACTAAGTGAGCCCTGTTTTAGAGATTTCAACCAACCCTCGTTCTGCCCCACGATAAAGCAATAATAGGGCATAAACTAAGTGATAACAACAAAATTCATTTAAAAACACCTAACCGATGTTCTGTAATTTGGACAATGGTTTTGGTGTTTTTCTTCACGGTTGTGAGGTGTTCATCAAATGCGCCTCTTGCGTGTAACTGTTTAGAAGATTTGGTATGGTGTCTTTAAGTTGATCCGAACTGTTTAAAGCATTTTTGTAGAATTAGATGAGAGGTTTTTCGTATCTGTCAAAATATAGCCAAACAGTATTTGAAATATATTTGATCCTGAAATCAATTTTCATAGAACAACCTCCACACACTATTTCATCTCTATTCTATAATACTCAAGAGTGCAGGACAAACTTTAACACTGCATTTTATCTTTACACCATGGCAAGGTGCGTTTATATCACCGCCAACTGTAACGCAACTGAGAACTTTATAGTTTCTGCTCTAGCATTATTTCGATAGTCATTTTCCCCTATAGCGGCAAAATACCTTTAGTGACATACATACACGCCTTATCGATGGATGACTATATTGAAGTTGGTGCTCTGCTTTTCATTTAGATTACGTACGCATGTAGCCCATATTATCATAAATTCGTTGGAACCATCATACCATCACATTTGCAGTGCTGCAGGGCTATATATTAAAACCAAACTGTGCTTCGTCCTAGTTAGTTTATCTCACCATTGCAGCACCAGAATTAAGCCTTGGTTTGGAAAACGACATGCACATTTGTGCTGTCACAATGCTAAAGAGGTGCACATGTTTATTTAGAATGTACTCTTTCCTTAAATTCTTCATCGAAGATGAAGTGGCATATTTTTCAGAATATAGTCGATTGGGAGGACATGTAATCAGCACTTCGTCCTCGACGGAGACGTCTACAACAGATAACGGGTTTGCTTGTGTCAAGAAGTGTGAAAAGTTGAAATGTGAAGCTGCGGAGTGGAATCCCGACACTCGTGTTTGCTCAGTAGTTGAACGAGGGGGTATTTATGAAGTGAAGCGTGGTGACAGTGAATGCTGTGATATTTATGTCAGATTAAAAGGTATCTTCTTCAAAAATGAAATTCATGAATGTGCTGATTTCTAAGGTCATATTAAATGTCCACGATTCCCCCATGAAGAGTTGCTGGTCCTACTGCAATTAGAGCAACAATGCGTTCAAAGAAATGAAGTTTTAGTTATTTACTTGTCAATATAGTTTTTATCATTTTTTTATTATTTCTTATGTACACGCCAGGTGTTTACCACCTCAATTGGTGTGCTCCGTGGATGTGTCCAGATCAGACTTAAAATGTTTGCGGTCCATGATATTTCTGGGTCCCCGGATTTAAGATTTACACATTTGCATTATTATTGTTGTTGTTCTTGTTCTTGTTCTTGTTATTATTAGATGATAATGTTTTTTATGATCATAATCGTCGTTACAGCAATCATTACTATCACTCTCGTTTTTTGTTACATGCACGTATTGTCATTTCTTTCGATATTGCAATGACTGTCGTTAAAATAAAAAAGTTTCATTAACAGTTTATGGTAAATGCAAACGTCACTTCTGGCAGATATGGTGAGAATTCCAAACACTGTGGTAAAAGGATCGTCCAGCAAAGTCACGGTGACCCCCACGGAGGTTGACTGTTTGAACTTATGCGACTTGAAATCGTGTAGACTAGCGCAATGGGACAACAAAACAAGGAACTGTCGCCGGTTTATTGGAGGCAAAAAAACAAAGTTAATCAAAGACTCGTGTTGCGACTCATATATACGGATCAAAGGTAAGGCAAGAGTAATAGCTTGATTGAGTGCGGAGCTAGAATTTTTTCGGAGGATAAGATAGCATTTGCAAGATCACGTTAAAGGGGATTGCACTTCTGACAAGTTGGAGACTTATTTGCTGCATAATAGATGCCACTGTGACACTGACGCACAAGCACTTTGCAGAGGGTTCAAATTTCCTGCTTCGGTTTCAGAAACCCAAATTTTTGGCTCCAAGTGCCTAGCTTTATGGAACAGGACGTCACATGTTGGCGTTTATAATGCATGCATTTTAAACTTCTCGAGGATCACTAATGATGGCCTTTGTTAATATCCGCCATTGCCGATATGCTACTGTACCTGATAAGTCACCAATCTTTTACATTCGGAATGTACAGATTATTTTTCCACACGTGTAATCACTGGCGTAATTTTTCGTACATGTATACCTGGAACCAAGCGGTCCCAGTTACAATTACAGTACGTCCTTCCCAGTGTGCTAGTATATGCATGCTTTGGTATATTTTTAAAATTCTCATAAAACCGGTGACGAAAGTTCAGCTGTATGTAAATGGAGCGGATCAGTAGAGGAGACAGTGCCCTCAAAAGGAAGTGTGGGCAACGGGGGGAAGACGCAGGAACCACCATCTAGCTATGGGCGGCAACAGATTTGTGACTACCACTCACGATATGGACATCATCGTTATCTTCCGCCTCCACGCGGCAATTACAGCACACATCACGAATTTTTGTCCGCCCGGTCGGAAATTGGACGACGACCGGCCGTCGACCGGTCGTCTAGCCGACCAGCAGCCGACCAACAACGGTCGGCTAGGAGCCGTCTGCTGAGTCGCCTCTGTGGTCGGCACTTGGGTCGGCTAAGTGGTCGCCTAGCGTAGACGACCAACTCGGATTAAGCGTGTCCTTGGTCGGCAATTACCATTTTATGACTTAGCGGGCGAACTTTGGACAAACAAACATTTAACTGTTCGCTGTTGGTTTACCAGTGGCAACTCCGGTCTTGACATAGGTTTATCAACGTGTGTTCAACTATTAAATGGAGGTAAAATCGAATCAACCTACAAATACGAAGTGCGTGACATTACACCAGCCTAAAACTTTATGTTGAATTAATGACGGCGTGGTAAAATCAAACGTTACAGCACACACATCACGAATTTTTGGCCGGCCGATCGGAAATTGGTCGACGACTAGCCGTCGACCGGTCGGCTAATTTGCCGACCGGTCGGCTAATTTGCCGACCGGTCGGCTAAAAGTTAGCCGACCGGCAGCCGCCCGCAGTGCCGACTCATAAGGCGACTCCACAGCCGACCCTTCAGCCGACCGGCCATCAGCCGACCCTTCAGCCGACCGGCCATCAGCCGACCAGCTGGTGGCTGCTATTTTTAGGCTAGAGTAGCAGTTGCGTAATAGGTTGTCAGGCTGATACCACTTTGCGTGTCGATGCATATTCGTCTTAGCACAGGGTCAAATAAATTAACCTAGTTTTACTGTCTCGGTTACATGAGTTCACGTCAGTTGTGTAATACCACTAATTCGAAGGTTGAAAGCAAGCGGTAATAGTAAACATTGGATTATGGACAATGCAACAAGTTTTGGATGAAAAACGTGAAAGTTTTCTTTACATTTGATCTTTAATTTGACTCGTGACGTTAACAAGATGGATTTGATCGGTTGCTTCCCGGTCAATACAACGCTGTAGTCATTTTGTAAACGCAGCTATTTTAGCAGTCTTCGCCCGCAGCTGATTTCAAGTTGTTTGTGTAACGCCAAACTCCATCTTTTTGCGTTTTTTTAAGTTAGTCACCGGTCTCCTGTCACGCGCCCATGATGATGGATTAGTGAGTGAGTTCTTACACCGCGAAAAGCTCTCACTCCAGGGATTTTATTTTCATAGTATTGACCCTTGCAGTACAGACGCGAAATTCACGGTCCAGTATGCCCTAAACCCACGGACTTCGATGGCTCTAACTTCGAAATCATATTATGGTTACGATTTCCACGAACTAAGACGGTGACATCACCACTGTTGAGGCTGCAGCAAAGTAGCCTTGAGCATTCCGTTTTCAGTGTATCGGTGACGTTAAAATCTGGGCTAGCAGTTACATGTATACACGTAGTCCCCTATCAGTTGGTCGCTCACGTTGTTCCAAAAAATAAATATTTTCTGTCAACAACATATTCACAAAGTATGCAAAATAAAACAATTGTGAACGGCACGATGTGAATACGTGGTGAAGAGGTATTTGTCTCTACGCGGCATATGTGCGTGAAACTTTGGTAAAGCGATTGCGATGGTAAAAAATGATAGAAAATACACAAAGGTGCACTTTTGAGAAGCAAAGCGTCTGGTGATCTTGATAGCGTACATGTATGATCTGGCCACCTCAGGTAGTAAGTGACGCTGAATGAGAAGTGGTAACTACATGTTTGGCGCGAAAATAAAAAATCATGCTTGTATTGCCAGCCACCCCCCTCCCCGAATTTTGCACATTCTAATGAGTCAACACTCGAGATTTGGTTCCCTTTCAGTCCTAAAATCGCATAATAATTCTGTGCTCAGCTGTAAGAAAAAATACAATTTTTTGAAACGGTGGTCAGTCTTAATAAAGTTTCCAGCATGAGAGCGCTTTGATCAGAAATGCCAAGCACACGCAGAGTTGTAAGACAGAGACGTTGGCGTTTCCGTATGTCCACAAAAGTGCTTTAAGCAGTGTGTACAAATTTGTTCATTTCGCTTTTCTGCACTGACGACTATGATCAACACGGTGTTTTAACTACACTTTTGAGTGCATTTTCAAAAATAAATGTTTGGTTGGTGAATTCAGCGAGTCGGTGCCCACGGTCAGGAAAACGTATCTGCGTAAATAAAGAGTTGCGTTTTCAAAACATTCAGAGCATGAGCTCAAGGACTACCTGAGACAGAAAATAAAACCGATTACCAAACAGAAACTTGTCCAATGAATATATAGCTCTTGGAAAACT
>NMRA01000206.1:48550-78432 GCA_002633005.1 Phoronis australis
AACAAATCAGTTTCTTACCGATTCTACGCTAATCTCTCATCTACAGAGTGCAAATTCCATTGCAAAGAGTCGACAGCCAGGCGATCGGCAACATTTCATCTCACTGACAGCACTGTACGCCGATCCATTTTCTGAACACAAGAGACGTGGAAAAAGTTTCGAGAAACAACATGAAATTTGAATCAGCAACCTCTGAGTACTCCTGGTAGTCACCTAGGCTATCGGCAAATCCGATGGCAAAATGAATTCAGCCACAAACTTGACTTCAAAATGAGCTATGCGCTCAAATAGTGGCTTCCGGACGATAGTTAACATAGGCCTGAACGGGGTAACCTTCAAACTTCAAGAGACGTGGAAAAATTTTCACCATTGGCGCTGATATTTGGCGGTAACATGTCTTAACATACACTCTATGTGACAGGCTATCGGCAAATTGTGTAGTTATCTCCCCTTGCTTATAAATTCCTGATTTTTGCCTGCTCTTGTGTATTTCTTAATGAGGGCTGCTGGCAAGATTTAGCGCATGCGCAGTAGTGCATCTTACAAATTTCTGGCGTTGAGTTTTAGGCTGGTGTAATGTCACGCACTTCGTATTTGTAGGTTGATTCGATTTTAGTTCCTTTCAATAGTTGAACAAAAGTTTATAAACCGATGTCAAGACCTGAGTTGCCAGTGGTGAACGAACAGCGAACAGTAAAATGTTTGATGGCCAAAGTTCACCCGTTAAGTCATAAAATGGTAATTGCCGACCAAGGACACGCTTAATCCGAATTGGTCGTCTACGCTAGGCGACCACTTAGCCGACCCAAGTGCAGACCACAGAGGCGACTCAGTAGATGGCTCCTAGCCGACCGTTGTTGGTCGGCTGCTGGTCGGCTAGACGACCGGTTGACGGCCGGTCGTCGACCAATTTCCGACCGGTCGGCCAAAAATTCGTGATGTGTGCTGTAAGTGATATCGCGGAAGCATAATTTCTAAATTTAAATACGAGACTTTTTATACAGCACATTATGCACAAAAGCAAGCACGAAATTTAAAATTGCATAAAAATCAGAATACAACACTGGATATTTTACTACCTCAAGTGTTTTCATGCAGTGGAATGCTCAACAAGCATCACGCATTTTCGCTCATCCGTTATTGCTCTTGATCATCACTTCATCACGCTGTATATTGCGATTTACCACAGATATTTATTGCTTATTTCTGTATAATTTCTTAATATGTTGGTACAGCAATAGAACCCAAGTTTATTTTAGGAACAACATAAACAATGGTTTGAACATAGCGCCGATATTAAATCATGGGCGCATGAAAACGGAAGACTGTGATCGGTTTATAGTGTCATCCATCATCATTCTGAAATTGTCACTTTTGTTGTAAATAATCTTTTCGAGACTAGAGCCTTCCGATCTAGCCAGCTACTTGTATAAAGACTATTTTCAAAATACAGCAAGGTGCCACTGCTTATTGAGATCAAACAGACCTCGAAACTTCACACAGCCCAGATAGTTACGCTTGTCACCTCGTCGAAAAGCTTGTATCAACAGGAGCTCAAGACCGGCGGGTGTGCAGGCAAAATCTAGAAGTCAATTGGCATTCAAGTTGCCCGTTACGGCCGTTTAAGCGAAAAACATCCGACGTCATCTTCCTGCGTAATTCTCTGCCTTTTTTAAAGAAAAAACGTATGCCGTCGTTTTGAAAAAAAGTTCATTCCTGACACGCGCCACTTCCAAAATGTTTTCAACATCTCCCATTAGTTGATGACAACATCTCAGCAAAATTTGTTCTAAAATTCGGTTCACTGATATCAAAATTCCAAAAAAATATAATGAAGTGAAACCAATTCTGATCATTTGTTGTGACGTTTACGCAACCTCTTTGGAGACCGTTTGGTTGAAGAATTTGGGAAAAAGAAACTGGCTAAAAGTTGACGCAATATTCCATTGGGTCGAAAGTCGACGAATAAGATCACACCATAACTTTAGCAGCACAATAATTGTAAATAAACATTTTTTGCAACGCAGATAAATAATTTAGATTATTCTAGGAAGATTTTATTCGGTCAGTTTTTACCCAAAATGGCACAAATTTGTATATTTAATTTAGTAAACAGCTTCGCCCCAAGGCTAGAGCCTTCCGAGCCCTTTGGCGTAAGAACACAATACTTGGTGTTTCGCGTATACTCCAATGGGGTAAAACTTTGAAA
This sequence comes from Phoronis australis, assembly GCA_002633005.1. Classification (NCBI taxonomy): domain Eukaryota; kingdom Metazoa; phylum Phoronida; family Phoronidae; genus Phoronis; species Phoronis australis. The sequence goes on from NMRA01000206.1 coordinate 50,760, forward strand.
GTAATATTTTTGGGGTAACCTGGTACATGCAATCCTAAAAAAGTAATCTGTGTTTTCATGTAGAGCGTAAAAATGATTAACCCATTGATTCAAAAAGAACACTCTCGCAAACGAAAACGCACACAATTTTCAGCTATATTACAATGGTTAAAAAACAACTTCTATAAGTTTATTGCATTGGATTCTAGTGATCACCAGGGCAAGTCAAAACTCTTAAGGGGGCGCAATTTCAAACCTTTGGCATGAATCAGTGATATAAAAATGGAAGTAGACCGACTTAAGTTCATCAGCAATGTAGACACAACAGACACTGACTGCGTTTGTTAACGTCTTGTAGCAATTATAAAAATAATTTTTTCTACTATGATTGATAACAAGTTTTACTCTGATGAGGTATGATGCAATATGAATGTCTAATATGCAGATCGGCAGTTGCAATCCTATTTACTGGGTTTAATGAATCCGTTTGTTATGAACCACAGCAAAAGTATGATTACTTATTGTACATTCGAAGCACGCCTCATTAGAATAAAAACATACACGTGCTTGATGATCCTGGGAGTACCTCTATTACAGGCATGAATGAAGATATATAGTTGTTAAGCCATAGAGGATAATAATACTTACATAATATCACACTGAGCCATCTACACCAGGCTTATACAAAGGATACGGTATTTCAAAAGAAGCCTCAACTACTCATTTTTCATAGTCATAACTAGTCATTTTCATAGTATTACTAAATCACGAACACCTAGATTTATATAAGAAGTTACATAGTACGATGCTACACAACCTGCTCTTCCACATTTACGGGAGATCTAATTTGAAACATTTAACGACATATCTTTTCTATGCAAGATTAAAACCAAGCAAAACATGTGAAACTCTCCAGGACTAAAAATAAATATCTCAAAACCGGAAATTTTACTTGAGCAGGAATTAAAACAATCCAATACATTGAGATTGTTTCCACACAGAAGACCACAGAGCAAATAAAGAACAAAATTCACCACGTCAAGGCTGAAAATTTATCACATCAGCACCTATAATTTATCAAGTGAGGACCAAAAATTCTTCACTTCAGGATCAAAATAAAGTACGACCGAACTGAAAATTTAATAAGTCAGGTTCAAAAACTTACCATGTCAGTAACTTTCACGCCAGAACACCACGTCACCATCCCCAAGCATGGATCTTTCAAAGTGATAATGTACGCACTACATGTATACATATAAACAAGGGCTATATGTTCAACCTCTCGCCGACTAACAGACCTATTATCTTGAAAATGCGGTTTAATTTTTTTCGTCTAATCAACCTTTTACAATAGATGCCAAGTATAGGTACACACTGGATTGTCACCATTGCATAATGGGTGATCACGTAGCCTCCGGGCATGAAAACAACTCTCTCTCTCCTAGCGTGATAAGTTTTCTGACACAGTGAATCCTGGTTGTCAATTGTTTTTGATTCTACAGAGATTTCAATTCCTGAATAGAAAATGTGTGTTCTGGATGTTTTCGCTTCAGCTTTCCATTCAGCTAACTAGTGTACAGCATAGTGTTTTTACTATCCCTTGGCTGCTCCACTGCAACGAATCACTTCTAGTACAACCTTCCGTAAATGACGTTCGTATTTTGCACATTTCTTCGGGGTAACAGTTTTCCAAGAGCTATATATTCATTGGACACGAACACCAGTCTCAGGTAGTCCTTGAGCTCATGCTCTGAATGTTTTGAAAAAGCAACTCTTTCTTACGCAGATACCGTTTTCTGCTCGTGGACACCGACTCGAATTCATCAACCAAACATTTATTTTTGAAAATGCCCTCAAAAGTGTACTTTTTTAAAACACCGTGTTGACCATAGTCGTCAGTGTAGAAAAGCGAAATGAACAAATTTGTACACAATGCTCAAAGCACTTTTGTGGATATACGGAAACGCCAACGTCTCTGTCTTACAACGCTGCGTGTACTTGGCATTTCATTTCATGCTGGAAACTTTTTTAAGACTGAGCACCGTTTTAAAAAATAGTATTTTTTCTTACAGCTGAGAACAGAAGAATTATTCTGCGATTTTAGGACTGAAATGGAACCAAATCTCGAGTGGTGACTCATTAGAATGTGCAAAACTCGGGAAGGGGGGGGGGGGTTTGGCGATATATATACAAGCATGATTTATTTATTTTTTATATTTATTTTGTAGTTGCCACTTCCCATTCAACGTCACTTACTACCTAAGGTGGCCAGATCATACGCTATCAATATCACCAGACGCCTTGCTTCTCAAAAGTGCTCGGGAGCTCTTACAAAAAAATCAGGAACTAATTAACCCACTTAAGCTTGACTCTCGTCATCTGAATTCTACACATTTAGAAGTTTTGTTCAAATACTTTGTACTTCCACACATTGATTATTGTGATATTATATATCAGTCTGCCAATATGGGTGCACTCCAACATTTGGAGAAGTTACAATATCAAGCTGCCTTACTCATAACCGGAGCTTACAGGGGATCCAATAGTGTTAAGGTTTTGAATAGTCTCAAGTGGCCCAAACTGTCTACTCGACGCAATCTTCACATGACCACATTTACTTTCAAGGTAATAAACAATGTCAACAACGTGTCTGTCAAAAAAATATTTGATCTATATACTAGACAAGGCCATCGTAGTGATTTGAGATCCTCCACCCCATATGCAATTCCTCCGTCGTTCAGTCAGGCATTCAGAAGGTCTACAGTCATGATGTGCATCAACAACTGGAATTCTCTTCCAGTCTGTGTTAAGGAAAGCAACTCTTTTACGAGTATAAAAAATAATTTCAGAACTGTTTTTCATAATTTTGATAACTCAACACCCTTGACTCAATTATCCCTTACACGCGATAACGAAAAAGCATTGTACAGATCAAGATGTGGCCTTTTCCTCAACTCTGACAAGTTCAGGCACAACTTTATTAATGTCTCTCCAAACTGTAAATGTGGTGTCCATCAATCGTATCCTCATATTTTCTTCAAATGTCCCCTCATCGAATACCAGAGAGACTCACTCTTTCGTGTACTCAATGAAAATCAATCAATTGTTAACGCTCTCAATTCTTGTAATAATATCCCTACTACAGTTACATTATTATTGAATGGTAATCCTAACCTTGACCTCGTTCTCAACGAATTCCTCCTAAGCAACGTTAGTAAATTTTTATGTACCGTTTATCAATATTGTTGCATCTGATTTCCCCACATGAATCTGTACATATTTTTGTTTTTATATATATGTAATAGCCTATCTAAGTATTGGAAAACTTATTTGAGATACTACTTAATTGTACATACCTCTATGTATATTAGTTTCATTTATGGATTGTTTACAACCCAGATATAATGCTTCGCAGTTTCTGGGTTTGTTATTATTTCTTTGTATGTTCTGTGTATCCATGAATAAATATATATCACTTTTGAAAAAGTGCAACTTTGTGTATTTTCTATCATTTTTTGCCACCGCAATCGCTTTACCAAAGGTTCGCGCAGATATGCCGCGTAGTGAATACTTCTTCATCACGTATTCACATCTTCCCGTTCACAATTGTTTTATTTTGCATAATTTGTCAATATGTTGTTGACAAAAAATATTTATTTTTGGAACAACGTGAACGACCAACTGATAGGGGACTACGTGCATACATGTAAACTGCTAGCCCGGATTTTAACGTCACCGATACATGAAAACGGAATGCGCAAAGCTATAATTGCCTGCAGCCTCGACAGTGGTGATGTCAACGTCTTAGTTCGTCTAAATCGTAACCATAACATGATTTCGAAGTTAGAGCCATCGAAGTCCCTGGGTTTAGGGCATACTGGACCGTGAATTTCGCGTCTGTACTGCAAGGGTCAATACTATGAAAATGAAATCCCAGGAGTGAGAGCTCTTCGCGGTGTAACAACTCACGCAATAATCCATCATCATGAGCGCGTGATAGGAGATCGGTGACTAACTTAAAAAACGCAAAAAGATGCAGTTTGGCGTTACACAAACAAAATCAATTGCGGGCGAAGACTGCTAAAAATAGCTGCGTTTACAAAATGACTACAGCGTTGTATTGACCGGTAAGCAACCAATCTAAAACATCTTGTTAACGTCACGAGTCAAATTAAAGATCAGATGTAAAGAAAACTTTCACGTTTTTCATCCAAAACTTGTTGCATTGTCCATAATCCAATGTTTACTAGTACCGCTTGCCTTTAACCTTCGAAATAGTGGTGTTACATAACCGACGTGAACTCATGTAACCGAGACAGTAAAACTAGGTTAATTTATTTGACCCTGTTCTTAAACGAATATGCATCGACACGCAAAGTGGCATCAGCCTGACAACCTATTACGCAACTGCTACTCTTGCCTAAAAATAGCAGCCGACCAGCTGATGGTCGGTCGGCTGAAGGGTCGTCTGGGGAGTCGCCTTATGAGTCGGCACTGCGGGCGGCTGCCGGTCGGCTAATTTTTAGCCGACCGGTTGGCTATTATGCCGACCGGTCGACGGCTAATCGTCGACCAATTTCCGACCGGGCGGACAAAAATTCGTGATGTGTGCTGCATCCTAGATGCGTCATGGGTTAAGCCCGACACTCAAAAATGCTAAGCTACATGTACATATGTATTTACTGCGGCAAAAACGACATCTATTGGGGTTTGTTAAACTTTAAGTTGCAAATTCGAAGATGGCACACGTATGCATTGCCTGTGACTTGAGCTACAAGAATTCCAGTTTCAATGACCATGTAAACGTTTCAAATCTTAAAGCTCGCTGCTTGAGAACTCAGCAGCGGCAAATACACTATTAAATAGTCCAGTTAACTTGATAACATTACCTATAGACTATGACTGGCATTAATCAACTTTTCTCAAGCTGTCTTTAATCCCTTCAATGTTCGTCTAAGTGCCGTAATTAGTTCATTCCTGACTACCAATTTCCCTCCTAAAGAAAACACTATAATACAACCTTTAAAGTCAATGATGTCAAAACTAGGTGAGCGGAGTACCCGAGCATTCAAACTTGGTGCTATATAGGAGTTAGTAGACGCTCACAATCATGAGGAAAGTTCGCCTGGTTTCAGAATTTTCAGGCCCTTATCATAACAATGTCTAACTACAATAAACACCAGGCTAATTGCTGACAGACACATCAGACCCATACTGAAAACCACAACTGACTGGATGGAACTACTTTCCAAGACAAGTTTCATAAACAATTTGTAGGATATGACTCAAACTGACACACAAATTATAGCAATGGCAAGGTTTCTGTGGTAACATGAACAGCAGGAATTACATTATATAGCTGAACCAGCGAGACAACTAAAGACCCGAAATACCTATTTTAACAATACACTCAGAATCTCAGTATTTTTATGCAGATGTTAATCAAAGCATTGTCCTACGTAAATGAAGAATCTTCAAAACCTACAGATCAAAACAGAACTCAGGAAGGTCCAAGAGATAACAATGAATTCAAGTACCACTTGTAGTTCTACTGCAGAGGCGGATCTATGGGGGTTCATGGGGTTCAACCCCCCCCCCCCAGGGACACGATTAAAAATTACACAACTGTTACTAAGAAAACGAAATCAGGTATTAAAAAACAAAAAAAATTTTACACGGGTGGTGAGAAACATCCTCCTGACCTTCCCTCCTCGTCGCTAGGCGCCTTAAATTCGCGCAAATCCTAACCTCCCGCCCCCTCTTACTAAAAACGTAGATCTTCCACTGCTCATTACCAACTAAGCTTATGTAAAGTAAAAAACCAAAATATTTTTCTTCGTCACAACCTGTTTATTCAAGAAAGACTGACAAACATCTAATGAGAGACGATTAGAATCAAAGTTGCTGGAACTGAACACATTGTCAAATTTTAACATCCAGCAGACCTGCTGATAATAACAAAACAACATGGATCCAGAAGAACAATAATCATTCATTTAGAAGTATAGTGGTGCAGAAATGAACAAAACAAAGTGATTTAGAGTAAGAACCACATACAAACACTTATAATCTGGTGTATACACAGATATCGGTTTTAGAACAATCTATGGATGTTCATCAGGCCACATGAATATCGGAATTATTTTTAAATTTTCACTTGGTTTACTAAACAAGGACATTCGTTCACCGAATGAATTTTTAGCAGTTACATACATAAGAATATTTTCAACCACACGAAGTTAATGATATTCTTTTCATAACTTTCAAATGCTTTTAAAAGACATTATCAAACAAAATGTCCGTAGTATCGCTCACATATAAAGGAAATGTGTTTGCCTTCGAGCAGTCAAATTTTGCTCATATTTAATTTAAGACTGATTTGGGTCCCCGAAAGCCAGTGCATAGAAATATGCCGGGAACAGGACAGCACCAATCACCACAGTTGGTGACTGTACGCTCCGATATTCCTGTTTAGGTTATGCTCATAATTTTTTCATTCTGCTATATCTTAACCGAAATCACTCCTGCGAAGTCATACAGAAAGCAGCTACCATTTTTTCTGCCACATGTGTTAATGATCATCTTATCTCTTGCAATGCTTTATGAATGAACCTCAGGTCAGCATGTTTACTACAGAAATAAACAAAACATCGTGTGAATTCTGGAAGGGACTTAGAAGTTGCTCGTATAAAACCATACAAGTTGACAGACAATTACCGTCTGAAATCTGTTAGCTAAATAGTACGATGCTACGTGCTACCTTAGAAGTAACTTTAAAATGAACACGGATTTCCTAACAGCATTCAAAAAAGAAACAACTTAGTAACAACAACGATAATTTGAAAAATATTATTCCTGGCAGCAACATATGGCCGAGGGATTTTAGAGTTATGACACGAAGATCAGTGGACCGAATAAAAACTCAAACAAATCAAAAGTTATAACAACATAACACATTTGTACTGCACAAGTTAGATGTTAATGAGATTATTCTGGCTCCGTCTTAAGGGACTATTTTTATGAGTGGAAAATCTGATTGGTTCACGCTTCATATAGGGTAGCGTATTCTTCTTTTTCTTCAACAATAAAATTGTAAATGACATCTCCGGCTTTTTAAATATTTTTTTGTTCTCAGATATATGCAAACATTGGTAAACTATTGTTTTTTTAATTTTCCTTTCTGTTTAGTTCGTTTTAATTTTACGGACTAAATGGGCTTTTTACCACAACCAATTTGTTTTTTTATTTTTTATTGATAGAAAGTTCTTTAAAAATAGCAGAGCTCAACTTTTGCAGACTTCCTGGGATTGCCACTTTTAAGTGCATGGTAAGGTTATATACTTAAACTTGCTGTAATGCTCGAGAATCGAACACAAGTAGGATTTTATATTTGATCTAGACGAAGTGAGAGATGGTAAATTCTTTGGGATTTTGCCATGTTTTCCTGTTATCATGGCCTGTACTTCAATTTGGGCTACTTTTTGCGATTATAGAACCACAATTTTAACGAGTACGTCTTATCCTCTTCTACTGTATGTCCTACGAGCCTTCTGCCTCAGATAGAAGTTTTTTATGTAGGCAAATTACTGTTCACTGTTTTGCATGGACGCACCCAGGGGGGGTTTGGGGGATTCGAACGAGCTCTCCAGTTTGGCGAATTGGGCAAAAAGATCCGCCTCAGCGAAACAAAAAGACCGAGTAAACGAGACAAGATCCACAAAGTTCACAGGAATTCGGCGCGGATGCACAGTCCGTAGGCCTGAACCTAGTGGCCACGTTTTTTTCTTAGTCCTAGTTGATTTTTTTTCAGTAAAAGGTCCGCACACCAAAAATTAGATGCCCCCATATTTTAAGCTGGGTGCGCGCATGCTTGGCATATTTGAAACACTTTCTTGTCTTTAATCCATTAAATACCAAAAAGGTATAAAGTATCCTGGGTGCCAAAATCTAATGAAACAGACACTGACATAACATAAAATGAATATTAACCAATTAGTGATTGCATGTGTAAATGTTACTAATACTTAATTGAAGAGCATTGGGTACTGGTTGTACATAGTAATAATTTCAATGCTTTGGGGGTATTTTGGTGCTGTTTTGTGACTGAAGTTTCCGATCGACATCTATTGATCCTAGTAATGTCTCCACTGTCATGTATGAAACAGTCTCATTTTTGAAGTGGATGCAGGTCAAATAAAATAAACAAAGACATGCAGGATACAGACTACTACTACTGTACATGGGATTCCAGGAACTATCATGTTGAACCAATACACAGTTATGGCCATATGGCTCATGTATGACCCGTGCTCTGTGAATTACCAACTTCCACCACTCCGATTTCGGTAGACTTTTTTCTGGCCACAAGGGATGTTTGAAGATGCCATTTATGCAAAAAAAAACCTTCTGTAGCAATTTTTTTCTGGGTTGGGCCCTCTGGAGCCCTAGAATGACTGGACTAAATGACCACTGTGTAATTGACTTGTTTACTTCAATATTGCTAAACAAGTATATGGGGGACGTTTGATTGAACATGTAACCAAAACAAATTCTGGGAGCAAGAAAACCACTGAAAAGTTGCAAATAAGTGGATTTTTGTTATCATTTTTGAGATAGACACTTGAATTTTTATAGTTGCCTGATAAAAGACCTTACATTCAACCATGAAAAAGAACAATTTATAAAATTATTGTGACACTATAGTGAATTCCTAAGCTGTCAGGTCACCTTGCTTAGCTTCAGTCATACTTTGGGATGCATATAAGGTTTTTCTCAACTTAAATTACCTGAAATGCACAGGAAGCCGGTTGAGGGGGTGTTTTTTATCCCTATTGTTCGTAACAAGAATTATTTTACTTTTATTAAGTTCAATGAACAAGTATTTAGCTTACACATTCAAATAAAACACTATAATGAATAAACAAAAACCGGATTGGCTTATTTGTGTTAATAATGTCTCACGCTTTCTCTGTGTAAATTATTATTAATAGTGTCCTGAAGACCACTAACGAACAAAAAATACCTTTTTTAATGCAATTAATACAGTGCGACTTCGTGGAAAAATAATCATCCTTCTGAATTTCTACGGCACTCTAACTCTAAATTCCGATGTTTCAGCAAAAAGGAGGTTTTTCAAAAGTATTTTTGTAGAAAACTAATGTTTACGTTTCTTTAGCTCAGCCGAAGGATGTAAAAGGCATTGAAAACGATATTTTATCAACAAAAGTTTTATGCATAATATTTAAAAACAGCAAAAGTATATTATCTTACCTCGCTCATTTTTGTTGGTTTGGTAGCAAGCGTTTGGTGATTCGGCTTCCACCAAGCGTTTGATGTTTTGACCGGGCCAACCGGGAATCATCCGACGATTAAGTCACTATTTGGAATTCATACAATAATTCCGTTGGTCCAATGTCCACATTCGTGGACAGCTTAGCAACTGCCACCAACTTTAGGAAATTCTGCCATTGTTTTGTTTCTTGTCCTACTCAATATTATTCATTTGCATGAATGACACTAAGTGACCAAACTAAACCAACTTACCAATGCAAATACAGTATCATTGCTCAAGTAAAATAGTTCGTAGTATATTATATACCTGTCAAAATATTATACATGTATTAGCAGTTACGAAAGTAACATCAAGTTCTAAACAGTTTACGAACAAAACTAATTTTAAAATGTTTGAAATAAAACACGTGGGTATTTACTGACAATTACTACAACTTTTGCATTCATAAACCGCCTTCATATCAACTGGTCATTTTGTAAAATCATAAGTATTGGGTGTTGAAAAAATTTCGATGTTATGTAATACCCTTTTTTGTGCTGTTTTTGTTTGTTCTAACGAAAATTCTTCAAATAGTTCATGAAAATAATTTATCTAGTACACAGAATAATAGGACTGGCAGCTAACGGCTTGTGGCTGGGTGTCAAGCTCCAATGTTTACTATTTCTACTACTAGTGACAACAGGGGGTTGGTAAGTTTATACTTTCTAGGTTATAAACAGAACCTCAGTACGAGGGCTGTACAGTTGTAGCTGGAGACCAGGCGAGCTTTTCTCATGTTACCCATGCAAATACAGTATCATTGCTCAAGTACAATAGTTCGTAATATATTATATAGCTGTCAAAATATTATATCCACTGTTACGAAAGTAACATCAAGTTGTAAACAGTGTAGGAACAAAACTAATTTAAACTGTTTGAAATAAAACACTAGGGTATTTATTGACAATTACTGCAACTTTTGTATTCATACATCGCCTTCATATCAACTGGTCATTTTCTAAAATCGAAAGTATTGGGTGTAGAAAAAAAAATCGATTTTACAGCACACATCACGAAGTTTTTCCGCCCGGTCCGAAATTGGTCGACGACTGGCCGTCGACCGGTCCGAAAATTAGCCAACCGGCAGCCGCCCGCAGTGCCAACTCATAAGGAGACTCCCCAGCTGACCCTTCAGCCGACCCTTCAGCCGACCCTTCAGCCGACCGGCTATCAGCCGACCAGCTGGTCAGCAGCTATTTTTAGGCTAGAGTAGCAGTTGCGAAATAGGTTGTCAGGCTGATACCACTTTGGGTGTCGATGCATATTCGTCTTAACACAGGGTCAAATAAATTAACCTACTTTTGCTTTCTCGGTTGCATGAGTTCACGTCGGTTGTGTAACACCACTAATTCGAATGTTGATTTTAGGCCAGCGGTAATAGTAAACAGTGGATTGCGGACAATGCAACAACTTTTGGATGAAAAACGTGAAAGTTTTCTTTACATTCGATCTTTAATTTGACTCGTGTCGTTAACCAGTTGTATATAGACTGGTTGCTTCCCGGTCAATACAACGTTGTAGTCATTTTGTACACGCAGCTATTTTTCGCAGTCTTTGCCTCACTTGATTTTGTTTGTGAACGCCAAACTGTATCTTTTTGCGTTTTTTAAGTTATTCAAAGGTCTCCTATCACACGCCCATGATGATGGATTAGTGGGCGAGTTGTTACACGGCGAAGTGCTATCACTCCGGGAATTTTATTTTCATAGTATTGACCCTTGTAGTACAGACGCGATAATCACGGTCCAGTATGCCCTAAACCCACGGACTTCGATGGCTCTAACTTCGAAATCATACTATGGTTACAATTTCCACGAACCTAGGACCAATATCAAATATTACTCCCAGCACGAACTACAGTAAGACGGTGACATCAAACACGGGAATGACCACTCTTGAGGCTACAGCCAATTGTAGCTTTGCGCATTCCGTTTTCATGTGTCGGTGACGTTAAAATCTGGTCTAGAGTTACATGTACACGTAGGCCCCTATCAGTCGGTCGTTCACGTTGTTTCAAAAATAAATATTTTCTGTCCACAACATAATGACAAATTATGTAAAATAAAACAGTTGTGAACGCGAAGATGTGAATACGTGGTGAAGAGATATTTGTCTCTAAGCGGCATATGTGCGTGAATCTTTGGTAAATCGGTTGCGATGGCAAAAAATGATAGAAAATACATCAAGGTGCACTTTTGAGAAGCAAAGCGTCTAATGATATTTATAGCGTATGACCTGGCAACCATAGGTAGTAAGTGACGCTGAATGAGAAGTGGCAACTACATGTTTGGCGCGAAAATAAAAACATCATGCTTGTATCGCCACCCCCCCTCCCCGAGTTTTGCACATTCTAATGAGTCACCACTCGAGATTTGCTTCCGTTTCAGTCCTAAGAAAGGAAAAGTACAATTTTTGAAACGTTGCTCACTAGTCTCAAAAAAGTTTCCAGCATTAGTGCGCTTTATCAGAAATGCCAAGCACACGCAGCGTTGTAAGGCAGAGACGTTGGCGTTTTCGTATGTTCACAAAAGTGCTTTGAGCAGTGTGTACTCGACTATAAGCTCACATTTACTCCTCATTGTCGCAAACTCGTTCAAAAAGTACAAAAATTAATTAATCCAAATAGAATTATATCTCGTAATCTCAACTCCATGTATCTTGAAACTCTGTTCAAGTCTTTTGTTCTTCCACATCTAGACTACTGTGACATAATCTACCAATCGGCAAACGCTGGCATAGGCCTACTTCAATACTACAATGCCAAACAACTTTAGCCATAACCGGGGCATACAAAGGGTCTTACACAATCAAGGTTCTAAATAGTCTTCACTGGAGCAAACTAGCAACCCGTCGTAAACTCCACCTGTCCAACATAAAGAATTACTCTAACAAAATCCTCTTTGACACCTACAAAAGACCAAGCACGAGACCAGGACTCCGGCAAAGCAATATGTATACTATTCAAGCCTCCATCAGCCAAGCCTGCAGAAGATCAAGGACATTAACTTGTATTGGCAACTGGAATTCCTTACTTTTCAAAATAAAAGAAAGCACTTCAATCGTCACTCTCAAAAATAACTTTAAAATGCATACCAGTACTCCAGACTTGCCAGTCCCATTGACATCATTCCAATTTCCCCGCAACCATGAAATAACCTTATTCAGATCAAGATGTGGTCTATTCCTAAACAACGAGAAATTTAGACATACTTTTAATAATATTTCGCCTCTGTGATCCTGTGGAGATACCCAGACATATCCTCATGTTTTCTTTGCTTGTGAGGCATGCAAGGAGGAGAGGGTACACCTCTTCCAGGCACCCGAACAATAGCCCAATGTTTATAAAACATGTTCTGAAATTCCGCAATTGTACAACGAAATTAATTTCTTTCTATATTGATGTCAAGAACTTAACTCAAACGAAAATAAGGTTTTATTTGAAATAGTATCAGAATTTCTTCATAACATTAAATCTCTTTGTGTGAGTGGTTAGAATTTTATACATCTGTATGAAAATGAATTATTTTCATTCGTTGTCATATTGATGTCAGTTTTAGCTCTTGTAGTATAATTACACGAAACGCCAAGTATTGTGTTCTTACGCCAAAGGGCTCGGAAGGCTCTAGCCTTGGTGCGAAGCTGTTTACTGAATTAAATATACAAATTTGCGCCGTTGTGGTTAAAAACTGACTGAAAAAATTTTTTCTAGAGTAATCTAAATTATTTACCAGCGTTGCAAAAATTGGTTTTCTACAATTATTCTGCTGCTAAAATTATGGTTTGATCTTTTGCGTCGACATTCGACGCAATGAAGTATTGCGTCACCTATCAGCCAGTTTCTTTTTCCCAGATTCTTCAATCAAACGTTCTCCCTCGAGGTTGCGTAAACGCCACAACAAATGATCAGAATTGGTTTCACTTCATTATGTTTTTGGAATTTTGATATCAGTGAACCGAATTTTAGAACTAATTTTGCTGAGATGTTTTCATCATCTAATGGGAGATGGCGAAAAAATTTTGGAAGTGGCGTGTGCCACGAATGATCTCTTTTCAAAACGACGACGTATGTTCTTTCGTTACAAAAGGCAGAGAATTACGCAAGAAGATGACGTCGGATGTTATTCGCTTAAACGGCCGTAACGGGCAACTTGAATGCCAATTGACTTCCAGAGTGTGTATGCAAACCTGCCGGTCTAAACCTCATGTTGATACAAGCTTTTCGACGAGGTGACAAGCGTAACTATCCGGGCTGTGTGAAGTTTCGAGGTCTGTTTGAGCTCAATACGCAGTGGCACCTTGCTGTATTTGGAAAATAGTCTTCATACAGCTAGCTGGCTAAACAGGAAGGCTCTAGCTTCGAAAAGATTTGTATTGCGAAAGTGCTAACAATTTCAGAATGATGATGGGTGATGGATGACACTATAAACCGATCACAGTCTTCCGTATTCATGCGCCCGTGATTTAGCATCGGCGCTATGTTCAAACCATTGTTTATGTCGTTCCTAAAGTAAACTTGTGCTCTATTGCTGTACCAAAAACAGAAATTAATACTGAAATAAACAATAGTTATCTGTGGTAAAGCGTAATATACAGCGTGATGAAGTTATGATCAAGAGCAATAACGGATGAGCGCAAATGCGTGCTATTTGTTGGGCATTCCGCGGCATGAAAACACTTGAGGTCGTAAAATAGCCAGTGTTGTATTCTGATTTTTATACAATGTTACTGTAAATTTCAAATTTCGTGCTTGTTTTGATACATAATGTACTGTATAAAAAGTCTCATACCTAAAGTTAGAAATTATGCTTCCGCGATATCACTTAACGTTTGATTTTACCACGCCGCCATTAATTCAACATAAAGTTTTAGGCTGGTGTAATGTCACGCACTTTGTATTTGTTGGTCGATTCGATTTTACCTCCTTTCAATAGTTGAACAAAAGTTGATAAACCGATTTCAAGACCGGAGTTGCCACTGGTAAACGAACTGCGAACAGTTAAATGTTTGTTTGTCCAAAGTTCGCCCGCTAAGTCATAAATGGTAATTGCCGACCAAGGACACGCTTAATCCGAGTTGGTCGTCTACGCTAGGCGACCACTTAGCCGACCCAAGTGCCGACCACAGATGCGACTCAGCAGACGGTTCCTAGCCGATCGTTGTTGGTCGGCTGCTGGTCGGCTAGACGTCGACCAATTTCCGACCGGTCGGAAAAAAGTCGTGATGTGTGCTGTATGAAAAGCCCTGTTTTTTGTGCTGTTCTTGATTTTTCTAACGAAAAGTTTTCAAAAAGTTCATAAAAATAATTGATCTAGTCCACAGAATAATAGGCCTGGCAGCTAACGGCTTGTGGCTGGGTGTCTAGTTCCAATGTTTACTATTTCTACTACTAGTGACAATAGGGGGTTGGTACATGTACATGTAAGTTGATACTTTCTAGGTTACAAACAGAACAGCAGTACGAGGGCCGTAGAGCTGTAGCTGGAGACCAGGCGAGCTTTCCTCATGTAAAATATACCGTAAATGTTATGCTCCAATGAATCGGTTCGCACTGCGCTATTGATAAATACTACAATTTTAAAATCTTTTATGATCTTTTAAAATGTTTTTATTTTTAAAATTATACTCAGATATTAAAAAGCAACTGTCGACAAGTGAAATTTCCTTTTGTCTCACCTGGATGTAAGGTGCTGTATTTTAACACAGTAAAGAGATGTCGTAACAATGTGACTTACAGATACATGTACACACATCGTTGTGATTTGAAGTTTTGTCTGCATGATTGTTGGCTCATAAGTCGGTCATAAATTTAAAGTTCTCAAAATGCTTACAATTTTCCAGGGATTGATAAGTTTGAGAACAAGAGGCTTGAGCCTGCGACACAACTCGTCGTTCACCCTAGTGTACGCGACGCGTGGTCCTGTGCATACAGGTGCCAAATAACAATTTGTGTAGCAGCTGAGTGGAAAATGGACACCGACGAATGCAAAACACTGGAACCAGGCAACAATCACGTTTTGGTAGAAGATAAAAACTGTACCGTATTTGTGAAGGCATATTCACGTTTTTCAGGTAAGTGATCATTGCCATGGATATTAGTCTAGTTGCCAAAAAGTTGACCCTGCCATGTTGTTTACTGTAAAGTTTTCTTTCGGGAAATTAGCGTGTGTGGATAGGAGAATAAAATTAACTTCGTTGCACTTTGTGGAACTTTGAGCATTTTTTTATTATTCAAGATGGCGGCTTCCGCTGTCTTGAATTACACCTAATTTCCACACTCTGAGCATGATACCGTGTAGGATCTTGCAATTTGTGGTATGATGATATTATTTTATGGATGCAAGGTCAAATTCAAGGTTAAACGAGATGTCAAATGTCACGTTGAACTGAAAGAATTAAAAGTCATCTCTTTTGCGCTACGAAATATTAAATTCATGTGAAATGCGGAATTGTCATTTCTGTGATTCCATTATAGCAGGAGTAAGGGATAGCTCAATACTGGAATAAGAGAACATCCCAATATCTCAATATTAGTTTAGAATATTGTTGTACCAGACCTACGCATGCCGCTTGGACCATTATGTTTTATTAGTTGAAACATATCTGAGGAGCTAAGGACTTGACTCACGCGACCAAAGGTGTGCCCCGTGCGACTCGAAAACACAACCTCGAGTAGAGGAAGGACACTAGGCCACACTGCCTCCTCATTGTGAAAAGGGGTACGTGTGTAGTTTACGCGTAATACAGTGTATGTGCAGGGCACACACGTGTAGACTGCGATAGGCGCTGTTGGAAAACAGATAAACTATGACTTCTGGAACTATAAAATTCCCCGTCTTTGCTGAGCCGCCTGGCTTCTTCTATTGGGGATTGATGACTCGCTGGTTCTCAAGAAAATGCCACCCCTCCCATGCGTCGGTGTTCATAGAGAACGGCTTCAAGGCAATGGACCACGAGTCACTGACTACGATGAGTTCAACTTGACACCCCCGTGTCCACGCAGAGAGGGGTTTATTAGAGTCGCTGACAGTTCGTTCAAACCAAGAACTAGTCTCTATCCAGTGCCATCACGTCTTGTAACCTCTCATGTTGACGATACTTGTTCAGGTCAAATCTCTGAAATGTTGTATTTTGTCTAAAATACTACTATCCCCCTTCTCCATTTGAGTCTTGGCTTCTACTGGCTGCATATTAGACGTCCCATAACTCAAGAGCTCGGAGACGTCAGTGTTGTCACAAGGGATTCTGATGGTGTGGTTGCCTTCTTCAGCCACTTTCAACATTCACCATTTAACGTCTGCTTCAGCATGTGTAATTACACAGCGGCTCTTCTTGACCCGCTCGGTGTTGAATAGAAGGTAATAGCTTCATACACATAGAAGGTTGATTAATATAGGTCTATTTAGAATAGTTTAGCGGCAAAAGGGATGTTTGGGAACAGGGGTTAGCATGTTTTCCTTAACATTTGCTCATGTTATCGTCTCATGGTCCTTTGTGTTGGGATCTTTGTTGATCATTTTTTCAAAGCTAATAATTGTTTCACACGGTGGAGGATGGGGTTTAGTAGAGTGTCGAGGCTTTACCTAAATCTCCCGTAGTTCCGGAAGCACTCCAAACGACTTCCTACAAAAGCTAAATAACAGCAACCAACACCACCTCCGCAGCAGAATGATTTAGGACCTAACGAGAAGAGATTTGACTAAAATGGCATTGTCACCCTTCCTCAGACTGCCGATCTGGGCTGTACGGAGTGGACTCAATAAGTTCATACTTTACTGAAAGATATCAGCTATGTTAACGTTACATTACCGTCTTACGACTAACAGGCAACTGAACAGCGTCTAAGCTCCATGTCCTTCCTTTGACAGTACAGGCTTCTTCACCAACTCCAGCGTTTTGGCTTTTTCTTAATTGCTTTGTAACATTCAGCTTACCAAAAATAAAAATCTCACTCCTTTGATCATGCCCAATTACCATCTCGTTCTGGAATCTATTCGGCGATTGCAGATGTTATGGAGATGTGAATGCTGGTCAGTGATCGTGTGTCTGCGCTTCTCTACCTCATCCGCAATCTTCCTCTAGTCATCCTCTACCAGGTCCACTACTCCCTTAGTCTTTTTCCTGTCACTCCATTACATGACGTTTGCTTTTCACCACCTTCATTCCACATGACTTAATGTTCTCCATGGCAGTATCAAGGTGGACACACCCACTGAAACTCTTTAACTACATGACCGCTTTATTGTTCGGTTCACATAAAAATGCCCCAGAACCTGTATCTCGTTGGATGTACAGTATGCCTGTTCTTCGAATAGTTCAGCTGGTACTACAGTCTTATCATCCATGTGCTGACAGCTGTTCGCAGCTTCGAGTATATCTTTTTGACGTGCTCCACACCCAGCAAACTTCAATATAAAGTTCGAAAGAACTCCGTCAATCTGTTAAACTTGGTACATGTATAAACTTCTTGTCAGAAATGTTTGGCACCTTACTCCAACACTTACATGTAGACCCCTACTGCACGTTTGTCGAACTTTTGTCGTAGTTTAGGTTGACGTTATTGCGCCTAGCCATTTATCGTTTATTTATGAATGGGGTTACGTGCAAATTGTGAAAGTTAATACGACGTACATGGAGGCGCTATCGTATTCTTGTCGAAAAGAATTCTCACGTTGTTTGGTTTATTCTGAAAAGAGCTACACCAGTGTTGGTACCATACATAATTATGGTGGCCTGCTAGGGAAAAATACGTCAACATCTCATTGAGACAGGGTGGTTGAAGGATCATATTTAAGTAAGTCATCAGCTCTTCTTGAGTAGAAATTGAGCAACAACATAGCTGTTGTGAGATTATATACCAACAGAGCATCGGTTCTAGCATTTCCGTTGACTATACTGGAATGTAACAGGTTAATACTCCGATGGCCCATGCCACCACTCGGGAAAAAAAACAGCTACTCCGGAAGTACACTACTCCGAAAAAACACCGTTACTTCGATTTTTACTCGATCTTCCTAATTTTTTTCAAAATTTCACGAATGGTTTATTAATTCATTACTTGCTAACAAAATACCAACCCAAAAAAATGTACAATGAAGTCCGATGACTTATTTCAGCTATTATTACTGTCTTTGCAAATAAACAACACTTGTATCCCATCTTCTTTGAAATTCGCTTGATCGAGAGAAAATGTATCATAGTACATGGGCTCACCCAAGGGGCCTCGGGTGCTCAAACGAGTTCCCCATTTGACGAAGTGGGCATAATGGTCCGCCTCAAAACAACAAAAAGTCCGAGAAAACGAGACGAAAGTCCATTAAAAAGACTCGAATGCACAATTTATAGCCCTGAACGTGACATCCCGTTTTTAGTCCCATGTTTTTGTTTGTAAAGGTCCATATTGCCAAACAAAGATTCGAGCCCCCATATTTTAGACTGGGTGCGCGCATGTATTAGTGTTATAAAATGAAACATATGCGTTCATATTTGGAGGAAACGTGGGTTTCTTCGGAGTGGTATTTTCTTTTCGGAGTAGAGGATTTTTGGAGTAGTGTTTTTTTTAGTAATGGTCAGTAACCGTGCTAGAAACACCATCACTGAACTGCTGAGCGTGTGAGCATTTCCATACCATATGCTTTCTCAATTGTGCCACGACCCTCATTAAACTTGTGAGCAAAATGTTTGGCCCACTATAGTGCATGCATGTAATAGTGAGCGATTTGAAAATATATCTTGAAGAAGTTAATGAAGAAAATAAAAAATGAGATAAAAAACTAAATGTCAGAAGGCTGCTATTCAATTTTGACCTTTGACCTCTGGTTTGCCCTTTAAAAAGACTCCGTATTAATAACATATCACCTGAAATGGACTCCCCGTCACAGAAAGTGGTATAAACAATGTATTACATGACCCTGTTGGTCATAAAGTTGAAAAAACCAGTGGGTCGAAATTCAAAATAGCGGAATCCTCCATCTTGGATTGCAAAAATTGCTCAAAGTTGCACTAAGTGCAACCGAGGAAATTTTGTTCTCCTGATCATATTTGATATATGCCAACAAAAAACTTTACAGTAATCAACATTGCAGTGTTCACTATGGGAGATATTGGGCTGGCAACTAGAATATTTTAGGCTGCATAATCTGATACTTGCTTACTATTCATTAGTCTCCTTCTCGTCTGTTCCTTTCTTTCTCACATTGTGTGAACGAGTCCAGGAAACTACGATTGTTTATTGGCCTTATTGTCCCTGGGGTCATGTTACTCCGTGTTCCACAGTGACACGCATAAATAAAATGCAATGGCCAAATATACCTGAAGTAATGATAACACGAACATGTAGTTTCACATAATGCACTACTTTCGCAGTAGTTACCCACATGCGTTCCGTAGACTGGTACAGGCGGCTTTATACGCAGAAAAGAACACGGCCTGGTGCGTTTTGCAATGTTTTCATAAATCGCCGAGTCAGTGCTTCCCCTGGGTTTTGAAAGAAGCGTTGTGGTAAATGGCCAACACGGGGTGGAAAGCCCGTTGCCGCACTCGAATATGAGAAGTATGACCCCCCTATTTTCTGGGTCTGAAACGGAGAGTGGTGGTGAATGCTCGATGCGGATGTGGAACCCGGCGCCACAAGCGAGTATGGGATGAAGTGAGATCCTCCCATCAGGGGGGTTGGAAGACCTTTCCCAAGCAAAATTTGAAATTAGATGTAATTGGTTGCAGTTTGCTCATTATAGACAAGACGTTAACCTGAGCCTCATGTAGGCCTAGTGGAAGTGTCCGGGTAACGGACACTCCGCAAGACAAATTGGCAATGAAGTGTCCGGCATAGCGTGATCTCTGTCGCACTTGAGTACCAAAATCAGTGTTAAAATTCAAATATCCAAGAAGTGACAACCGTTGAACAAAAATATGTGAACTTTGTAGACGTAATGTGTATATGTATATGTATATGTATATCAGTGATAGTGCCTTGGCATTGGCCGGCGGCGGCGTAGCAGACGATGTATAATCCAATCCATGCAGACGAATCTGAGACTGGTTAACTTTCAATGTCGTCATTTTGGCGCAGGGCTATGGTTGATTAAACAGTTGGATGTCACGCCCTGCAGTATAATTCACAATGTTTTTTGTAAACTCGGACATGATAAAATGAATGAAGCAGAAATCTTACTGTTTCCTACTTCATTAGCAAGCTCTGGCACTTTCCCCGCATTTTAGAAAATTCGTATCTAGGTAGTTTTCTGGTCCCCGGCTGTATTAAGTTGATATGCACAATTCAAGATTCCAGTGTAAAATTATTATTTTTCCATTTCGATCCACAAATGGCANAAACACCATCACTGAACTGCTGAGCGTGTGAGCATTTCCATACCATATGCTTTCTCAATTGTGCCACGACCCTCATTAAACTTGTGAGCAAAATGTTTGGCCCACTATAGTGCATGCATGTAATAGTGAGCGATTTGAAAATATATCTTGAAGAAGTTAATGAAGAAAATAAAAAATGAGATAAATACTAAATGTCAGAAGGCTGCTATTCAATTTTGACCTTTGACCTCTGGTTTGCCCTTTAAAAAGACTCCGTATTAATAACATATCACCTGAAATGGACTCCCCGTCACAGAAAGTGGTATAAACAATGTATTACATGACCCTGTTGGTCATAAAGTTGAAAAAACCAGTGGGTCGAAATTCAAAATAGCGGAATCCTCCATCTTGGATTGCAAAAATTGCTCAAAGTTGCACTAAGTGCAACCGAGGAAATTTTGTTCTCCTGATCATATTTGATATATGCCAACAAAAAACTTTACAGTAATCAACATTGCAGTGTTCACTATGGGAGATATTGGGCTGGCAACTAAAATATTTTAGGCTGCATAATCTGATACTTGCTTACTATTCATTAGTCTCCTTCTCGTCTGTTCCTTTCTTTCTCACATTGTGTGAACGAGTCCAGGAAACTACGATTGTTTATTGGCCTTATTGTCCCTGGGGTCATGTTGCTCCGTGTTCCACAGTGACACGCATAAATAAAATGCAATGGCCAAATATACCTGAAGTAATGAAAACACGAACATGTAGTTTCACATAATGCACTACTTACGCAGTAGTTACCCACACGCGTTCCGTAGACTGGTACAGGCGGCTTTATACGCAGAAAAGAACACGGCCTGGTGCGTTTTGCAATGTTTTCATAAATCGCCGAGTCAGTGCTTCCCCTGGGTTTTGAAAGAAGCGTTGTGGTAAATGGCCAAAACGGGGTGGAAAGCCCGTTGCCGCACTCCAATATGAGAAGTATGACCCCCCCTATTTTCTGGGTCTGAAACGGAGATTGTTGGTGAATGCTCGATGCGGATGTGGAACCCGGCGCCACAAGCGAGTATGGGATGAAGTGAGATCCTCCCATCAGGGGGGTTGGGAGACCTTTCCCAAGCAAAATTTGAAATTAGATGTAATCGGTTGCAGTTTGGTCATTATAGACAAGACCTTAACCTGAGCCTCATGTAGGCCTAGTGGAAGTGTCCGGGTAATGAACACTCCGCAAGACAAATTGGCAATGAAGTGTCCGGCATAGCGTGATCTCTGTCGCACTTGAGTACCAAAATCAGTGTTAAAATTCAATTATCCAAGAAGTGACAACCGTTGAATAAAAATATGTGAACTTTGTAGACGTAATGTGTATATGTATTTGTATATGTACTGTATATCAGTGATAGTGCATTGGCATTGGCTGGCGGCGGCGTAGCAGACGATGTATAATCCAATCCATGCAGACGAATCTGAGACTGGTTAACTTTCAATGTCATCATTTTGGCGCAGGGCTATGGTTTATTAAACAGTTGGATGTCACGCCCTGCAGTATAATTCACAATGTTTTTTGTAAACTCGGACATGATAAAATGAATGAAGCAGAAATCTAACTGTTTCTTACTTCATTAGCAAGCTCTGGCATTTTCCCCGCATTTTAGAAAATTCGTATCGAGGTAGTTTTCTGGTCCCCGGCTGTATTAAGTTGATATGCACAATTCAAGATCCCAGTGTAAAATTATTATTTTTCTATTTCGATCCACAAATGGCAAAAGGTGCCGTGTGACTTGTACTTATTCATTATTATTAGCGATTATTTTTGCTAGTAATCATTTTTAATTGAGAGTCATTTTACTCGCGATCATTTTTACTCGCGATCATTTTTACTAGCGATTTTTGCGAAGGGGTGAAGTTTCCCCGTCACGATTAGGTGTGTGGCGGTCCTTTAGAGTATGATTTACGAATGACGGGACCAAAAAGGAGCGTGACTTGCCGCCCAGAAGTTTACACGCAGGGGCAACCCTGGCTGAATGAATAGGCGACTCAAGTCACGGCGGTGGATTCGTCAGTTCTTTACTTTCTAGTTGCAGACCAACTGTGGATCATTAATTTTCACTTAAAATAGCATGTCCTTCACTAGCTTTGCAGTATTTGGAGGACCATGAATAAGGCTTTTCATCCAATCAAATACAGTTCAAGAAATCCATGGTACTCTTAGCAAACGTATCAAACACTAAGTCTTTATAGCTGCATTTGAGCGTTGGAATTGCTGACTGCAGCTGAGGGTGTTTTTAATTCGGTTTTCAAAAACAATACAGCAACATATCGTTAATTGAAATTATGTGAAGAACAGGTTTAAAAACAATTTACAATCACCCAAACGAAGAAGCTTTTTGGGGTAATTAAAAATCTCTCTAGTGTTTTTGTGTCACTAACTACCAGAAACTAAAAAATCATGTACGTGTAGGTATCATCGTTCTTGCCCTCGTCGACCTTCGAGGTCAATGACTTCTGTGCAACCTCATCATAGCAATTTCCCAGTTCAGCGTAGCCTCAACTAGTTCTTTGGAGAAACCCATACCAAACTTAACAAATATTAGTGGCGTGTATCTAAAAATGTTCCCCCAGGGCTATAGGATAATGATGGCGCGCTACCCCGTCTGACCGCCATTGCCACCTATAGTAAGTCTTTCATGGTAAAATTGGGTTTACAAATATGTCAACTAATTACTAATATCTCTTATGCATGTAAAAGGAAATTAGTTTTTGGATCGCTAAAAAGCTTTTTCTGCTGAAAAGACATACGTTCAGAAAAATGGCATATTTAGAACTGGCTGATCCCGGTTCTTATCAGCTTCAACTGAAAATGGAACACTTTTGGGACTTAGCAATGTCTTCAAGTCTCTGAGTTTTAAATTTTGGCCTGACCCAACGACATCTTTGATTGTCCTCTAGTGGCCACAACTTTTTATAATCACGTGGATTGGCAGAACAAATAATAAGCACTGTGGTACATGTACACTGTAATTGCACTATTGTAGTGTTGTGCATTTACTACTATCAAAATGGGGTTATAATCGAGAAATTAATACAAAATTAAAAACTAAATTTGTTTGTGCCGTCATCAGTGGAGGCCCTTTCTCCGGCATTTGTGTTGACCGTTCGCAGAAATACATGTACGTGTAGCAGGCTTTGTGTCGGCTTTATTCGTTGAATACTCCGGTGCGGGATACTCGATATCGTACGGCATTAGAGACACTCGCAATATGCATGACGAATCCAACTCACTATTAGTTTCACCTAAGCCTTAAGCGTCATCTTTACCCCCTCTTCAAACCTATAAATTCGCAAAACCTACCGGGAGTGGCGTAGATGGAGTAATAGCCCACAAGACATTATTCCGCGTATCGACTTGCGCGTTGGTTGCAATTTTCTCTATTAAAAGAAACAGTTTTAAATGTAACAATTTATTACTTGAAAAGAGATAACAAACGTGAAAGCAACGGCAACTGCACTGAGCTTGTAACATCTGAAAATAGTTAAATAACAACAATATTTCCTATTATAATCACCGAGGAATCGGCGCTTGAGTTGCAGACGACATAACATGAGCAATTGAAAACTGAGACAGAACTGTCATATACCTGGTAATTAACAGTCCTGTTCTGGATTTTACAACTTAGACCTGTTTGCACATTAAGTGTTTATCACACTATTGCATTACTTTAAAATATTTTTCGAAACTTTGATGATCAATCCAGCTACGAATTTGAGTCGACATTGACCTACCCTTTGAACGATCCATGTCAGAGGTGGCTACTGAAGTAGTGACCGGGGTGAATACGGAAAACATTATTACATGGACGTATTTCCCTCGACTAACTTAACGCGTATGTGATAACTTACAAAACCATTGTTATCCCCCATGGTTTACATGCCGTCGATACGTCTTCCACAGAAGACATCAATTGGCAGGAGACCCAAATTACTTTTTCTTTGAAACTTAAAGAGCATGAATTATTTTCCTAAACAAGTCTTTCTTTACTTACGTTTTAAGATACAGCATCAGTATACACGGTCTAAAATCTCACATAAGTACAACCATCCTCTTTAGGAACGCTTTAAAACATCTGTTGAGGTTTGGTTCATTGCAAAAGCTCATAAAAACTGCGTTGCATGTTCAGTGTGTTATGGATTGTAAGTAATCGCATCTGTAAATCATATGTGATAGATTATTTAGAAAACGGCTCTATAATACCGATCCAGACCCCTGGTTTGTTTAATCATGTGAAACAGAAAGCAACATATCGCCAAATTACAAAACACGGCAATGGCGCCTCAGCGTAAAAAATCACGTGGGACACTCTTTGACTTTTCACGCCATCTTTCATTGTTCATACACATACCACTCTCATTTTTTTTTACAAAATGCAACTGAAGTTGTTGGCCAGGCTGTGCACGGGCGCCATTTTTCGACCCAGATATGTGTTTTGAGTACTAGATATTAGATTTGGGCTGTTTAATTTGAGGGCTATTTTTTTCGTAAAAAATGGCATTTAAATAGACAAAGTGACTTTCAGTGTGAAGTTCTTAGAACATCCGGAAGCTCTTTTGAACGTGATGTAATTTGTTTTTCTGGTTAAGTCACCATAACATTTTTCACGAGTTGATGGTGTGTTCGTTGTTTTTTTTTTCTTTTACTCGTTATCATATGTGCATTAATATGTCATGTATCAAATGATCTGCACCTAGAATACTCATCGACCGTGAACGAAGTGGTCTTGAGTAGACACACCCAGGAATCTGTGTCACTTTCGAGTTTCGATTGCTTAGAGAAGTGTCACGGCGAGCTCTGCGAAGCGGCATCGTGGAATCCAGTAACGAAGACATGCTCAATTGTTCCTAACGGAAAGGAACTTGTCGTTGTTGACGACGGCTGTTGTGAGCTGTTCCAGCGGATCGACGAAGGTTTGTACGGCATTGAAAGATTGTTAGCATCTTAGGCGAGCCCAGACGACTGAGAAGCCCGAGCTGATCTCATGTCGTCCTCAAGTGAACTATAGCTTAGTTCACACATGTTGCCCGTTGCTTGTTCCCCGTGTTCTTGCTTACATTTATTACCTTAGCAGTGAACAACACGCGACGGGAATGAGCCAGCAAGCGAGATTCGTTGTAATCAGATGCTGCGATGATTATCCATTGTCTCCGTAGTAAATCTACTAAGCATGGCTTACAAGTTTTGTAGATTTACGCCACAGGCAAAAGAAATTCAAGTGTCTATCTTTTATTACTGGACCTACTGCATGAACAATCAAAAACTTAAAAGTTGAACAAACTGCCAATTTAGCAGTTTTCGTCCAAAACCTACGATTTGCGTATAATTCATATGCACTGAAATATGGTGGTCTCGGTCTGCTAAAGTCATGCTGATTTTAGAAATTGGGTGACCTAATTAAGAGCTAATATGAAAGGGTAAGGGTTGATGAAAGGTACACTGTTTGACTAAATAAAATGGCTTAACTGGTCAACAGGTGTGCTTAGCATTCGTTCAAACGCAGCATCTAACTCAAACTATCTAGCTAACCTATCAGGCACCATTTTCATTGAAGTTCACATCTGGCTCAAGAATTTACCTGCGACTAATCGATAGTATCTGTAACATGTCGATTAGGTCACATTGTGTAATTTGCTTCTGAAAACTCACCACTGTGCACGAACACGCGTCTTCAGATGAAGACGCATTCGTACCGTCAAATCAGTGATTTACATAACGCAGTAAACGTTTTAGATTAGAGGATCTGAATGGTTGTATCATGGGCGGCGCATACTGAAAAAAGTGGAGCGCTATAGCACTCCCAGCCTACTATAGTCTGCCGCACATGATGTTCGCGTGAACTAATGGCCAATTGTTAGGAATTTTCAAATTAAATTCATTCGAGCATTTTAATGGTATACATGTATAATTAAAACCTACTCAAAAGTCGTGCAAGGCATGTTCGGCCTTGTTTAACTGATACGTTGCAGACGCTTTGATTTGCAAGTGCTTAGAATACATGTACAACATCGTATTGTACAAACACGTCTAAGGTGCAGTGTACAGTAGTTTTCAACACACAATCAAACTGGGCATTGTCCAAATTTGGCTCAAACAACGGCAAATGAATACCAATTTCTTTACAACTACAACATGCTGCAACTCTGGCAATTTTTGGAAAGCATCTCGAAGAGGTTAAAATTGCAAAAACTGACTGCTCAGTCCGTTCACTTATAGAAAAATAGCGATAACATTTCTACAAAATACGACAAATAATCTTGGCAAGAAATTTGTGATAGTTTGACAAAGCCTGACAGAGTTCGGTGGACGTCTGTATAGTTCGTTTTGAAAGTTACTTTAGAACCTGGTCGTGAACACGAGAATTTGTTATTATTCTGTACAAATCCAGAATCACCAGCACCTACGCTTAAAAAAGTCTTCATCATTCTAGCTTGCACCGACGGCACATTTGGCCGTGGCTGCAAAGGAGTCTGTCACTGTGCTAAAAAACATGAGTTCAACAAAGGATGCAATCCTCACACAGGGAAGTGTTTCGCCAAAGGTTGTGAACCTGGTTTTTATGGTCAAGAAAGTTGCCAATATCAACGTAAGTTACAACATTTACATGTATACGGTACATTGGCTAGAACCTGTAATTTGTATCGCGCGGTACCTACGTGTACGTGTTTCAATAAAACATGAAAATCCAAAAAATGTTTGTGCGTCACACGTCATGGAGAACAAAAGGCTGAGAATGGCTGATACCTGGTTGGAAACTCGCTTGGTGACGAAATACGACATTCTGATGCAAATTTCTGTCTTGAAAATTTTCGATACGCGGTAGGTTGTCCTGGTCAGACTGAAAATATCCTGGTAATCTTCGTTTGGTAAGCAAATTTTATGCAACCTTTCTGTTCACTGGTGTTCCTTGAGATTCTCTAGATGTTAACGTGCTTTAAATTTTGTGAATAGCATAGGCGGACTTTGGGGGGGCAAGGGACCCGCCTCCACCCCCCCCCCCC
>NMRA01000206.1:78555-167670 GCA_002633005.1 Phoronis australis
GGGGGCTCAGATCCAATTTCAAGTGTCAAATTCGGAAAACGGCGCAATCGTAACGGAACTATGGCTACGTACATGTATAGGCTCTCTCGTGATATCCCAGACGACCGGCAGTGGCGCTACGCACTACGACTCTGTTTCCGTCGTCTGTTTCATTGTACTTCATTTTTTAAAGAAAATGGAATCTGGTTAATGATGAAAAAACAGAAGCTGCTGGTAAGATGTAAATTTTAATCGAAGCCTTAGTGAATCACTCAGAAACTCATAATTCTCTCTTTGTCAAACCTTTACTTAAGACGATATCCAAAGCAACGCGTCATCAATGCCAACACAAAAAACGGATTTGGTCTTTTGGGCAATTGAAGAGTATTTTGAATACAACAAATTTGTTACGAACTGATTGCATCAAATATAAAAGTTTAATAAGAAATAGGTTTCTCGCGCAAACGATGTTGACCATAAACAAGTAGGTGTTTTATACCCAAAATACGAGCGGAATCATGGTGGTGTGTAGTGGTAAACCGCGTGCTCTGTAACCGCCAGGTCGTGAGTTAGAGTGTGTGGTAATTCCAATTTTTCAAGTTTGACAAGTTCTTGTTTTTTTTTTCCTTATTTCCTTTCCCTTTTTTCTTGGATAATACTTCAGGAATCAAGGAAAATGCTTGATTTTTAGTGGAAAAAGTTTCATGGCGGAGGAGGGCAAACCACCTTCCGGACCTCCCCCCATTCGGTGCTACGCGCATCTACAATCGTGCTTTGCGCAAATGTTTGCAGACAAAATGTTGTGCCCCCCTTGTGATATCCTAGATCCGTCATTGAATAGCACCTGGAAAAATGCCACAGAAGACTAGTGAAATGATACACGTGTGCATTTGAAAGTTCAGTAAGGCTATACGGAATATGCATCTGTTCGTTAAAGCGCAATTTTGCCGATAACGGAAACCTTTGCGTGCGCCTCTTAGAACATTCCTATATGTATGAATGAGTCGTTCCAGAGTTAAGGAAGAGTGTTGTAAGCGATCGTCCTCTCGGTTAGCAGGCAATTGATACTGCATAGATGTTACGTGTACGTGTACCAGTACCGCGTTACATGTAACTCTTGTATATGCAGGTGTACTTCGTGCTGATTGAAATATTCTCTGTAAATCGAGCATTTTGTCTTTACTGACCCGTGTCACACTACCCTTTGTAACTAGAAATTTGCACTTTTGATAAAAGGGTCATGCTCACGTGCACGATGTGTGTGGCATTTTTCGTGGAGAGTAGCTTCATTTGAAACGAGATCATTTGAAGAAACGAATAAAAACTGCCGTTGTAAAGACAAGATAGGTTTTAAAGAGGTCTGGAGGGGATAAACAGACTAAATTGCAATATTGGAAGTGGTTTTCTGCAACTAAAACAGTATTCAACCTGCTGTATTTTAGGGTTCGTTCGCAAAAATGTTTAATTTCTGTTAATATCAAAGCATTATTTTTCTTTTAGTTTCAAATTTTCTGTCAACTGTTCACCTCTTCGTCGATTTTTTCTACCACAAGTTAAACCACGTCTCCTTATTTGGTATTGCAAGACGTAGACGTAGCACTTTTATAGAAAACGTTGCCGTTGTCCTCAAGCCACTTTGCGCAACTGACTGTGTGCGCTTGTGCGCATTTATCATAATTGGGATAAAGTTTAGAAAGTCCTTGGTAACCACATTGTTTTTCCTTCTCGCGTATTTCAAAAATCGTGATTTTTGCGATTTTTTGGAATTTTTTTCACAGGGGAAAGTGAATTACTCCGTTCGAGACGTTGCGAAACTGTACTTTCGTCAGGAATTGTTTAAAATATATTTTAACGAGTTTTCGCGTTCCATGCCTATTTAAAGCACTGATTATTAAACCGATATAGAGACCGCTGCTTATGATTGTTTATCGCAGAGCTATTAAAGTACTACACGCCCTACGTAACTACAGGCGATTGGACGCCAGCACCACCTGGCGACTTGACATTTCTGGTCGACGACCTGGACAGCACAATCCTAACGGTGACGGGTTTCAACAGGCAACACAGCAGTGGCTCGCTGCTAATGGACCTCGGTGAATTAAACACTGTTTACGCGGTTGATTGCGTGTTTACCGATGTCCCAAGTGGATGTAAGTGAAATAATATATCTATTTTGAGCCCGCATCTTTCAATACTTCAATCGGTGCTATTTATTAGCGACAACTGGGAGACATAGCACTATTTACTTCCGGCAACTTCGTCATCTGCTTATTATGGTCGGCAGTTGAGTGGTAGGATGGAAGAATTTCCTGTCATAATACACTAATCGGAACCTGAGTTTGCTATGTTTAGAGCGTGGCGCCTCCTCTAGAATATCATGCAACAAAATGTCAAAGTTGCGAATCTGTTGGCTATGGATTAGCGAAGAATGGCCAGAAAAAATCCGTTTTAAATGAGATGACTGACTAAAAGAAGCCCAAATCATTGGATTCTATTCTCGCATTTCTGCACCATTTAGATATGGCTGCTGAACGGAGACGCGTAAATGGTGGCATTAAAAATATGTTACACGAATTTCTGGAAGATCTGGGTTATTACCTTGTCCTTTCTACTGGAAAGTTCTGTTAACACCTTTTTCTGTTGATTAATTGTCGAAGTTTAAAGTTCCACGATTGTTCTTACGTTTTGATTTTTCAGTACTTTGTATCGTTTGTTGAGTTTATTCGGATATGAAAAGAAAAACATTGAAAAATATTTGTACTTTTTGTCGGTGTAGCCAAACGGGTTGAAATTTACAGAAGCACATTTTCACTCAAGCACAAAGGGGGACGCTTCAGACGTAGAAGAGATACTCATCAGATAATTTCTTGACAGACATCATCTAAAAGGGCTAATTACACATTGAGAAACAACATTGGATTTGGTAATGACACCCTCCTGCAAGTTTGAGTATTACAAGCTCTCGTCATAACAGCATAACTGTATCGTCGAACTCTTTAGCATTGATTGTTGTATAAAAAATAGCCTACCTACAAATGTTTTAACGCAGGTATAAGTGCCATTACAAGGGTGCTCATTGTCAAATAAATAGAAGTGGGACGTTTTATCCAAGTGGTTCTTTTTGCTTTCACGCCAGGTATTTGAGAATAATTTGACCGAGGCCGTTTGTTTGTACACTAATGCCGTCAGAAAATCCATAACATCAGCGACAAAAATGGTACATGTACAGGCTCAAGCGTCCTGTCAATGAACTAACAGAACACCTCTCAGAAAAAATTACAACTACATGTAAGAAATGATTTATAGACGATTTCCAAACCTGTTGAAATGTAAGTTTTACATGTACGTTTTTAGTCACATGTGGTGTATTTTAGGGACTGATTGTAACAGTGTGTCTTACATGCAGCTCTCATTAAGTTTCTGGAAAATTTGTGCCGGTCGACGTAGAACCACCCGTAGGTGCTCTAAGGAATTGCTGCTTAAAATTCATTCCCATGTGGTTTTGTCATTCACTTCCTAATGAGTGGCTGTACAGTAGCTGCATCCCGAAGCTGATATTGCTACATGTGTTTGCGATCTCAGGATCGTTGTGAGATCGGTTTTGCGATGAATCTTGTTATCTTTCAGTGAACGTTTACGTGGAGGTCTCCAAAGAGTCGTTCAGATCCAGTTCTTTTGAAAGTTGTTATGGTGGTCCACACAATCGGGACGGGCACTACAGATGCAACCATCCAGCAGTGGCTAGAACAGTGAAGCTTACTATAAAGCACGGTGGGAGCGTCATAAAGATATCAGCTGTCGCCATATTCGGGCATCTGTTCCAAAGTACATACATGTATAGGCGTTGTTTTACTGATACATAGTTTAAGCGACAACATTTTTAAAAATGTTTAGTACCTGCTATTCATAAAAGAATATGCATTTTGGTTTTCACCACTTACCACAGAAATAGTGTATGCCTGCTCCTTACACGGCCGGTATGCAACATCTGGCCATAGGGGTCATTTTTTTACTCGAAATCTATTTCAAAGTCCCTCTGGATATTACGTTCTATTTTTTTTTTCCATTTCAA
Source organism: Phoronis australis (assembly GCA_002633005.1). NCBI lineage: Eukaryota > Metazoa > Phoronida > Phoronidae > Phoronis > Phoronis australis. Next base: position 82,607 of record NMRA01000206.1, read on the forward strand.
GACCGGTGTCTATTTCTACATGCTCGAGACGTGTGCCTTTATTGTTTAGCATTAAAATCTTACTTTGCCCACAATTACTATAGCATTAAGATTAAAAATTTGAGTTTGAACTTGAGATTTTGAATTTTCAGTCCAGTTTCTAGTACGAATTGAGGGCCCCATCAATTTCAAATTCAGACTAGAAAATCTTATGTATAAACTTATATATACTCAATCACAGACCAATAGTCACTTATCTTGAGTTAGAACGAAACAGAATAGAAATTGATAGAAATATTTTCTAGTTTTATTTCGAGTTAAAAGATTTGGTATCGGGCGCAACTCGTCATTATCTAAGCTGCTCGTTGATGATTCATTTTCCACCGTGTCCAAAATTATTTCGTGATTCATTCGCCAAAGTTTCAGCTGTTTGCGCCTTTTTCAGGACATTCGCGCGTTTTCGTGTACATTGTAGGCAGTTGGTGCTAAGCAAGCACATTTTCGGCACGCATCCGTGGACTGGGAATAATTCCTGCCGCTGGTTGATTAAATGACCAAAGCCAAGCGTTGGAACACAATCTTAAAAAGCTTAAAAAACACGTTACCATACCTATCCATGTGTTTAATTTTGCTAAACATATGAAGGTTAGACTTCTGAAGTGCTAAACTTGAAGGTGCAACAATATCGGTATGTGTATGTTGTAAAGTGGATAAGCTTTAGTTCTAGAGAACGTCTCCCTGCATTGGCTGACGTATATGTATACTTGACACTCGCCGTTTCTGCAGATTTAATTTTACCATGAGACTATCAACATATAGCTATACGTACATGTATTTACAGAACGAGAAGAGCATTCGTTTGGCACACTTGGGGTGTACAATTGCCATTGTAAAGACAAGGACGAGTGTGCGAAGGAAGAACCTACTCCTCTCTGCAAGTCAGGCTGCATCAGCGATGTCTTTAGGCCGCCGGCGTGCCAAACAGGTACATCTTAGAACGTCGACCGTGTTCGCGGGAGACAAAAGCGCTGTGTTTTGTGCGGCGCCAGTCTGGCGGCCTGTTGTATCCACACGTTTGCCATTTGGTACTGAATTAACAAAACAAAATACGCAGTGATATCTTATTTTTAAGTTTCGCTATTATGTTTTATTACTTGTACATGTACTTTTGTTGTAGTTATTGTTTCAATATATAACGGACTAGCGAAGAGTGTTTCGACAGCGTGGATGGAGAAACACGTATCGAGAGTTTTCCAAAATTTAGCCAAATCTGAAACAGCTTACAGTCGAAAAGTAATGGATATTTAGAGAGAGTTTCATTATAAGTACTCGTGCCATCCCGTGCCTTTAAGCCATAACCTGTTTTATTGATTCATAATCTGTTTTCTTACATTGACTTTGACAGGCTTTCCCCGACTGAAATTGCGTCCGCGTCTTGTCTCCCGCAACGAATCCCACGCTGTTGTAGAGTTTTACATGTGGCACTGGGACACAGATACGGGAGATGGACCGCCTGACGTTTATGTGATAAACCACAGGAAAAGAGGAGAATCTGCATGGAAGCCTTCGCCAAGGATCACGCTCAAGACACGCAAAGGTTCATATGCTATTCACCCAATAAGTAGTAGAGAGAAGTATGAAGTGATGGTCGAAGCAATAACCATAATTAAAACCACTGGAGGTCAACGCGAGACAAATACCAGGTCACCAGTTCTTAAACTTTACGAAGGTGAGATTTTTATGGCACGACATGTCTAGACTGGGTTACTGACTTTGACGTTATCAGAATGTGTACTCATACGTATACATATTGGAGAGATAAGCTCTGAATGATTTCAATTTTGATCGTTGTTTTCCTCCACCATGGCCAGTTGAGCAGTCGCCTCGTCCGATCTCTGTTTTACTAATGCCCGATAGCTTAAGTAACAATACGCATACCGTTGAAGTAAACACCACCTGCTCTACCATCAAAAGTGTTGAGCTCATTGAGCCATAACATTAGGTAACTAGTTATGTTTGTATTTGACTTGTAGTCATCTTTGGGGTAATTTGGTGGCCCTATTTAAATCATTGCAATGCCAGTAAGTTTCAGCTTGTGTGACTTGGAGGCAGAATTTCTTTCTTGTAATACTCGAGGAGCCCAACACCGTCTATTTCATGGTGTTATCAAAGTCATTGCACTCTCGTGAGACGGAATAATGAGGACAACGTACACACATGGACACATAATTTGCCTGTGTTGTTGCATTTTCGACCGAACAGCCGCCATCCTGTGTGAAAGTAATGTAAAAAGTAACGGAATATGTATAGTTAGCCCAAAAAGCTAGAAACACACTGAGACCCATGTCAGATGATACAGACTGTCATTACAGAAGACTAAGGATTCGTGCCCCGTGTCTTGACGATTCCGCTACTAGCTCTCAGTTTTCATGACCAATGCTTCTCATTTCGCTTCCCGGGCCCAACAAAACACGTGTAGATATTTTTTGAATGATTTTGAAAGGATTATCATAGAGCCGAGAATACTGGGCACTTTGTTAAAGAAGCAGTCGTATGCATGGAATCGGGTGGTTCTACTGTGGTGGTACATTTTAAATTGATGGCAGTTTTGCCGTCTGTAGCTCTCTACTCAAGAGCGTGAAAGAGTAGAATGGAACAGGGCAAGTGTGCCTATTGGTGGAAAGATGATTGGCTCTTAATTTTCGGAAGGCAACCACCATTGTAGTGTTCTTCAGTTGTAGTTCAGCACGATCTATTTTGAGCATGTCGTTTCTCGATTAGAACTCAGGAATTTGACAGCACATATGGCCTCCAGCAAATTGAATACTGTTTTGTTTTCGGTCTGGCCCAATGAATGCTAGGTCGACTAGTAGGAACATTCGACCAAAATTGTCATAAGTTTGAAGTTGTGGAAATTTTGCCTGCACAGTGCTTCTTTGTCCATTTTAAGTACTTCCCAGATTTTTTTCCAAATCTGTTGCTGCAGCTGCCGTTTTCTAATGTAGTATTTCCTTGATGTTGCAGAGGATGGTAGCTGGTCCGAATGGTTTAACTGGGGTCAGTGTTCTTCAACCGTAACACACGGCCTAGAGACGAGGCGTCGTCTCTGTGACAGACCTAAACCATCCACTTTGGGATTGTATTGTAGAGGATCTATGGATGAGTATCGGAAATGTGGTGCACACGGTAAAACAGCTATTATATTGCTGGATTAACCCACAACAACATGTCATTCCATGGCTGTGGTTGATGCGAAATGTTCATTATATTTCTAGTTACCGGGACTTTCCGTGGATAAGCCCATCTGATGAAACGCCCATAGGCGTTCATTCGAAAAGTTATGCCGAATTAAAGGCCCGTGGGCGTTTTTTGGTGATGCAACTTCTGGTGTCAAGTGTCCAGATAGTGGGGCGTTTATTCGAAAATAATCATCTTAAAAGACCACTTAGCGTCAACTTTTAATCACAAATTCAGTTTTGTGACACATTTATCATTTTTCAAAACGAACAAAGTGTTGGCTTATGTATTTATCTACCAAAATTAAAAATATTTTTATGCAAAAAATTCGATATTTTATATCAGCCTAGGCTATGACTATGTTTACAAGTCCTTCTTTCCAAATAAACGCCCGGGCTTAAATTTGGTGTTACTGAAATGACTGAAAATTTTCATATTCCGAATACACCCCCATGGGCTTATCTACGGAAAACCTGGTAACGTGTTACAATGATGCAAATATCTAGGGATATTATGTAGTGGATGAACTTTGGCTGATGAGGCATGGTAAGATTTCTACTGTTACTGACCTCAAACTCTAAAAACACGGAATTTTGGAGTTGGTACTGGTGCCCAGTGCCATGGCTTTTCAATGCAAAATGTGGATGATGCTGAGTCATCATTCAAGTGCGCTTCCATTAGCTTGTAAAGAAGTAAACTTGTTCCCTACTTCCTCTGTTTTACAGTTCAACAACCGAAGCCCACGAAAAAAACAAAAGTCGTTATACAAAAGAGATGGGCCACAGGTGTGGAACTGAGGATTGAATACATCGAAATAGTAGACGACAATGAACCTGCTTACTATAGAATCAATGTTAGGAAGATCGGCGTGGACGACATCGGGACGCATTATTCAACTTACAAGCACAATAACGACGAATACCGAATTGAGACAATTAATACAGAGCGCAATCATACTTATGGGGTCAAGGTCAATGCTTTCTTTTACACCAATAAACCTCGCATTAAGTTTGGAGGACCAATCCATGACGATGAGGTGACCTTTACCACTGGTAAATGCGTGTTTGCTAATCTCAGACGAAACAGAGAATGTCTGTCAGAACTCGTATGATTTCTGAGTTCCCGGTTTCCATTATTTTTCGATAAATAATAACTAGAGTGGTTTGATTGCATTCTTAAATAGAACGCCCGCAAAACAATTGCTTCAAAAGAATGGGATATGACTGGAGTGGTTATATGTAGTTCAACTATAAGTTACGTCAAGTTTCGGTTCTGCGTCCAGAAGTTTCAAGCCGCTCCGATGTTCACGCACATCATTTTGTATTTATAGATATGGCTTGTCCTAAGGGGAAATACGGACGTCAGTGCGAGCACAACTGTCACTGCAAACCTGAAACCACGTGCAACGACTGGACGGGGGAGTGTAGTGGTGGCTGTTCAGTTCGATACAGTGGTTCACATTGTACAATAGGTGAATTTGACCTCTGATTTACCAAATCGATATTTCTGTATTGTTGAATTCAAAGTGTCATTTTGACACTGAGTTGTTGGCAATGTTACACCCTACACCGAAGCATTCTGGGGACTTAAAACATTACTACGATTAACCGGTCTGGAATTGTTGCTGAATGAGACGCCATTTTCAAATTCGCATATTAGGTTATTTCAAACCTTATTTGGTGAACTCTATTTTATCTCCTATAACAACACACCAGACTTTTTCAATTAATAAAAGTATGTATTTCCTAGAAGAAAAAGGACCAGTGATTATAAAAATATGTTTTATATTTATGTGTCATTATTATTACATATACACCTTTGTTAAGTCAAAATTCCATTTTTAAGAAAATGTACGTTCATAGCAAAATAACTCCAAGTTCGATTTAATGAAACTTTTTTAAATTACCTCAAAACCGATGTTACAAGATTTTGATTGGTCTTTTAGTTAGAAGGTTTCTATGATAAATCAACTGCAAAACGTAAATAATGTTTGTAAGAAACAGGAGTTCTATTCGTTTTTCTTACCCAGAAAGTAGACATTTATATCGAAAACCTAATAGCGTTTTTGAGATTGATGAAACATATGTTTGGAAAGATTCAGTGAAATCTCGCAGTTGTTTTCGAGAACTCATGTTTCTAAATTAAAATTAACTCAATTTTCCGAAGCCGAGAGAAACCCAATTGAACTGTGAAATTCTAAATGTCTTCGGTCAATAAGCTGTAGTTCTGTGAAAGCTTGTTCTTTGTCAATATATCATTTACAAGTCTTAACTATGTTAGCTAATTCAACAGTCACTCACAACGTCACTTGACGGAGTGCGTAATTAACATAATTATCGCTAAACGTTAATTCTTTCTGCCGTCCCCACCCGGGAGGTGGGATCAACCATTGACCTACTTACAAGTATGTCGTACAGTGTATGTGCATCTAGTTGACTCAATAGTATGGTGACTTAGTGAATGGAGGATTGAGGGTACATGGATGCTCTGAACCAGGAGGGAGATTGGATTTTAGTGACAGCACTGTAACCCATGACCTGGAATAAATATTAAAAAATTCCTGCGAGGTTTTTTGATTCCAAGGTGGCTCTGCTGTATCTTATGTATTTCGTTTTGAAGTTCCCGAGAATGGAGATAAGGTATTTTGCTATCCATATGCGAAAAGTTGCAAAAGTGACCATTTTTATGAATAAGGTTTGAGATATCCTTTAGGCTGGTCAACTGGTAAACATCTTTAAACTTTTTCTTCTCTAATCGAAGGTGATGTGCTATTCTTGTAGGTAACAGAAATCAAGTCTTCTTACATATGCAGTGATTTTCTGATGTGATCGGATTTATGCGCTTGGGTACTTAACGGTGGTTAACTGTAGTCCGTCTCATCACGGAATAAAATATGCTGCAGTCTCACGCTCTGCTATCACAATTAAACCCCACCGAATACTTGGCATTAAGTTACCGATAAGCTCATCGTCTTCGATTTCAGTAAATGTCAAGTGGACAACGGTATAAATTGGAAATTTTTAATAGAATGGCAAAGCCCCAACGAATGTTGTTTTAAGCTCTGGCCAAAGATAATTGATAACTCTAAAAATATCGCATCGACAACTAATCCATGTAATCGTAAAATTGCCGGTTTCGATCGTTGAACCGCAAGTGTTCCTTTAATTATAGATCATACACTACAGATTCGTAAGTTTCTCTATGGAATTTCCGGAAAAAGTGCCACGCTGTTCTGATTCATAGCTCAGGCTCTGGTTAGGGAGCAGGCAGTGTTCTTGCTACCCTCTGACACAGCGCCACCTATAATGAAAAGTGGCCCTGTGGAAACATGATGAACGACAAAAGGAATTCCATGTGTGGGCATCAATGCGCATGCCTTGGTCGGAAGTGTACCAATCACATGGATTGTACTTGTGTGAATATGCCACTGGATTGGGGTTTTCTCGATTTTCTTTGCTCGGATCACTGCCTGGTTTAATAAATTGCAACTATTTAAGTTAAAAGTGGTCGCCATGCTACGCAACAGTAAACTGATAGGGGTTTCCCAGATTCCAACCAATGACAATGACTCAATGTTATGACGTAGGTTTCATTACTTTGACCAATGAGAAGCCACGTTAAACAACATTCCACAGTGCTGCCTTTCGTAGCACTGTCGGTGAAAGAGCACTGTGAAAGAGTGTACAGTGTATGTTCTTGCCGCAACAACAAACGGCGCTACTGTAAGTAACGTCGCGGCTGCTAGTTGTTTTCGCGTCCTGTGCACTAGATCACTAACCTATGACATTGTCCACGTTCTGTCGTCTCAGTTTTAACTCATTTTATAACAACCACTATAGAAGTGGTGATACAGAGTTAAAGTGGAATGTAGAGTGTGAGTATTAGGTATACCTTATGAGCTTTCTTTGAGGCGGGATGATAGATACTGTACTTTTTCGAAATTAACTGGACAACTCAGTCTCGAGGCACATTTCCATGACTTGGGATGTGAAATGGATGACGACATTTCTGTAAATTCACTGCTTTGAAAGATGAACGTCTATTTGAGTGTCACTTCACTCTATGTAAATATTTCGGATGAAAATTTATAAGGAGGTTAACAATTTGACCCCTAAATTTTTGTGACGTAAATTAAAATCGGTTAGTTCTCGAGAGAGAATTGGTTTTTTGGTGCACAATGTATATTCAATTACAGCATGTTATTATTTGTATTTAATTGATGACAGTAACTGGATTTATTTTTCAACTACTGTATACATTGTTTAAAACGTTCAATACCTTCTGCCGCCACTCCTCCATCACCCCCAACACAACCACTAGCATTCACAACCAACACCTGCGACGGCCACTACAACTAACGCCGATTTTACTGGTGAATACTTTCTAATAGATAGATGTAATGGATTCCCTAAAAATACGTTTACTGAACACTGCAGTCTAAGTCCCTTGTATGAATCCTACCATCCACCATCACCAACACCTGTCACTACAACCTACACCACGTGTACGTGTGTAAATTTCCTTAAAGATAATGGATGTTCCAAAGGTTCATGGGGTGAACACTGCAGTCAAAATTGCCTGTGTGAATCCTGCGATCCAGACACTGGCAAATGTCCCCCAGGTGAGTACTTGTCAACTAAAATCACTATTGATCAGGAGTCGGTGTCCTGTTTTACTGAATGGAAATGCGCGTGTCGTAACTTAAGCCTACCCCAGACGGTGAGGGAGATTGTCAATGCTGAGAAAAGTTGCACTTCATGCGGAAATATAGCAGCAAAATTCACACACTTTGATAAACCTCACGTTGTCGGCAGTTTTTCCTCGAGACAAGTTTGAAATATCTTCATGTTCTCAAATAGGGCTTGAAAAAATACGGAGCACATAGTTCTTTGGGTAGTTTAGAAAGCGTACTTGTAAATACCAACACTTACATGAAGACCTTTTTTCTACATGTAACGATCTCGACTGGAGATGAGTGACTAAAATTCCCACAATAGATTTTCTTTGAATTGCGTTGTGTATATTATAAGTACTAAAAATTCTGATTGGGGGGCGTGATCTGGATGAAGTTAGTGAAGAAGTGGAATGTTTTAAGTTCACCACTTTCTGTAGTTAAAAGTGTGCCCAAAGCGCCAACGTCAGTGAGAGGGTGCATTTAATTTCTTATCAATTTTAGCCTTTTCACTCTAAATCTCGATAACGTAGTTTTAATTGCATGTACCTTACGCTCATGAAATACGAAAAATAACTGTCGCGTCTTCTCTTCCAGTCAATACGTGTCCACCAATGACCTTTGGTGACCAGTGCCAATACACTTGTAATTGCCTGAAGGAGAACGAGCAGTGCAACCACGTCACTGGAAACTGCACCACGGGATGCGAACAGCGACAACCTGGGCTGTGTGCGGGAGACTGCATAAAAGGGCGTTATGGGTCTGACTGTGAAAAGAAATGCGCATGCCCTTCCGCTTGCGACAGAATAACGGGACAATGCAAGGCATGCCCAGACGGATTCTTTGGATATGGCTGCCAGTACACATGCGGGGACTGCAAGGGAAAATGTGACCCGGACTCGGGATACTGTGAGCCACAATGTAACGCCGGGTCTTATGGCCACTCCTGCAATAACAAGTAACTGCAGTTCTTTTTACATATACACGTTTTGTGTAAAATTTAAAAGTCCAAAACAGTCGTTCGTTTCACCCTGACAAAGTTGTTCACTCTCACAGCGGCGCTGCCGGTACTTTCGTCCGTTTGACGTACAGGGTACATGGGACTTCCTGGTTTGTATGCAATGCTCGTGTTCCCCCTGTAGAAATCTAGTAGTTTCAAAGTTTCTGAATACGGGGAATTAGTTGTTTCAAGTATTTTGGAATAATGCATCATGTGTTTTAAAGCAATTGCATTGCAGAACATTTAATTAGACTTAATATACACCCGTAACTTGTTGCTGAGCAGTACAATCGCATAAGAATTTCATTTAGAAGTAAAAAGGGATAAAGTTGTTTTCCAAGTTTCTAACTCAGGGTTTTGCATATGGCAGCCTTCTTGCAAAATAACATTTAAAGACCCAATTATTAAAAAAAATATGTAGAATAACAGCAAGGGCAATTGTAAACAATCTAAATGAAGTGCTAAATTGATGTGATGTTTCAACGTTAGCCAAACTTGGTAACTTTTTAGGGTTTTACATAACACTATTGATTTTGAGCGTCTCCAGATTCCCCCATCCCAGAATTTCAATTCCCAGGTGCTTTTGCGATGGCAGTAGCTGTACGAGAAACGGATACTGTGTTGACTGCTCTAAAGGTTACGGCGGCGCTTACTGCAATACCCCTTGTAAGTGCGGTCCTGGGAAAAGCTGCCGAAAAGATCTAAGTTGCGTCGGAGAATGTCCACCAGGGAAATCGGGGGAAGCGTGCAAGTTAAACTGCAACTGCACTGGAGGCTGTGAGAAGTCGGGAAAGTGCAAAGACAGTGGTGTCTGCAAACCAGGATATTACGGCAGTTCTTGCAAGAATGAGTGTGGATTCAAAGAGATAGACGGCTGCAAGATTCCCACCTCGACGTCCACGGAATGCAAGTACAACCGTTGGGGTACGGGATGTACGAAGTATTGCAAGTGTAAAGACGTGAGAGAAGCATGCGCACTGAATGGCCCAGGCTGTCTTTCTGGATGTAGAAACGGATGGTGTGGTCCTCAGTGCGATATCAAATGTCAGTGTATTTATGGAACTCCTTCTTTTGTTAAACCGTGTACCTGCGAGCCGTTTTACTTCGGGTTTTACTGTAGTACCCCGTGCCAATGTCAAATGCCATGTAGTGGCCTTTTAGGTAACTGTCCTAAAAAACTATGTAACCTTAATTACTTCGGGCCAGACTGCCAGAAGAAGTGCAACTGCGAAGTGCCCTGTGACCCCGTGACAGGAAAATGTCCAGGAAATTGCATATCCGGTAAAACTGGATTAGATTGTCAGGTGGACTGCCTGTGTAAGAATTCTGAGCCATGTGACAAGGTCACGGCAAAATGTGGCAAATGCCCTCCTGGCCGGTGGGGTCACGCTTGTCAACACGAGTGCGGGTGCAATGACTGTACGCCCGGGACCAATGTGTGCCAAAAAGGAAACTGTCCCCCGGGAAGAGTGGGTTTGCAATGCGAAAAGGTGTGTCACTGTAAGGGAACGTGCCACCCTTTGACTGCCTACTGCAACGGTGACTGTGAGGATGGTTGGTTTGATCTGGACTGTCAACGCCGTTGTCACTGCGATCGCTGCACTAAGGTTGGCGCGTGCATAGATCATGTGTGCTATAAAGGATTCTTCGGGCTTTCCTGTGACCAAAAAAGCCATTGCGCACAAAGCAATCCGCGGAATGGCGTATGCACACCCGACGTCAACTGCGACCTAGGATGGTGGGGATTGAGATGCGATCGAAAGTGCCAAGATTGCCCGTCCGGAGTCGGCTGTCATAGATACCTTGGTATTTGCCACACAAAATGTAAAGCCGGTGACTGTACGACAGGTATGGTCATTACCATAATGAATGAATCTGAATACAATTAATATAAATGGAAACTTACTTGTATTTGAGGTACTTTGTATCCGCAGTATTGCACGTTTTCTCAATGTGTCCACGCGCATGCAGTGCCGTAGTGGGGCGTAGGCGCAGGTAGGCACAGTCAGACACCATTTTGGCAAGTAAACCTTGCGCTTACGCACATTAAGTTTAATTATAGTAGGGCGTAGTCGCACGTAAGAGCAGTCAAGCATCTTTTTACACCTTAACCGTAGCGTGTCACTTACTTAACTGCGAAAAGGCGAACGCACACCCTATCAGGTGAAAGTTTACTGCAAAATGAACTGTTCTTCTCTAGAGGGAGATAACTGCAAGTTTGTCTACACCCCGCCTACGCACAATAAAGGACGGTATACACCTCTTTCACGAACGCGGGGCGCTGCTGTCGTGTTGATCGAAAACGAGGCGCCTTGACAAACATGGCATCGTCCTGCAAGGTGTTGTGGTCAAAGGACTTATCAACGTTACCAAAAATCAAGTTGTCTGATGTTGAATCGATCTCCAAAAAACATACCAATACTTACGGCAACTAGACTTTTACCCTCCTCAGCTATTCCTTAGTAGTTTTCCCTCTTTTGAAAAAGTGTGGAAGTCAGGGATATACCCAGGCTTTTAGTCTTGAAAAACCCTGCTCGCCAGCTGGGCGAGTGCCGGAGCCAGAAAATCTACTCGCCAATCCCGAAGTTCGGTCACCCGGCTGTTGGCGCCAGTCACCACAAACTTGCTGCTAATTTAAATAAAGATCTTCGTTTCATGCACTGATGTCACCATTTATTAGGGCTACCGTATTAGCTCTAATAAGCGCCCAGGGGGACTCTTTTTGTAGCCTACGGCAGTTAAACCTTGTCTCCGAAACGGGTGAAATCGGAAGCTAGGATTCATCAAATTTACACACTGTGACGTATGTGTAACCTATGACAGACTAGCTACAAAACTGTGGTGCATTGCTATCAAACTCTGTTGTTAAATTACGATCTTTTTTAAAAAATGTGCTGAAATCACAGGGCGAAAACTTGCCGACTGATGCATCGCTGCTTCGCGATCGTCGATAGGACAACTTGAATTCTTGAGTAAAAATAGTTTCGACTCAAATAACCTGAAATCCTCCCAAATAGCCTTTTCTGAGATTCTTAAGTTCCAGTGGACTCAGTGTCGGGATTAACCGCAGATGAAGTCAAAATCTGCGCTAGATCGCACCCTGCAACGAGAAAAATCTGGACGAACACATATGTTGTTTCACGTGACGTTTGTATTGAAGTGAATCAGCTGGTGTGCACCGAATGAGCGAGCGCGTGCGTGTCATCAGTGTTCATTTGCCAGAGTAGCAGGCCCAATGAGCTGTATAATGTAGTATATTTATCTCATTGAGCAGGCCCACATGTTATATGTGGGCCCTAGCGCGCGCTTTTGGCCAAGTTTCGATTCGCAATTTTTATAATTTTTCGTGTACAAAACAATCTGGATTCCTTTTGTGGGAGAAGATCTGTACGGGAAAGATACAATACCAATCCCGTTGACCTGAGTACGCTGCGTCTGTTCTGATCAGGGTCAGACCATGTAGTGTGACACTTTCCTGGCAAGATCAGCAAATCTTTTGCGTTCTTTTTGAAGCACTGCGGAATGGCTTGAAGTGTACAATGTACAGCCACGGCTAAATACCGACATAGCGGCGAGGCTCGTGGTCTACTAGAAATTACGCGCACAATGATTTTTCAGAACTGTCGGATATTATTGGTAAATTGAATACATTTACTGTAGAATTTTAGAACTGTGAGGTAAGACATTTTTCGCACTGATATATACACATTCATGGACTGGGCGCTTATTTTAGCGAAGTCTGAAAACGAGTGGGGACGCTTATAGGGGCATAATTTTGGCTAAAATGACATTGTGCATTACAATAAGAAATCAGTTCCAAGAAATATGGTATTTTATTTGCTATGAGCACATGGACCGGTCTTCCACCTTTCTCCCCTTTTCTTCGTTTCGGACTAGTCCACAAATTCTTTGTGCACGACCAAACACTGTGTTTTTTTGACGAATCGCGTAACGGGTGACATGTACTGAATCGGTAGGGTCGCACTGCGCCGATGTTTTTTACTGCCGGAGCATCGACACGATGACCAAATTGAACCTTAAATTCATGATAAAAACAGCACAAGGAGGAGGAAAATTATTCATATTCATCTGGGAAACGATATATAGTGCTTTTGCGCTCTGAAATTCGCTCGCCACCGGGCGACCGGCAAGTCAACTTCTACTCGCCCAGCACCATTTTTACTCGCATTGGCGACTAGGCGAGTAGCTAAGTATATCCCTGGGAAGGATACCGACGAGATATTACTGGAATTGGTACGTTCAGGCACGGCACAGTACACCATGGCCAGCTGATGATTACTCAAGAGGTTTTATCAGTGTGCCTCGTTTTCGATCAGTATTTATAGATGGCGCGGGAAGATGGCGCTTTCGTGAAATAGGTGAATAGTGGGGCGTAGGATTAAAGCAACAACTTGCGGTATCAATGAACCATTACGCTGACAACATTGTTGCCGAATATTCCGACGCGATTGAATAAACGTCCTGCACAATTTATTCAGTGTTGTTTTGAACTTGGACCGGCGTTGACTTGATGAGCTGTCAGTTTGCTCTATTTTGCACATCATGATCAAAACGTGGTCGATGGGATCCGGGATAAGACCTACCCAGCACGAAGTCAGGCGTATTTGAAATCGGTTCGGACTGATTCCACAACGGCAATCAGAGAAATGCGTGAGCTCGTAAAAATTTAGGGGGCGGTTAGAGTAGACAACCTACCAAGTGACCTGAGACAACCAGACATCTGCATTAAAACTTTTCTTTGCACTCAGGACAGCTGAATGTGAACGAGGATTCAGCGAAATAAACTCTGATCGTAAAATACGATCAAGGGGCCCCGAGGACACACGAACGACTAAAAAACGCCGCCAGCATATCTTTTCTTTGTGCTACGTCACCCTTCCCATTCAGAGACTTGGAATGCACGCGGACCTTTGCCTTCCAACATGTGTGGTTGAGCCCTTTTCTGCGACATCCTAGATTCCCCACTGCACACTCTAAGTAAAATAGGTCTACATATTTGTGAGTCAGATTTTGCGAATTCAATGACTTTTAAAATTCAGTGATCAAGGTGATACGGTTGACCTTGGGCGCCTATTTACCACCAATTTTACCACTACAGCACTGCGCGCATGTACATGTAGTTGACAACTGTGCCCTGAGTTGCCAAGCCAGTCACGCCACTGATAATATCATGGAGAATTTGAGTTTCGTTTTATGTGACTGAGTCGTACACGGTCCGATACACAGTGTATGCATGTAGAGGCACATCGAAGCAAAAGTCAGTCACTTATCATTCTACTCCGCTATTGCTTTTGCAAATTTTAAATTAAGCTTAAGTATTCTACTTTTCGACACACAAGTGTATCCTTTAGCGGACCTGGTTAGCGTCGTTTAGTTTCGGATTTATTTTCAACGTTATCAATATGCGTACATGTACGAACTCTCAAATTGCTGTTTGTTTTTCAAGAGAGCAATTAACTGAACAGCTATCCGTTCTTGCAAGATTTCATTGATTTTTTTCTAGTTGGTATTAATTTATTGGCCATTTTACACAATCAGAAGCGGGCAGATATCTTGTGCTAGTTTACATTTGCTGGCAAATCAAACACTAATGGACAGTCACCAAGAGTTACCCTTTGTTGCAGACTTTGCTTGCCGCCCCGATCGGTATGGTCCTAAATGTTCCCCTTGTCACTGTAAGAATCCTGGAGTTTGTTCCCCGTTAACGGGGGAATGCTCAGATGGTAACGGCTGCGCGGCTGGATGGTGGGGACCAGATTGCCAAAGCAAGTGTCATTGTCAAGGTGGCCAGGGGTGTGGCCAAACATACGGAAATTGCCCTGGTGGTGTATTGTGCGAGCGAGGGTACTTTGGACCCTCGTGTGGTTTCCGGTGTACATGCAAGGGCGGCATTTGCAATGAAACGTTTGGTAACTGCACCAGTGGATACGATTGCCCCAAAGGTCGCTACGGCCTGAACTGCAGCGATGAGTGTCACTGTGACGATTGCGACTCTTTTACGGGAAAATGTAAAACTGGGTGTCACCAGGGATTCTTTGGACCCAGATGTGAGCACAGCTGCCACTGTAAAGGGAATTGTGCCACAGATAGCAAGTGTCAGGGTGAGTGCAAGGAGGGCCGATTCGGTTACAACTGCTCGGGGTCATGCCACTGTGACTCCGCCGGTGATTGCGACAAAAGCACTGGCGTATGCTCTAAAGGTTGTGCTGCCGGTTGGTGGGGTCACAATTGCCAGAACCTCTGCAGCTGCATCAATGGCGTCTGTGACCCTGAAGACGGGCGTTGTAATATTGGTGACTGCCCACCGAACAAATTCGGTTTGCAATGTGAGAAAAGCTGCCACTGTGACTCGAAGGAGGCTTGTCCGAATCATGGTTTTTGTAAAAAATGTGACATCGATCATTACGGGCCTGACTGTCAGGTTGAGTGCCACTGCAAACAGCCCTGCCACAGGTTCTCCGGCGAGTGTCGAGGTTCGTGCAAGGACGGGTATTACGGATTCAATTGCCGTGGAGTTTGTCATTGCGCCCCAGGTGGCATCTGTAATAAGACCCATGTGGTTTGCAAGAGTGGCTGCGAGCTTGGTTACTATGGAGTATTCTGTGATCTCAAATGCGGCTGTCCGGTCTGTGATCGAAAGACTGGACTTTGTGACGTTTGTCGAAGTGGTTTCTTCGGTAAGAAGTGTGACAAGCGGTGCCAGTGCGAAAAAGGTGAAATGTGTCCACATGACGGCGTGTGCGTTAAATGTCGAAAAGGATTTTTTGGGAAGCACTGCGACAAAGATTGTGGGCGCTGTCTCAACGGTTGCGAAAGATACTCCGGTATATGCAGCGGAAGTCCAAAATGTGCAAATCGTGTTTTTGGGTTAAAATGTGAAAGCATGAGTCACTGTATTGGAGGAACTGCTCCGCCCCCTGATGGTCCGTGTGCGGCGTGCAAAGCAACGTACTACGGCAGTAGATGTTCAGAAAGGTGCCTCTATTGCGCTCCAGGGACTGCTTGTTGGCAGTACTTTGGACAGTGTTATTCCTGCCCGATCGGAAAGACAGGTCCGTTCTGTGACACGAAGTGTCCATGCGCCGAAGGCGTTGGCTGCAACCAGCAAACTCGGAGATGCTCGCATTGTCTTAACAACGACAAGTTGATACCAACCAGCGGTTGCCCTAAAGGATGTCAACCAGGATGGAGTGGAAAAGACTGCACTGTTCGTAAGTTTGAACATTGCATCACCTAGCTGTACTATTTTCCATAAACAGTTGTTTGAAATGTAATATCGCAAAGTACCAACATTTATTAATTACCTGTGTATTAACACGATCGTAACGTTAAGTGGGCCGCACCTCCTTTGATGGCAAAATTTACGTCAATGAAATCCTTGACCAAAACCAGACACAAACACTCTGCTTCCAAAATAGCTACCAGACAAAGAAATTCCTCCCCTAGTATGGATGAATAATCTCGTTTGCTTAATTTTATGTGTCGCTCTCCAACTTAGACTACTACAACTAAGTCTGCCCTAAGTTTACGTTATTCTTTGGTTACTGTAATAGTGCTCATCAGCAGAACACCTTAAGACTGTCTTCAATTTTCCTTAATCGTTCCAGCAACACGTTGCTCAGGCTTAGTTTTCGGCGACCGTTGTCAATATAAGTGCAACTGTTCTCACCCCTTGGAGAAATGTGACGAAGAGACCGGGAGGTGCAGTGATACTGAATGTGTTGTCCGCAAAAAAGACGGACTCTGCCTCGCGGACTGTGTTCGAGGACGTTGGGGCGAAGACTGTGAAAATCACTGCGACTGCGCTGCATATGAGTTTTGCAATAGAACCTTTGGCTGTCTGGACGAGAAGACTGATTGTGGTTTAGGTGATTCTTGAAAACCTATTGATGTGAAAAACCATGGTTACCAAATCGACTTAGTCATTATTAAGATATCTCTGACGACTTAATTCCTATGAATACAGCTATGTTTAGCACTACACGACAAGTACTGTGACATACATTATGTTTGTGTAAAGCTCTTAGATATACTATATATTACAGGAAAGTACATCAGTATAAGGTATTTCACATGTAAGTTATTTCACGGCTTGTGTTCAGTACGTTTTTGCAATAAGTTTTCGTGTTCAATTTGAATTCCAATACACTTCTTCATGAAGTCGCCCCTGACAATACAGTTTTGCTCCTCTACGAAAAATTCAAGACAGGAAATCAACTTTAACCATTAGGAAAGTGTCAGGCATGCTGATCACACCAGGTCATAACAATGCAGTTGGTCTCTGACTTACACCGGGCACGTCCTCGAAAAATACCGCCAAAATTCATTCGTTATGTCACGATTAGGTGAAATATAATTTTAATGAAAGCTACGATATTCACAGAAAATTGTAACCTGAAATGATGATTTGCACAAAAAAGGTATGGGCCTATCGTAACTGACAGACTAGGGATTTTGTAGTTTCAAAAAATCTTTTTGCTTGTACTTCTCAGGTACATCAATAGGATACCAAACCCGGTTCGGGGCCTATTAGTAAAGCCTAAAACCGATTCCCATTTGAGTTTTTGGAACAAAATAAAGTTTAGTAATCCTCTACAGCCATCAAGGTTTTAAGGAAAATTTGAAAACTTACTAAGTTTGCTCAACGGGCAAGCGTAGCGAACTACACATTTAGGGAATTACACGGCAACTGTGGGAAAACACTCACAAAGGACATACACGGTACACTGCAATGTCCAATCTGTGAGTTTCAGTGTAGAGAGTACAAGTTTTTATTTAATTCCAGACTTTATCTTTCACGATTGACACCAATGATGCATTAACAGGTCATAGAAAGACGATTGGCTGAAATCATCAAAACAGGGTTTAGTATCTTTTTAACATATGTGATGTCATTTGATCATAAACCAAAAGTACGTGGCTAAAAGAAACCGGTGTGACACGAAGGAGTTATTATATGTGAGATTTTAATGCCAGGTGAAATGACTTGTCAATAAGATATTGTAGTAGTGTTTGTATATGAATGTGTGTGCTCGGTTGAGCACGCGCGCACGCGTGTGTGTGTGCGTGTTTGTGTGTGTACGTGTGTGTGTGTGTGTGTGTGTGTGTGTGTGTGTGTGTGTGTGTGTATGCGTGCGTGCATATGGCGATATGCAGTGGTGGGCAAGAGTTAATTTTGTTTTCATTGTAAATCTAACAGTTCCTAAAGAGCCATGCCACGAGAAAAATAGATACGGCTCCACGTGTTCCCGCCCATGCTTCTGTAAAGATGACGAGCCGTGCCACCGGTGTACAGGGGAGTGTGTGAGAGGCTGCAAGGAAGGAAAAAGTGGTCCCGACTGCTCGAAACGTAAGAAACACGTCTTTGCCGACGATAGATCATTCATGGGAGGCGCATCATAGAGTGGTGGGGGATATAGCCCCCACTTTTAGTGCTGTACTGGCATGGTCTATAGGCAGTGCTCAACAGGGTGACTGGCGGGNGGGGGGGGGCTTTAGCTACCCCCACTTTTTCAGTGTTGCGCCGCCCATGTCATTAAACGATCAATGTCATTTTATTGAAGAGAGTATATTCAACTCACAGAAACCCTGAAAACTTCAGGTTCGATTTGAGGATGTGGGATTTTTACCAGGTCGCCACGGAATGACCACGCCACACCAGAGTCCCTCAAAATAACCCACAAACAATAAAAAAACGGAAATCGGGATGGTTCGGCGAAAGCAGTAAGCGAGCCGATGATATTTAACTACCTCTGGAAGTGGGTGTGTGCATCCGGTAAGGGGCAGTTCGTCGTTTCCAACCACGCGAGAATTCCCAATGTACCACTTGACCAGAAAACATTCTGACGATCTTTGGAACCCCGGTGGACACATGGTGACGTTATGCTAAGTGTCGAGCCAACACATTAAGTGCCAAGTAAATGTTAATGCGTAGCTTGGTTCGTTCGGTTATTTTCTGAGGATACAATACTGGAGGACCTATCATTTACCGGACTCTGACTTAGGAGAGCAGATCATGATCAGCGACCGTATCAAGTTAACACGTGCAGCCAAAGCTCATTTGCAGGCGAAGCCTAATTTCCAAATTCTATTATTTTTCCACCTTGACTTCAGTTAACTGTTTCTGTCCAAAAGCATACTGTTTTATTGAAACAAGAAACCAGAGTTGTTGTCATTGATTCCGTTGTACTAAAAATCCTGTAACTTGGAGAACAATGTATATTAAACAGTGTAGCCTCAGCTAGTTCTCCTGGGACAAGCTGCTCAACTTGTCTTTTTTAATATCATGCATGGTTGAACCTGTGTTGATGCATGGTCCTAACATACGTAAGTATAACTGGCCAGTCCCAGTATCCAACCTGGCATCTTCTTGAGCAGGCGGCGAGGAGACAGATATGGGCTCAACAACTGGCTCTTGATGCCTCAATCTATTGGACTTGGTTTACTGCCAGACTTATTTTTGTTTTTTGAAATGGAGACAGAGAAACAAACAAACTGATAGAAATGTACATCTTTCTTAGTTCGTTTATCATTTTGCAAACATTGCTGAACTGATGCGTATTAGATTCCAGACAAATTAGTCTTCCGTTAGACCCAAGCGAGTTCTGTGAGACCAAATCGTCAACTGAAGCTTATAACCATGTTTAAATGAACACGTGATATTGGTAAATATGGTTGCTTTGTGTTTGAACAGGAGACCAGCAGATGCCTTTGTAAGTGATGTAATGAAAGACATCCGCTGTATGGAAGGTGTGAGTCGAAAAACAAGCAGCGACAGTTCAAATTGATTTCCCAATAAAATTCCATGTCCCGAAGAAGGTTATCGGCGTGTTCTTGTGTTTTCGTGTTCATACAGACAGCGTATCAGCAAGACGGCAGTCGAGACGGGCATCACTATTTGACTAAATGAGTAATAAATGCGTGCAGCAATAGTCTCGTGCACTCTAAGTGCCGGTACCCTGAGCATAATGTATATAAATGTAAGGGGTACACGGTCGAAATAGATTTGGTATTCTTGTTATCGACACCAAATGACAAATCATGGCGCGCCGGGCATTTTTGACCCACGACAAAAATGGTTTTCATCTAGAAATGTGTGATGTCCAAACGGACTTTCTGAAATTTAGCTAGCGCGAGTATTCCAGGTAAAATCGAAAAAATGAACGTTTCGGGTCATGACATTTCATTAAATGGCTTAAAATAGAAAGATTAGATTAGATACTTGAGTTATAAGTGTTTTGTAATACGGACAGCTCTAAACTGGAAAACGGCCAGACAGGTGCTGGGGTCTACTTTCCAAGCCTTCCTGTTGCAGATGAAGAAAACTAGGTATCGCTAGGCAATCTTGCCACGGTGTTTCGGGCTGAGATCACTGCAATTAATAGAACTGCTCAACTGGCACAACAACATAACACTGAGCTTGGCAATCGGCCAATTACTATCTTTTCAGATAGCCAGGCAGCAATAAAAGCCCTAAAGAAACTACGGGTCAACTCTCGTTTTGTTAACGCTTGTATTAATGAGCTAACAAGCTTGCAATTGAAAGAACTGTCAATATACGCAGGGTCAGCGCCCATGTGGGAATTGATGGCAATGAGAATGCAGACAGACTCGCAAAGATAGGAGCAAGATTTCTGCATTTTGTGCCTGAACCTGCTCTCCTGGTATCTTACGGATGTTGCAGGATGAGTATACGCAACTGGGCACATACCCAGTCAGCAGCCCAGTGGGCATCACTTAACTAGGAGAATTTTCCCAACGTGATCGAACCAAAAGGTTCAAAAAGCCTTCTTAGTCTACATAGATTGGGTACAAGACACGTCATTCAAATTTTGACGGGCCACTGCAACCTAGCCCGACACAGACAAATTACTGGGCATATGGGGAGCCCTGTGTGTCCTGAGTGTGGTACTGACGTAGTATCTCCTAAACACTCGGTAGAGTCTTGCCCAGCTTTTTATAGGCTGAGGAGCAACCTACTGGATGGCACTGTTACATGCCTACAACATATAGTGCATGGCAACAAATGGAAACGTATGTCTGTTTTCCTAAAGGAGAGTGGCAGACTTGAAAACTTTCTTCACGAGGAGCCATAATTGGGCTCTCGTGCTTTTGCTCAGGTGTTTTGTGCAATGGGCCCAACTATGAGGCCTGCACATGTTTGATGCACTGCAAATGACATCCAACCACCTGCACTGTTTCTTACCAGTCAAAGTGATTGAAGTGAGCAAATATAACGTGCTGAAGGCTCACTGTTCCATGACAGACGAAAACGATAGCGTTCTGGAAATGGTACTCCACAACTTAAAAACGGAACCAATGTGGGGTAGCTCAATTATTTCAGGAACCACTTGAATGTATTTCGTATGATTTGATGGTTACCGCTCAGACCTAAATTCCTGGCCTTAAAAGCACTCTTGATAGTGCCCTTAAGTCTACCTCATGAAAGACTGGTGAGCGTTTGATCTTGATTTGATGTTGTGTCGTGTACTGGACAAACCTAACTTGAAATATTCAACCGCATCAAACTTAGGACCAAAAGATTTACGGCAAAAAGTCACTCTGAGAAATGGTTGCCCGAAACTTAAATAATGATCTCTCTAAATCACCAGACACCATATTTGTGTTCGTTTAAAGGAGAATGCCACTCGATTTAATTAGTCTTTTTTTACCGTCACATCGGTCTATATCCACATTGCCTCTTATACGGACGACCTCACCTTGCCGAGAGGTGTCGCGTTAACCTCTGAGGAAGGTGAGAAACGGCGCAGCGACGTCAGTGTTTCGTCTGCAGAGTTATTGCCGTTATATTGCGTTGCATCGTTCCCGATTGTCCGAACTATGAAGCTGCGAAGAAAGCAGGTATATCGTTTTTTCGACTTCCTCGAGAGCCCGAAATGCTTAGGAAGTGGCTCGCGGTAGTAAGGCATGAAATATACGCTGTTAATGGCCAGTATGAGGCCGTGAAACATCTCCGTGTCTGTGGCCGGCATTTCGTCGAAAGTGATATCTCTGAAGAATTTCTGCTTACCCAAGAAATATGCCTACGCTCTGGTTCGAACTGATAGCCTGTGAAACCTAGTGATCCGACCCGTGATGTGTTCTTCAAATGAGCTCTTGACTCAGTCGGGATTGGCACCGGAAGTGTTGGCACGGCGTATTCTGCGTTCTGTTTCAAAATGAATTATTCTCATCCTAACCAATGCTTACATAAAACTGAAACAAAGTCTGTCTCATTAGATACAATCTGTAATGCCTTTGCAGTATTCGTGAGTGCAAATGTTGAGAAGTCAGCAATGAATAAACCACTGCGTTATCGGCTTTTGAAGCACGCAATGAATAAAGGTAATTGACTGGGCACAGAGGCCGTGTGAGCGCTTGGGAATTCAGTGTTTACTGACAGAATGTTGTTGTGAAATTACTCGATTTTATATGCTATGGTCACATGTTAGGAAAATTTTTATTTAGAAATACAAATAAATTATTCAAATCATTGTTAATGTACAACCTTTGCCCTGACGGTCTGTGGAAGGCGAACCCCACTTCGCGGCCCCCGACTAGTAAGCAGATTTTCAGTTTCGTGGCTAATTCACGTAATTATTTACGTGAATTATTTCTTTGGCTCACTATTATCAGTGTTGTAGTGGGGTGTAGGCGCACGTAGCCGCAGCCAACCACCTTTTGGCATTTGAACGTAGCGCCTACGCACCGTAAGTTACGTTCACTGCTCAAGGAGATACATCTGTACGGTGGGCTTTCGGCGCCTATTTGCCTCTACTTTTACCACTTCAGCACTGTAATAGTCTTTTCGTGACTGGGGGTTTAGTTTACAACTCAAGAGCTTGTTTATGGTCGTGCCACTCCGGCGGCCGCGACTAGCCTGATCGGGTTACGAGCCACTGGCCGGGATAACAAGCGTGTTGTGTGTTTAGAACTCAAAAAATCACAAGTCTAAATAACACAAATCTAGGTTGTCTGTTCCGTATTTCACGGAAGAATATTTCGAATTTATCTCCGAACAGACCCCAAACTCCTGCTACCGACCTTGGTAAATTGGCCTGCCGAACTTTGTAGGCTACGGTGTCCAAATACCAATTAATCCGTAACAGCGAAATAAAACATTACGTTTTTATAAGAGCTCTGTGTATTTTTAAGGGTGTTATATCGCAGTTTGGTGATTTATTGGTGTTAAACGATGAATTCAAGCGATAAGCTGACACCAGTAACCCGTGTTGTGAACTGCTGAACAGACTGCGTGTGAAACCGATGACGTCATTGGATATTTTCAGCACCTCCGTCTGCCGTCAGGTGTCAGGTAGCGCATCCGAACCTGCCGTTATCGAGTAGAACTACTCGCTCTAAATTGATACAAAATAGGTTATTTTTGGGTGGCATTCTCCTTTAAGTTTTGCAGCTGCCACAGCTGATGTTTCGATGTCCAAAATCCATGCACACTCGTGTTCGATCCTTGGTTTAACCATCTTGTTTGGTATGTCTTTTACGCAAAAGTTGTGTGCTTCAAACATATGCCTGATCTTTTCAGCAAGACGCTGCTCAGGCTTTACATACGGTGACCGGTGTCAATTTAAATGCAGCTACTGTTCTCACCCCTTGGAAAAATGCGACGAACAGACCGGGAGGTGCAGTGGCAGAAATTGCTCTGTCCGTGTGAAAGACGGGCTTTGCACTGGCGACTGTGTGGAGGGGCTTTGGGGTGAAGACTGCAATAAGCACTGCAACTGTTCCGAAGGTCAAGCTTGTGAAAGAACCTCTGGCTGTGTAGACGAAAAAGATTGTAGTTTAGGTGATTGTTGAAACCTAAGCTAACGCTAAAATGCATCGGTTACATGGCACTAGTAGAAAGGTGCAATAGTACGAGGATGTGCACATCAATCTCTGTACGTGATTCTTCCGTAACT
This sequence comes from Phoronis australis, assembly GCA_002633005.1. NCBI lineage: Eukaryota > Metazoa > Phoronida > Phoronidae > Phoronis > Phoronis australis. The sequence continues at coordinate 106,434 of NMRA01000206.1, forward strand.
CACTGACTAGGCAATAAAATTAATCACGAAACATTTTCAGAAATGTTACTGCGTTTATGTTCTCGTCAGACCTCGAAGACGGCACTTTGTGCTTCAAACCTATCTACCCCCTTTGCCATGAAAGAAAAAAGTGAATAATATTATTCTTGATTGCGAATTAATGCGAATTGTTCTGGAACTCCGACACCCCACAACCCCCTCGACCCACGACCCCCTCGACCTTCAACCCCCACGACCCTCTCGGGCCACGACCCACAACCCTCGACCCAGTCTGCAAGCCCTACTAGATGTGAACATAGAACAAACGCTGACTTGCAGGACCAATGAGTTGGGCCGTGTGCACGGCTGGCACTTCCCTTTATTTCAAATTAGGAGAGACTATCCGGCAATTTGGAAAGCCAAAAACAGAAAAAAATGCCAAATCAAATCAAAGGCCTACCAACCTTACAAATGTCGTTCCTGGCGGAATGTAATCGCCTCGTCTGCTCTGCAGTGAATGGCGGATTCAAAGTTTTTGCGGAGAGTGCCTAGAACCGACAAAACTGAAATTTCATCAGTAAACACAGTTTGAAAAAGCAAATTGTTGCCTAAAAAGTATTTCAATGTTATATGGAAATTATTTAAACGAGTTTAAGTCATAAAGCAAAGAAGAAAAAAGTGAAATTATGTACAATTAAGTTATCGGACTCACTCCACAACTTTAATAGAACTTAGACAGCCAGCTAGGTGTATGAAGGCTATAGTCAATGTCGGTTCAGCGTCGACAGACATCGAATTTTAGCACAGCCAGGGAAGTTCTGCTCGTCATTTCGTATTAAAATTGTATCAAAATAAATCTACAGACCGGACGGGTGCATGCAAAATCTGGAAATCAACCGACACTCTCCCTGCCCGTTGCAGCCGTTTACATGTAAGTGGAAAACAATATAATAAATTTCATGTTTCTTGCATAACCCTCCGCCTTTTCTAACAAAGTAAAGTTAAGGCATCGTTTTGAAAACAGTATGCTTGAGACACGCGCACGGGCCATTTCATAATTTTTGCGACATCTCTAGTCGGAAGGTGATGACAGCTTCGCAGCATCAAAATTTGTTCTGAAATTCGGTTTGCTGTCATGAAAATCTTAAAAACTCATAATGATGTGAAACATTTCCGATAATTTGTTGTGACGTGTACGCAACCCATTGAAAACAACATTTGTTTGAATAATCAATGAAATAAGAAACTTGGCAATAGATGAAGCAATATTTCATGGCGCCGAAAGCCGACGTAAAAGATTGCTCCACGACTTTAGCAGCAGAATAACTGTAGAACGCCAATTTTTCCAAAACAGGTGAATACTGTACATTACTCAACGAAGTTTGTAGTTTTTTATTACACTAATTGTGTGTCATATTTTATTTGGTCAGTTTTTTTCAATATCTACGCAAACCTGTATATTTAGTATACAGCTTTGCGCCAAGGCTACGTAGAACTGGGCCATTGGTAGACGGTAGTAGAACTATCTCCGTCACAACGATAGGGTGCTCACAATGCGTTATTTTAGATCACTTTATCACGCCACTTTATATTTTAATCACCAGACTTGAGCCAGAGCAGCCTGGCGTGTAGGTATGTTTCATTGGAAAGTGACTCAGCGACGTAATACGTTTATGAAAGATGTACAAAACGCAAAAATACCTCTATTGCCATAGGTCATGGGACGAATTGGTTGTGGTCGAGGGGTGTGGGGGTAGAGGGGGTTTCAGAACAATCCAATTAATGTTCATAAAACTTTTTGTCACAAAGAAATGTGACGAAGAGACCGGCAGTGGTCCTGATTACACATGTACATGTATTTTCCGCGAGAAAGACGGACTGTGCTTAGGTGTAATGTGTTCAAGGATTATGGGTGAAAATTGTGAAAACAACCGCGACGGCGCTGAGTTCTAGGTTTGCGATAGGACCTCTGGCGGCCTGGACAAAAACTGTAGTATAGGTGATTACTGGAAACCGTTTCACGTTGAAAAATCTGTTTACTAATGAGTCGTGTCACCGTCGATACAAGTGCTTTGTAAATTGCATTAAAGAAATGATTATGTTGCTGCAGTTTCCATATGTAGAGTAGTGCAGTTGGTAGGCGGTTACTATAACGATACCAGTCGAATATTTGATGTTGTTTTGGTTAAAAATTATACATTTGTTTTATGTATTTGAATAAAACAGTTCCTAAAGAACCTTGCCAGGAGAAAAATAGATACAGCTCTTCGTGTTCCCGTTCGTGCTACTGTAAAGATGATGAGCCGTGCCACAGGTGTACAGGGGTGTGTGAGAGAGGTTGCAAGGATGGGATAGTCGGCAAGGACTGCTCGAAACGTGAGAAACTCGTCTTTGTTGATAATACACACACTTTTCTAATGAACACAATATAAGGTACAAGCTGTGATCCCCACAAACCCGCAAATTATGACAAGGAATACTTAACTGGTTAAAAAGTTAACCTATACTAGATACTCCAGTTACCGAAGAGACTCGCTGAAAATGATCACAAGTGCCATGCTGAGCACCAAGTGATTTAGCTGAACTAGGAATATTCATCCAGATATCGTTGTGTGGTTTCACAACTCGCCATACGACCGTATGGCTGCGAGAAACGTTGTTATACATGTACGTAGCGTAGACTAATNATATATATATATATATATATATATATATATATATATATATATATATATATATATATCCATTGCCTACAGTCTCTTCCCTTCATGACAAGCCAGATTCGTGTACTCTATTGTCATTTCATTCCAGGTTCGCGCAATGAGTTTAGGGTCTGAACCATACATGTAGTTCCGTTTTCCTCAAACCTGAATCATTGAACATGGTTCTGAATTCCTGTCCCTCAATTCTCTCTGCGTGATTTTACAACATGAAAGCTGAAATCTGCAATGCTTATTCCAGGCGCTGGAACCTGGACTCAAGTGCGCTGATTTTCATTTTCATTTCAGTTAGCGAATAGCAATCGTGTTCAATGTGCTAGAAATGACAATTCTATATGTATTCTGGTTGACCGAACGTGGTAAAAAATTGGTTCTTGAACTTAGAGTTATTATGAATGTTGCAAACGGTCAATGCGAAGAGGGGCTCGGCAAGTGGCTCAGTACAGCTGGCCAGTTTCTGAGAGTGCAAATGTAACCTCGGGTTGCACACTTAGAGAACGAGAACCTGGGACGATGTTTGAGGATCGGAGTACAAGGATCAAAATTTCAATAGAATGACGTCATGAAAGTCAGGGACATTCCAAAACATACATGTAGTTCCAAGCTCTAACTCCACAGGAACTCGAAATGAGATAACTGTCCACGAGCGATGAAAGGCGAGCTTATCGTACTTACATGTACATATACACTGTCACATTTCACGTGTCTAGCTTTTACATGTACTTGCTATGTGATTGGCTATTTGCTTTGGGTTTTCAGGTCACGTTTGTAAACGAGAGAATATGTATGGGCCTTTCTGCAATAACAGCTGCAACTGTCTCAAGGCAACCGATTGCAACCCCTTAACCGGACATTGCGGAGGCTTGTGCCCCATGGGCTGGAAAGGAGACATGTGCACAACTAGTAAGTGCTAGCTGACAACCATCCCATGAGTGACTGTTAGCATTAATCAGTGACGTATCTAGGATATCACAAGGGGGGCAACATTTTGTCAGTAAACATTTGGTCCAAGCACGATTGTAGATGTGCACAGCACCGAATGGGGGGAGGTCGGTTTTCCCCCCTCCCGCCCAGGAAATTTTTCTGTTTTTTCCTCCAAATTCAAGCATTTTCCTTGATTTCCGAAGTATTATCCAAGAAAAAACGGAAAAAAAAAGAAAAATACGAAGAACGTGTCAACCAGCAAAAACTGCAAGTACCACGGATTCGAAGTGACGACCTTGCTAGTACAGCGTGCGTGCTTTACCCCTGCACCACAAGGATTTAACTTTTAATTTGAAACTACATGTAAGAGACCTACTTATTTATGGTCCAAAGCGTTTGCGCGCGAAAACTCCTTCTTTTTGTAATGCTTATTACATGTTTCTTGTGCAATCAGTTCGTAACATGATTGTTGTATTTAAAATAGTCTTCAATTGCCCAAAAGACCAAATCCGTTTTTGTGTTGGCAATAATGACGCGATTGCTTCGGAAATCGTCTTTTAATCTAAGGTTTGACAAAGAGAGAATTATGAGTTTCTGAGTGATTCACTAAAGCTTCGATGAAAATTGACATATTACCAGCAGCTTCTATTTTTTTCAATATCACTCAAATTCCAGTTTCTTTAAGAAATGAAGTAATTTTCTTCATTGCACAGTGGAGCAGACGACGGAAACGGAGTCGTAGTGCCCAGCGGCACTGCCGGTCGCCTGAGATACATGTATCACTGGAGAGCCTAATAATACTTATCCATAGTTCCGTTACGATTGCGACGTGTTCCGAATTTGGCACTTGAAATTGGATCTGAGCCTCCGTCCCCCCCAAAAAACCAATAAAATTGCACAATTTAATTATATCTTGTTTCAGCCGTCTAATTTTAATTACCGGAGTTAATTAATAAATTCAACATTACCCTACGCTTTTGCTGTTTTATTTTTTTTTGCGGCAGCCAAGGGGGGGAGGGCCCCTTGGGCCCACCCTAAATCCGCCTATGTTAATAACCGTAGTTCTCAAAATAATCTTTGCAGACCTAGGCAGAACTATGTCAAAGAAAGGCGGACTTCTTGTCGGAATTATTTATTTGCCGGTTTGTCACTACGTTCTGTCGAAGTTAAGTTTAATATGACGTTATTGCGCACAGCTGGTATTTTTACGTGAGACTTGCTGTGCATAGTACACTTTAAGTTGACGCCAATTCGACAAACTGTATGCTAGAAAAACTTTCAAGATTTTGTCAGTATAGGTGTATAGACTAGCGTCAAGTTGGATTGGAGACTGAAAGAGGCAGATACCTAGTCGCGTTTTTGCTTCAAAATTGTGCGGAAGTTTGACATAGTCCAGTTTATTATACATGTAGTTGCAGAGTCAACAAGACTTTGTTCACACTTTTGAGTGCAAAAGGTTTGAGTGCCTAATTCTATTGAAAATCACCAACCGTTGAAGGAAAGGGCGTTTTCAGTTGCGCAATCCTGGGCTTTGGTCCCTGTGGGTCCAAAAGATGGCCCGAAAATCCATTTAATTAAAATTTTGAATGCAACATCCGTTTCAAGTTTATTTCATGCTAATCACCACCTAAACTAAAATGATGCCAGTTAGGACGTGGAAATGCCTGGGGTTATTAATTAAGATGCCTACTAATTAACGACCAATTAACGATTGATTTAAACTTTTGAATGCAACAAAAAATCTTTTTCCAAAAGATAGTTTAGTAACTCTGGATACCATATCTACAACTTGCAGATAAGATGGGGGGGGCGTTTTGACTCCAGGGGAGAAAATGTGAAAATATTGATTAATATTATGGATAAAACATTATTTCAAATGAACAAAAATACCTGTTATGACATGAAAACTGACGTACATGTATTTCGACTAAAGATTCAAAGTATTTCCTATTACCGCCAGGCTGGTTGCCGACGTGAAAGTCAAATCGACCTTCTCGAACCGAAACGTGTATTTGAGTACCTATGTACGTAATTTGAAGTACACTTAAAGGTAAATGAATAATCACCATATTTCAAGGACGAACTTGCCATACGACTGTAATCTAAGTGGTTAAAGATACACGAAAATAAACCCCAGTTCAAATATGTACAATTTACATGTAAATGATAGAAAAAATATATTAAAAACCTTCGGTGAAGCATTGTATGCTCAAGCAGAAATACCTATTAATGCGCGCCAATTTTCTATTTCAGGAATGTCGTCACTTGTACTTTCGAATTGACACTATCGTGTTTATTGAGAGTTTTGTTGTATTTTTCCAAAAAAGAATCCCGTGAATATTAACATTTGACTAGTATTCACGGATGATGACGTTAATAGTTATTCAACCTGACAGTTACATACAACTGTATACATACATGTATACCATAGTAACTTAACTTTTCGGCCAGGCCGACCAATTATGTCAGTAGGTGTCAGTTTGTTTCCGTACATCTTACTTGTTAAACCGTCACGTTTCAAGCACGTCATGCGACAACTCTTACGCTGATATTTGGAGCTTTGTTATCCCAACGCCTCAGCGAGCCAAAGCCGGACTGTCATTAATTGGTCCTAAACGATTCACAAATTAATGCGGCGATTATAAAAAATTCTATTCGCTAATTTCTCTTCTTATGTATCGATTTTAAATATCGAAGAAGTCTACTATTTAGTTTTCAATTTCAAAAACAATCTTGTTCATCGTCTTACCTATATTTTTTTCTTTCTTAGATTTACCGAGGAATTGACTGAATACCATGTGGTAAATAGTGCACACTTTCTCGTTCACTTGCGTGCTTATCCAACCGTAAAATTTGCGTTATGATGATCAGTGAGATTCTGATACCTCTTCAAGCAACTTGTAATTCTTAAAGTGTCTTTATCTTACAGTTGCTCCTTGTCCTCTCAAAAACACGTTTGGAAGATATTGTACTCATAAATGCCATTGTAACAAGCCGTCTTGTGACCGATTCAACGGAAGTTGTGAAGATTACGGAGGATGCAGCCTGGGTTGGAGCGGCAAAAACTGTTCAGGTAATAAACGCGAAACTTATTTCCGTTTTATAAATTACACACAGTTAATGCTTTAAAATGCAAACAAGAAAGTGTTGGTCTTCTTAAAACTGCTTCAAGCGACTGTAAGCTTGCTTTCGATTAAAAACAGATGCACAATTTAGATTACAATATTTTTGAATATGAACTGGACAGCTTTGGAAGTCGAAGAAATGTCCTCACCCAAAGATCAATTTAGTTTCAACCCTGGCTAAATCTGGACGAAATGCTAACACGTTATTTACATCAACTTTTTCGAAATTGTCACAATTCACTGCACAAGTTCATTATATATATAAACTACCAGGGACAAGACGACATAAAAGCGCATAAGCACCAACAGAGGTTCATCAAAAACGCTAAAAGATGTTAGTGCATTTTGGGCAGAATTCTGTAGAAGTCTGTCTAGTTTGTTTTGAAAACTGCTCTACCTATATGAAATTATTATCAATAGTTTCACAATTAAAGCTGCTATAATCCCGCCCTCTGGTACATTGTACCTGTAAATCTGACCGTGAGGTGTTCATTACTCAGAATAGAAATGATTCTTGATCTTGGTATAACTTGTAGTTCGTTATTACACGTACTTGACGCCATGCTCGATAAGTTTCACCCCATGTTCAGTCATCTTCATGTTTGCTTCGAGCAGGGTCTCACGCACTATCGACCTTTCAGTTCATCTACCTGCATAGCCCCGAAATCATTCCTCGTCTGAGTAAGGAAAAATTTGTAGCATTCACCGGTCTATATTAAATGCTATTGTGACCGACAAAGATAGATTGCAATGACGATGTCAACTTCAAAGTGAGGGTGATTTCAGGCCTTAGAAAGAACTGACAGTTTGACATTGTTAAACACCAGGCAGTAAAAGTTAGGCTGCCACAAATCATGCCATCAGGAATTACATGTACGAACTGCCAGTTCTATGCAATCGCAGTTGTCCAAGTAAGAACAAGTCGAGGAAGTAGTGTGGCCTAGTATGATAGGTTCTCGCTTTCTTTATTCGAGGTCGAGGGTTCGAGTCCCACTAGGTCACACTGGATCTTTGGAGGGATATTGCAATAATATCCTTGTGTGTTTTTCAGAGTTCCAAGTGGGCGTTGGCGGTGAGTATTTACTAGCTCAGACTGCTACTGATTTGTACGTCTATGCTACCTACACGGACATATATGAATAGGCGTAGCTTTGCAAGTTAATAATAGAATAACCACTTGGTTCCGACTACGAAATTGTGTACACGCGGATTTCATTGAGACTTACTGAGCTTTAACAGTACACTTTTCAGAAATTCTTCGTAATCATATAGCTACATGTACCGGTTGATTCATTTCGCATTATTAAAAGTTTCGGCGTCCCCGATTATATACTACCACAGGAACTGGGAACATTTTACTTTTAGTTATTCATCGAGAATGTGTTACCTGAAGAGATCCAAATCTAAAGGCTTGTCATAGGAATAAGTGTTCACTTACTTTTAGTTTTTACATAGGCGCACCCAGGAGGGGGTGCTCGGGCGGTTCGAAAGAGCTCCCTAATTTGGCGAAATAGGCAAAAAGGTCCGCCTCGGTGAAACAAAATTCCGAGTAAACGAGACAAAAGACGTCCACAGGACTACAGCGCAGATGCACGATTGGCAAGCCTGGCCCTAGTGGCCCCGTTTTTTAAGTCCTCGTTGATTTTTCCAGTAATAGGTCCGCATATTGACGAATAGTAATCCCCCTATATTTTAGGCTGGGTGCGCGAATAGTTTAGAACACGTTCCTATCTGTTGCACCTGATTTCCGTTTCAGTGGTTGGTAAGCTAGAAGGTAAAGAAGAATCGTCAAACACCGCCATCTACGCCACCGTCGGCGTGCTGGTAGTCGTTTGTTGTGCGGCATTGGGTATATTTCTCTTTGTGGCCGAAAAGCAGAAAAAGCAACGTCACCGTGAGGTGGACAAGGCGATAGCTGACGTGAACGCTCTAGCACTGGATAACGAAGAAAAAGAAAAACTAGGAGAAACTTCGTTAAGGAATCCAAGCCCAGAAGCCGTAGATGCTGCAGCGCAGGAAGACGACGATGAGACGCTATGGAGCGCCACCACATCGCAATCTCTGCTCAGCGAGAAGCAAAGCGAGTCGCTTCTTGATAGTGATTCCACCAGCTCCGAAAGCGACGAACAGGTCGTGCCCTCAGAGCAAGATTTTGAACAAGAACAAAATCTTAACTGACCATCGTTATTCTATTTGGATCAAGATGTGTAACATCTGCTTAGTGACTGGCCAAGCCTACGACGTGTGACCTCTTGTTTTCGATTGGTCAATTAAAAACGAGGTCATCGGTGAAGGACAACGTGTTAAAATGTCGACTTGTTAGTGTTTCTTAATCTAAATCTGTTGAACATGAATTGCTAAGGCTCCAGTACAATCTAGCTCATCAAGGTTGTCAGGTTGCTCTGTACTTGCATGCATGAATTTCGTCCACATTAGAGAGATTACTCAGGTGGATGTCTTAGCAACCAAAAAGGATACGACATTACGTTTTGTGCATATGAGACGTATATGTGATCGCCTGATTTAACAACTACCGTCTGCTACTTTTGATTTGTCAGAGTTGGGATACTATTTTGATGTTTTCAGGCGACATGTGCTTTATATCATGTTTAACCTTTGAAGTTTGATCACTCTTTTTGATGGGGAATGTGTACTTTTGCTTGGAATAAATTGAGTTTTAAAGAGCACTGAGAAATTCCGTTTACTGAAGCACAAATTCTACAGCCAAGAAAAACACGATTTCCACCAATTTTAATGATTGCATGTGCTCTAAGCGATGTGTTTATGGTCGTGAATTGCTTTGAGTTTCTTGTGATTTTATCTATTGTCACCGAGAAAAAGTTGTATTTCTTTCAGCGGTTGCAGGTGGTCCTAGCAATTTTATTCAAGTACATGGAAGCTGCACTGCATCCATTTCCGTCTGTGCATATTGTTGACGATAATGGCAGATCATGTAATGGTTACAGTGAACTAGCCCCCCCCCCTTTCTGGCACAGCAAAACTACTGATGGTCAACTTCTGACAACCTACATGTAGAAAATAGATGTTTACTACCGAAATATACCGTTTAGTACCACATGACTCGTTATTTGGGATGCACTCCAATGTTTTCTGCCCCTAAAATTGGGTACCATCTACTCTATAACAATATTGCCCCTCAGCAAATTCATCTACTTGTTTTTAAATAGACCAATTTCTTTGATAAATGTCTTTCATGAACGTCCCCTTGAGTTTTCCGCCGCAACGCAATTTTGTAACATAAACGTATGAGAAATAAACCATAAATCTTGTTTATTGAATTAAATTGGTCAAACCTACCACATTGCCATTTTTCGAAATTTATATATCATGGGGTATACCAAAATGAATAGATCATAGATCTCCCCAGTATCTCAATAGCGAATGTGCAAATCCGCCATCTTGAATTTGCTGCCGCAGTTGCATTATGGGAAGTGTATGCCTCTAACACTTGACAACCGATTGTGTACAGTGTTGCCGGGTGTTGTTGTAACGAATTTTTAGCATAGAAGCTGTCAATAAAGATATTTTATTTTAATTCTTATCCAAAAATTAATATTAAACGAATAACTAGTGCAGGAAACATGCAACTGTATTTTATTATAGAAATGTTTTGGAAATGAATAAAGTCAACGTTGCCGCATCCCATCTCCGTCGACTGTGACTCCGGCGCCCGCTCTGCAATCTCCGTCAGGGTCATACAAATACTCGAGATTTCATACTCAAAATCGTGCTCACTGGAGTCGCAGGCCTACTCGAAAAAGCGTATTTAATGTCACATTTCGATTAGACTCCAAACGCGTACTCAAATCTGAGAATCGTACTCGAGTTGCTATGGAACACTTCAGTTATGATGTGAAATGCAAAACCACGAAAAGTCGCGCTCATTCAGCGCTCCCTATATTCGCATCGACTACCCTAGCAACTATGTTATCGTCAGCTCTCAGTACAATTACAATAGTATAACGTGGAATGCTGAGTGTTCTGTAACTGTTCAATACAATATTATTGTACCATTTCTTGATACATTTGCCAATTATTAAGCTTTACTTCTTGAGACCCTTATCTCCCGCCAGAAAATGTCTAAAGAAGTTTGAAATAGCTTATCAAAGAAAGTCAGTTGGCCGAAGCGTAGCACAATGAGCCAAAATCTCATTGTCTTATTTAGTCCGGGGTCATTCTCCCCTGCCTACAATTGACTCATTACTCCTAAAATTGGCATGGCCACACCAACGATTGACGGCATATTGAAATTATCTTTTTCATTGATGCAGAGGTGGGCCGGTGACCCGGGTACGGGAGTCGGGTACCATATCACAGGCTTGCAACCAACATTTTATATTTTAAGGGAGAGTTCGAAGTGCACATTTTCCTTGACGGGAGATCGAATTTCAAAAGTTTGTACCTTAATTGCCAGCGGTGGTGTTCTTTTCTAGTAAACCGGTTGTCCACGTCAGCACGAAACTCCGAGTGGACACTTGGGCCGCAGTTGTTTGATTACTGGTCAACCCCTGTTCTCTCTTGCATAGAACCTATTGCCGTGTAGGCTTATGCTGATGTCAAAATTTTGATACTGTATATTGGACTATCTTTGCATTTTAGCGGGATGTATCAGGTTAGCTGACATTTGGCGCGTGAGTTATAAACACTACATGTAGTACACTATAGGCAGACATACAGAGATCATCAGTGAACGGGACGAGACGTCTACTCATAAATCGACAAAAAATCTGGAATGTTGTTCGGGAATTGAGGAAGTATCGATGACTAAACTAATACGTGATCTGACAGGGAAGCAAATTGTTATCATTAACTTTCCTTAGGAAACCGTACAAACCGTTGCGCTCGCACTTCAGTCACGGCAATCCCCACCCCACATCTGCTTTTGACCGTTGTAATGACTTGTCGACATGGGATTAGCGTTCGTCAGTTGCCAGGAATCGTAGTAAGAAGGACTTTAAAAATTGGCGGCAATGAAGTGCGGTGAGTAGAAAGTGTGAGTCTCAGTATGATTCGAGTCTGAGTACGAAGATTGCAGACAGGGGCCAGGTATACTATAAGCACATGTCTTGGATTGTACAATTTTTAAAATTCTAATTTTAATATTATACTGAGATTTTGTAACATATTTTTTAGTCTTAATAATTGACAAAGGCAGCTAAATATAATAATCTCTTCTGTATAGAAACTCTCACTCTGCTGCTAGGCATACAAACTATCCCAAAATGCAATAGAGATGAACTGGTGTTTGGCATGCGCATTGAGATTTGCACATTCGCTATTTCGTCCCCTTCTAGCGAATCTGGCGGTGACCACTAACCCACGAAACTGAGCAATGCTACTATCTGACACAGCGCCACCTATACTGAAAAGTGACCATGTGGAAATATGATGAACGACACACGGAATTCCGTGTGTGTGCATCAATGCGCATGCTCGGTCGGAAGTTTATCGATCACACCTTCTTCTTGGACACGCTTTCTATGCACTGTCCTTGTTTGGGCTTAGCCACGGAATCGGTGTTCCCTTGAGTTTGTTTACTTCTGTCACTGACGTTGTAATAAGTTTCAACTATTCAACTCAAAAGTGGTCTCCATACTACGTAACAGTAAACTGAAAGGGGTTTCCAAGATTTCAACCAATGGGAATGACTGAATGTTATGGCGTCAGTTTCATTACTTAACCAATAAGAAGTCGTGATAAACAACATCCACACTGCTACCTTACGTAGCACTGAAAGAGTTTGAGAGCGATAACACCTTTTAGGTACCAATTAGAAACGCTATATTTTGAAAAGATCAAAGTGACCGTGTTGACTCTTAGTATTTTGTTTATGTGGATACATGTTCCAGTACATTGTCCATACACGTAATAAGATCTTAAAGATGCTCTGTCTCATTAAGTCCATGAATATTTATATGAGTAGCAAGAGCCACCTTGTGATTTCCTGGAGAACTACTGTATGTTTTCAAGTATAATCAGGAAAAGAAACACTTTGTAAATACATGTAAATTGTGGTTTTCATGAAAACACCAAAACAAGTGTGAACATATAGAAAACCTTAGTAATTTCAAATATTACCCTATTGATAGTGAAGTAAAGAAATAATAAAAACTGTGCCTTGTTTCATTAGAGTAACTATGACATATTACCAAGGTCATTTACATAAAAGTTGACTGGCAAATGTAGCCTTTAGCGGTATGGTAATAGTAACTTGTTCTCGTATGGTTTCCGGAAGACCCGATGTTGTTTGTAATCTAGTACTTCATTTGCAAATTTACATTTAATGAAACACAGCATCTTTAATACGAGATACTTGCAGTCACTATATCCCACCTCTAGCCAACGGTAAAGAAAACAACCCGTGCATGGGACGCGGGGCATATCAGCACTTGACAAAGTTTGTCTTTCAGCAGTGCCATCTTTGCTTTGGTACATTAAAATGACTCCAGTGACAACACGTCGTTGGCGAATGAAAATTGCGATTGAGTTCCTATCTGGATGAGACTGTAGTCATTCGATGAAATTGAAATCCTGAACGTTTTATCTGCTGCCAAAGCAGGGCACGGGGAACTGATGAACCACTCTGTTTCAACAGAAAATAACTTTAAGAAAACATAGTCTGATGCGTACAATGCACGTACAATGCATGTACATGTATGTACTTAGGCAAACAGCATTCACTTTGCTACATATAACCAATATTTCAGTAGTAAGCAGTTGCAAAGAAACTTTGTCTTTTATAAACACGCGGGGAGATGGTGGTCTGAGCGATCGCAGTGGCAAAATAAATGTGCAATTAATAATTGTATCTAACATTTCAGCGGTAAGTCACCACATTTCGAAAGTAAAATATTATGCCAGCCATACCCTCCATTACACTGGAGCCTAAAATCATGAAAACCAAACATGAGAACTCTTTAAGCGGGTTTATAAAAGATGTTTCAAGCTGAAGCGTCCTCCCTATAAACCTTGCATGGGAACAGCTTGCTCGAGCCTTAGTACAAGCACTATTTAGTTTTGTCGACACAATTCATTGCCCAGTGTAGTTTTATTCATATTGTGGAAAACTGAACAATAAGAATGCCAAAAGTGTTACTTTTTCTAGTGATGACAAAGGTACTGCCTGGACAAACATTGAATACTGCTGTCTACGCGATCGAATGACAGATGTACGCTGCCACTGTTCGTCGTTGCGCTCACTGGTACCTAATTATAGGTAGAAAGATACTCCTGTGGTTATCATTATGGCTACCCCCAAAATCACTCTCGACAGCTGTAGCCATAATCGAATTGTTTCCACCCATCGAACACATAGCTGCATGTTCAGTGTGTATGGACTATGGTGGAAATTACAGTTAAACTTGAACTAAGAGTCGCTGTTCCAAAAAAAAACAATGGAGCAGCAATTGCCTGTTTGCCACGTTTCCTCTTGTGTATAGCTAGTCTCGTCCGTAGTATTTCCTGTCGTTGTATTTCCAAGCACTGATGTCCATACACAGTTCTTGAAGTGAATTCACAAGAATTGCGTTTGGACAATCAAGGCCAGAAAAGCTGGAATTGAGTTGCGCAATTTCCGTTTATTGCAGACGCACCAATGTAAAAGTTTCCCTGACAGCAATACTAATATACTATGACAATAATAGCGTTTGCTTATTAAATTCCCCAATCCAATTAGGATGGCGCATTGTTAGGAAGAATTGACAACATTCAGAGAGTTTCTGGATGTTTCCGGACACATTCTTTCGAAAAGTTAGCAACTGGAAATGACACACTTTAGTTTTTCTTAACCCATGTACAGGCATAAGATAAGCACGCCAAGCGTATTTTTGTATGCAGAATTCTTTGCCATTGTTGTTTACAGTCTTCATATTAGCCATGGTTCCCATACTTAAGTTTACCATGAGCGTGTTGAGAAATAAATGTGTACTGAAATAAACTGAAAACTGCAGATACTGTCCACTTCCGGAAACACGTCATGGCGAAGAACGTATTGGTGGCTCAGGAAGCAGGCCCCTTTTCACCTATTCTATTGTTTCCACTAGAAACATGGATTTGACTTGGGGGTAAGGGGTGATTGAAGAGATGCCCGGTAAATAAACCTTTTCTTTACATTCTTTACCAGTTCTACTTCGTATGAAGCCACTGCGCATTTCTCAAAGAGTTGTACCCGGAAGTGGATTGGTTGCCATTCTTGCACTCGGAAACTCTGCAAACAAAGTGAAAACATGCGAGTCCTTTCAACAAGAGATCACGGTAGCTTTATCTTGTCTCATATTTTTAGCCCTATACTTCCACCGAGAAAGAAACCGGGCGTGCGTTCAGTAAAGCTAAGACCTACAATATTACCCAGCTAAAATCTAGTTAGTCGCGTGTTCTCATTTACAATACGCGGCAGTATTTAAAGTAATGTCGCAAAATCTTGCTTTTTAGCGAGGTCTTAACGTTACTGAACGGGAGGCAGGATCTGGTCAAGGGCAGCAAAAAGCCAAATTGCCAGTCTCAAGCCTAAAACCCACCACTTCCCTTGACATTGGTCCATTACGAGGCTTTGAAAGCAACTGTGTTACAGAAAACATCGCTGTGGTTCAAACGTGCTGCCATCTAATAATTTTTTGCAATATCCGGGTGTTAGGAAAAGTCGAATACTCCTTAGCATCCGAGGAGAAATGCAGCAATGCTACAGTGAGCCGTCTTCAAGATATGTGTATCTACAGCCAAAATAGTGTTTATTTTGTTCGATGTTGAGAAATATACATGCGTATTCTGACACTGGTTATCTTTTTGTGCAATGGATGGCGCTTTGGACAGCGTTGACTCTTTGGATTCGGAGGTGGGAGGGAGAGATCTTTTTAGAATACAAATGGCCGACCAAGTTCTCTTGTATGCACGTCACATAATCATGAAACTGATAGATCTATTGAGAAATACCTTTGTAGCTTGCGGTTGCTGCACGCACAAGAACAGCCTAAATCAATTTAGGGAGGAGTCAACAGTTGTTCGGAATTCAAAACTACCTGTCCAGACTTTAAGACCAGGTGCCTGGACAGCAAACCCCATTGGTCTGTGTTCTAGCTTGGTGATTGGACCTCAACAAGCGATATCCGGAACCTCAACACCAGATGTCCGGCAGCCAAAACCTGGTTGGCCGTTGATCAAACATAATGCCCAAACAAATGACTGGTCAACTGGCCGTAACATCGGCCATCGTGTTTTGGGTCAATCCACAAGTTTTTGTATGACACAGTCACGTTGTTAAGTCCGGACAACACGTTTGGTCACCAGCCATTTGGTTTCACAGTTCAACTGACTGCATTTGAAGTCCGGGCAAGTGGTTTGGAAGTCAGACCAATTGTTGATACCCCCTTGAATATGTATTGTGCACAGCCTCGTATTTTTGACATGCAATTTGTCAACAAAACGATTCACTATATTCTAAGCTCACATTCCTGTACAATATTGATGCGACAAACGTACACAGCAAAACATGCCTACTCATGCCCACACACGCACATGCATGAACATTTAAATAAACGGAATTCGATCCTTCACCGTCATTCCACAATATAGGTGGCGCTGCGGCAGAGAGCGTATGTGCCTTGTACTTACCGAACAGCCATATAAATAGTGTTAGGAGTTTTCTGACTTCTTCTCTTGGGCTCTTTCGTCGGACTTACTTTGGTGGCATGGGATGGTGAACAAAGCAACATATCTGGGAGTGTCGAGAAGCAAAGTACAGACTGTAGATGATGTTCATTGCACATGCGAGTCTTTAAGGTCACGGGGTAGCCTTACATGTGAATCTCTGTCTTAACCCGGAATGCCCCTATATGTGAAACACTTCAGTAAAGCACAAGAGAAATTTTCTAAGGAAACTTCTCTTTTCCCTTACAAAATGATAGACGCTGACGGCAATTAAATGGAAATCTGCAATTCGATGCAAGTTGGCAAATACGAAAGAATTTGATCACGCTTGCAAATAATTAGCAAGGAATGTTCTTCTACTACATAAATATAGGGGCATACACTTATTTGTGGAAGATTTGGACACCGATCTTTTGCTGTTCCCAGGGTGCTGGACTATCATAAAAATGCTAGCCATGTTTTGTAAACACAAGGAAATGCGAATTACTCGTATGCAGACAGCTCAAACCCTAAGTACATGTACAGTAGGAGTTTCACGCTATATTGCGTTAGCGCGAGAAAACAACAAACAAAAGATTCTGTTTAGCAATCGTTTTTAAACATTCTTCTGTAGCCGCTGCAACAGTAATTGACTGAGCATTCTGGCGGTGACGTAAACCGCAGTCAGGCAAACAGCTTAGAGAACTTCTAACACATTATTCTTAAGCTGTATTAGATGTTTAGAACATGTTGTAACGAAGTCAACAGTACCTACAGGTTAATCCTAACGAAATCCGTCAGCGAAAAATTCATCAAAATCCTGCTTTGTAACGAACTGGAACCTAGTGAAACTCCGTTTTTTTAGATTTTACGCTACACTCTACAGGTAAGTTGGAGATTCATTGAAGGAGAAGGCCAACCGATATAATTAGGTTTTACTATCGTCTTAATCGGACTATATCCACATCATCCCGTAAACACTCGATCTCACCTTGCAGAAAGGTGTCGCGTTAACCCGTGAGGAAGGTGACTACACGATGCAGCGACGTCAGTGGTTCTTGAGCTGAGTGGCGTGCCGCTATGGTGTAGCGTATCTTTCCCGCTTGTGCCAACGAAGCGGGTATATCTCTTTTTTCGATTTCCTGGAGACCAAGACTGGCTTCAGAATTGGTTCCAGCAGTAAAGAACGAAAAGTACGTCGTAAATACCAAGTATAAGGTCGCAAAATATGTCCGTGTCTGTGCCCGGTATTGTTTTGTTTCAAATTAACTTATTTTCACCCTAACCAAAGTTGATATAAAACTGAAACACAGTGTCAAAATCTGACTCAGTAGATACAGTTTGTAATGCCTTAGAAGTGTTCGTGATGGCAAATGTTTTGAGAAATCAAAAGTGAATAAACATACTGCGTTACTGCATGCTAATTCGGTGCTTGCTGACAGAAAGCTGTAGTGAGATTATAACTCCCTTATACATGCTATGGTCAGATGTCAGAGGAATCTTTATTATTATACACATACACATACATATATACATACACACACACACACACATATATATATATATATATGTATATATACATACACATACATATATACATATACACATATATACAGAACCATGCAGAGAGAAAGTGTACAATAAAATGACTTGAATGTATATATATATATATATATATATATATATATATATATAAACATCATTCAAGTCATTCTGTGGAAGAGGAACTTGGCTTCGAAGCCTCGGACGATTAAGTGGATTTGCAATTTCGATGCAATTTCCCCGAAATATTTTTTAGTTCACTAGCCTAGTCTTTTCAAGACTGGAAGTTTAGTTTTCAACTTTCGCAGCCGACTAACCCGGCTGGTTTATGTTCGTACTGTAAAGTCTCTAGTCCGGCCGCCACGGGCCTGTTCCGGTGCAGTTAGAACAGAAAAAAAATCGCAAGTCTAAAATTAAAACACACGGATATGCTCTCCTGTCTGTATTTCACGGAGGAATAATTCTAATTTATCACCGAACAGAGTCTAAACTTCCGGCGACCGACCTCGGTAAGTTATCCTACCGAAATTTGTAGGCTACGGTCCCGTAACAAAAAATAAAGCGATTCATTCTTTTAAAGCCTCAATGAATTTATAAGGGTTTTACACCGAATTTTAATGATATATTGGCATACAACGATGAATTCAAGCGATAATCTGACACTAGTAAGCGTGCTGTGAACTGCTGAACAGACTGTGTTAGAACCTGTGACCTCAGTGGTTAATTTTAGCACCTCCGTCTGCCGTCTGGTGTCAGGTAATAGAACTGAACATGCTGTTGTCGAGTGGAAGTACTCGATCTAAATTGATACAAAATTCACTGTTTTGTTGAGATTACCCTTTAAAGTACATGTACGACTGAACAACAAGCCGTCTATTCGATTGAGCTAAGCGTGTTTTACCAGGAGAAAGTTAAGTCTAGTAAAAAGTATCAATATAACATCAAACATGCAACATCACAATTACTTAAATTTCTTTATAGTAAGAATACTCTGACAACTTTCGAAAACACTGAAAACTAAATTTAAACAGGGAACAACTAAGATACCGACTAAGATACCGGTGGTCTCCAGGGATTTGGTGAGTCGGTCGACGGCTAACAGTGAGCGACGGCCTATTTCTTTTCGGCTAAATCACTATGAAGGTCCACAATCGAGATTTGACTGCGTTGCGGTCTAAACTATTTTTTGTTCACTTATCAAACGCCAACTTCATCTCATATGCAAATAGTTATTTGCTTGAACAAATTAAAAAAGAATCATCGAAATCGAACAATGTTTGAGAAAATTATGCAAGTTTTTGTCTATGAATTTGATGCATTCTTAGCGTTGCTGGTGGCTATTTTAAAAATTACAATTTTCAGTTGTCAACAGTAGAAAAGAAATGTATTTTATTAAGTAAGCAATTGCTTAAATAAGACTAGGAATAATTTGAGTCACTTTCAGAATCGCTCAGATGCAGTTGAGAAATTATAGGGTTCATTATAGAACAGGCACTCTTTACGAAACTTGAAAATTCTGTGTTTCTAACCCTCACCTACTGTAAAGAAGATAAAAAAATCAAGTTCCCACTCTGTAATAAAAAGAACTGCTGAATATGTTAACCTTGGCAACACAGAAAATTATTCAATATCTAAACAAACCAAAAGTTTGGATATTGACTGGGTTCTGCTATGTTGAATTGTAGTGTACGTACCCCCATGTGAAATTCAGTAACACAAAAGGTGATTGCAAATGAAATTCTTGCCTTTTAAATAACATGGTGCTTATTATCATCAAAGAAAAATAAATGGCCATACAACATTATGTTAACACGTGATGAGAAACAGTGATGTAGTGTACGTACCCCTTTTGTAGTGTACGTACCCCCATGTTTACAAATGCCATGAAATTAAAATATTACTGGTAAGTGAGCAATATTTGTCATAAACAGTTTCCTTCCTTAAAAATGTTAGGTTAAAAGGGTGTCTCTTTCAAATGAATTTGTTTTGATTGAAATATGTGTGTAGTGTACGTACCCCAATATTTTAATGTGTACCTATTGTCTAAGTATGGCAAATATGCACATGAATGCTATACTTCTTATTCTTTCTCTTTAAATTGATTTTGTAAATCCGCTAACCCTCAGTAGATTCTTAGTATTTAGTTACAAACCTGACATGTCATTGAAATGCAGTGTACGTACCCCGATGTGAACAAATACGTGTACCATGAAACAAAAATAGTACATGTATGTGGTAAGCAAGCAACATTGGTCAGAGGCAATTTCTGCCATTAAAATCATATGTTAAAAGGGCGCTAATTACAAAGACATTTGTTTTGAGTGAAATATTACCATTTGTGTGGTGTACGTAACCCTATATTTTAGCATGTGCCTGTTTTCAAAGAATGACCGACAGATATGCACATGTATGCTGTACTTTTTATTTGTTCTCTTTGAATAGATTTGGTAAATGAACTAACTCTCATCATCGAACGAACTCAACATCCTAGAAGACACGTGGTGTGAACACTGATGTTGCAGAGGCAAGTTCACCATCTTCTCAAGGCAGACAAGGAGTTTCAGGGTCCGTATTGTGTGACAATATGCCGACAGTTGTTGTAGACTACGTGTACCTCATTAGCATCGAGATGAATATTTCCGCAACGAGCTACCTTGTCGACAATTTCCTGCATTTGGCTAACAATTTAAATAAAGAACAGAGCTCATCCCTTGAAAAATAAAATTTTCCAAAACTAAAGAGCTAGAAAAATGTGAGTGAGGACTTTTCATGCCAGTGTACCATTGTGCACGCCAGACATGTGTACAAATGTATGTAGGCCGGTGTGGCCACACTATTAGGTCTTCCCAGCACGAAGCAATGATACGTGTAGGTTTCTGTTATCCTGCGCTGAGGTAAGGATTTTGTAAAACATATGGAAAGCAGAACGCTTATAACAAATATGAACGTTCGCGTAGGCGTCTTATCTGCCGTCTTACCAGTAATGTGGCATAAGATGAACATGGTCAATCGTCTGTGGTCACCACAGGTGGACAGAGCTTAATCAAACAAGTCCTGCCGTTTAAACTATGGCTTCTTGAGGTAGGGAGTTAAAACTTCCGTCTGATTACTGGGCGTACGGTAGAATGGC
This sequence comes from Phoronis australis, assembly GCA_002633005.1. Taxonomy (NCBI): domain Eukaryota; kingdom Metazoa; phylum Phoronida; family Phoronidae; genus Phoronis; species Phoronis australis. Next base: position 127,496 of record NMRA01000206.1, read on the forward strand.
ACACCAGACTGCTGAAGATCGTTCACATCAGGAAGTGTTTTCTTACCGCACATCAGACATCGGATCTTCCTCGCGTTCAAACAACTTTTGAATGCTGTATTATTTACATTCTCGTCAGCTTTCCACCGGAAGCACGTCCACCTCGGACGCATCTCCAAACCATACGTATGGTGGCATCACGCAGGTGTTGACTTAAGCCAGTGTCCGCCTGACTGCTTTTGCGGTCCTCGTCTTGTTTGAAGTTCATCGGTTGAACTGTCTCGTGAATATGTAATGTCGCTTTGCTTCTATGTCAGTGTGACTACAATGCAATTTCAGGTCAAATCCACTAATGTTGGTGAGCACATCTGCCGTGGCGGGAGAAAAACACGTGGGGGCGTGAGAATGAAATATTTGTTGAACTGAATTATGAGCGATAATATGACTTGTGTCAAAGAACCCTGTTTTATTTTATTCAGTGAATGCGCGTATACAACATGTTTTAATACACTCTTTTCGAGTGTTTGACAATGTAGTCCGATCACCCAAATCACCACATGGTATCGGGGAACTACCGTACAATGTAATTCTTGTTAGATTGTGATAACCCAGTTCTAAGAGGACTGTACGTGGGATTCTTCTAAAACTTCTCGACCCCTTCCAATCCCACACTTCACGACATTCTCGACCCACGACACCTCCACCCACAACCCCCCAAAAATACGACCCACAACCCCCTGGAACCACGACATTTGGCAATGTATTTATTTTTGCTTACTCTTGTATAATCGTTTAAAATATACTCCTTGTAATGTTGAGATACTTCTTTAGTTAACAGTTATTTTTACAAACTGTATTTACAGAAGAAATTACATATTTGTCGGTTTCTCTCGCAATCTCCCAAAAAATTTGAATCTGCCATTCACTGAAGAGTAGACTAGACGATTACACTTTGCCGGAAACGGCATTCGCAATCTTGGTAGGTGTTTGATTTGATTTGGTAGCGTTATTTTGTTTGCTGTTTTTGGCTTTCAAACCTGCCGAATCGACTCTTCTAATTGCAAAATACAGTGAAAAGCTAGCAGAGCCCACCGTCCTGCAAGTCAGCGCTTGTTCTATGTTCAGATCCAGTCGAACTTGAGTAGACTGGGTAAAGGGAATTGTGGGTCGAGGGGATTTTATCGTGGGTCGTGGGTCGAGGGGGTCTTGGGCCCTGGGGGTCGTGGGTGTCAAAGGGGATTAAAAACTATCCACGTGCGTGAGTCAGTTGGTATGCTTGCTGTGTAAAATTAATTCGTGCTACACACATTATGAGAATGTAGAGTCTGTAAAGCTGATAGACTGGTCTAACCAGTATAAACTATCACGTTCAATTTTGGCATGTGGCTTGACCAAACTACTACTTGCGAGTATTGCTTACTAAAAATAACCACGACATTAACACAACCTGTTGTAGGAAAATGACCAATCAGAATGCAAAAACTGACTCATCGTTACAGGACTATGTGTGTCATGCAGGCAATCACTCCATGCCCCAGACTTTATTGATTTTTAAATACGTGGAGATAAAAATACTGTTTTCCAGTAGCGATGTGCAACCAAGTGTGTTCGTGGACAGTGCAAGGCTAAAACCGATACAAGAACAAATTATAGTATCTAGTGAAGAGCAGCCGCTCCTTTTTTGAGTCTTAGCTTGGGAGTCCTTTACACAAGTTGACAAAAGTGGTCATAAAACCGACACTTGTTGACGAATGGTACTAACGTGGCCGTGTAATCAATGGTTAGCATGGAAAGTGGATTCATATTTCGTGAAAAAGACCCCCGAACACATAAAAATGGCCCAAGAGAATGTGGTTTTATCTGGGCAATTGGTGGCGATTATTTTTGTGAAATGACCGGGAGTTTTAAGACAAGTAAAGTGCCCAAAAGTCACATGATTAAGCTTAGGTGATGACCAAAGGCGTTATGACCTTTTAATGCTTATTCTGGGCATGCCTTCCGAGAACAGCATTTAACTGGCTCTCAAAACAGTAGAATAGTGTATAAACTTTCGCACTTTTTCGTGGATACGAAGTGTCTTACCTCGAGAAATATTCATCTTTCCATCGATACTTAATGTTATCGACATATGCCATTGCTGGTTTCCTCGAATATTTCCTGACGGTGTGCAGTTCAGTCGTCTTTCTCGCAATCCGCCTCACGTGTTCCCGTGAACTAGAACTGGAGTACCTGCATCTAAGAACAACATCACACCCAAGCTATACATTGAAACAGATAAACAGCAGTAAAACCAGATTGTTCAAACGCAATTCTTGTGACAAGTGAAACATGCGTGCCAGCTTACGTGTGCATTCTTACATGTGCATTCTATTCTTTTTATTCCAAGAGCAGAGTATTGAGTGAGCAGGCACTAATTAACAAGAACCCACGGGCTGGGTAACGGTTCGAATACCGTGTCTTGGCGGACTTCCAGTGCATCTACTTCTCCGTAATTGTAAAAGTCATCCTTCTATAACCTTGATGGAAAACCAAAAAGACAGGTGACACCATATTTGTCCCATATTTGTTATACTTACCCTTAAAAGAGTTATACGAACCCTCACCCATGCTGTCATCAAAGGCACTATACTTTAAATTGTTTTATTTTGGTTGCTTATGCTATTGTATTGGATTGAACAATGTCATCGGTAAAAGTATTTCGTCTATAGGATCTACCAAAAACGAATTGAAATTACGCTATATCTTTCCAGGCGTTGTTATCCCTTCTCATCCCTTATTGTTGTATATAGTTATGAAGTTCCCATTAATTTCGCCAGGCAATTTTCACTTTAATTTGCAGGTTTCAGCCATATACAAAAGACAGCTGTTAGGTGAGTTACCTGGGGTCACTTTTTAATGGGTTGTTTCTTTTGATTTTTTTGAAAGTTGGAGTTCAGTGCACACTCTGCACAAATTTGCTTAATATTTCTCATTGCTGTATGTAACGCAGTATTTCCAATGGCTATTAATTTTAAGAAATTTTCTTTTACCAATTGTAAGATTCGAATGTTTTGTATCTGCGAGTCAAAAACGAATCTTAATTAGCAAAGTCATTGAACAAGAAGTGTCGATCTAACTTGTTTTAATACAACTCTGTGTATTTTTCTCGTGATAGTTATCATTCCAAAAGTGTGGCGTCTACTTGTAAGTATTCATTTTAAATCAGTGTTAAAGTACTTGGGTATATACATTGTTTTAGCGACGATATTTAAACCGTGGATGCGCATGCGCACGGTGTTTCATCGAAAGTGACGTAAGATGCAAACCAGATTTTTACATATACTCCACACAACTAATTTCGAAAGAAAAATCTCGCTTGAGCAAAAGTGCAAATTTTATTGAATGCTAGTGACTGAGATATTTCAGAAATGTATCTCAAGACTGAGATGTGTTCGTTATTGCCTGGCCATGAATTTCTTCAGCTACCGTGAAGTAAAAGTTCAAACTGGCTTAACTCCTAAGTCATTTTTATGAAATAAACCCTGAGGTTCTACAATTATAAATAACATTTTCAAACATTTTCTATGTTATTAGTATTTTAACGCCCTCTAAAATGGCCGCTTTGCATCACAAAAAGCTTTCCCATTAACACAAGTAAAGTATAGAGGGTGGTTAACATGCTGGAAAACTCTAAGTGGGTTACGACACGTGACGTAAGGTTAAAAGCATACTAAACCAAAGAGGTTTGTATAAGTAACATAATCCGGCGGCGAGATATTTTTATCAAAAAGACGTATTCGACTTTGCGTTCTCATCGCACGCAGTCCGTCGCTTTGCTAGCGGAGTTTCGTTAGAGCCCTACAAGATAAGTAGACACGGATTCTGAAGTGTAGTTATCCGACAAAATTACTGGCCTTCACTTTAGTGAATGACTTGATACCCAACGGCGAGTATTGGAAATATGTAATAAAATCCAAAAACACAACAGATTTTATCGTTTTATAGCTCTGATCAAAGCTATTAACTCTAAAAAATGTAAAACACCAAGCGACAATCTCCAAGATCAGGTGTTCACCCCTAAGCCGAGTTTTCCCCGCAGGATGCTAAGTAAAGCGTGTCATCGTTTTTAATCATGTGCATAAGTGTTTAACTCAGAGTGACTCAGTGTGTATGTTTATACCGTCCTTAACTTTCCCCAGGCTGCATGACGAACAAAATCAGATCATCCACAGTTTAAAGTTTATCAAAAATTGAAGAATTGTCTAACAAATGACAGTTTGCGGTAGGAAAGGTTAAGGAATTTGTGCATGCAACACGTAAACAATTTTCTACAAATTTCCATTGCCAAAATCTTAGGAATTCCTGTTGTACCTGCCCCGTCACTGATCATCGCTAGATTCACTAACGGGATTTTTCAGTTACAGCAATTTTATTCAAACCTCGTTTCACGTGGTTCTCATTTGACACGCTGCATAGTTTAACTAATATGGATTTTTTATATTTTTCGTTAGAGGTGGCGCCCCGTCAATCAAATCGAGCTAAAGTCTATTATTTTAGAAGAATCTTAAGTGAAATACATGTATAAAATAACGTGATTTTCGTTGATTTACGTGTTTTTTTAATTTTAAAAACACATTGAAAGTTCATGTAGGTGTAAGACACCCAAATCTGCTACCACATGTTACTGCAAATACAATCAAATAAAAAGATAGGAAGATGATGAAAAAAACAACGGTTATTTAAATTCATTTAGTCAATCATCACTTAAGAAAAACAAAGTGCGATCATATTGGGGTAAATAAACCTGCACTTGTTTAAAATACGTTGATTGGCACATACGAGATCCGTGTTTGCAGAGATTTTTCTTTGCTATTTCTCATTTACAATTTTGTCAAACAGGGAACACATTTTTTGCACAATTAGTAATTTTGAGATCCTCAGCCGTTCTCCCGCTAAGCCCCGCATTGTATCGCTAAAGCCTCTGTCGCTGAGTATTCGCCTGTCAATAGCAGGTTAGTAAATAAACAGTCGGTAACTGTCAAACGAGAGTCTTAGCTCAACATTTTCACAAATTACAGCGGGGATTCGGATAGAGTAAAGCGTTGTAGCGGACTTATATTATGAGAATACAATCTTTACAAATCAATTTATCACACGGACAATGTCAGATGTTTAAGCGTCTATTGAAATATTTAAGTCGGGTTGATTTATGCCCATTAATTGTGATCTTCTTCTTTGGTGTGAATTCATCCGAGTACCTCCTGCTTTTTACGGGCGGTTTAGTTTGAGGTGAGAAGTTGCCAATTGTAACCATGTTATACAAAGAAATGTGTTAACTGATGGCACGACTCCTTCATTGTGAGAACGTGACTGTAACACTTGACCAGTCAAATTAATTAGAATCGTGTTAGAAATAGTGAAAGGGAAGCCGGTCAATCAGCAAACCTGCGACTATTTATTAAAGCTGGGACAAAGTGTTGTTTCATATAGTGAGAATTAATCATGGTTCAGGAATTGTTTCACGTAAGAAGATATGCGATGCTAAATATTGGGGTCTGCAGTAACAATTGATTGAAAGGAAAGTTGTGTTACAACTAGTGCGTACACTGTACATGTACAAGAACACTGCATTTACTTCACGGTATTGTACTGGCATGCACAATTTTAAACTCTAATAAGCTATACTGGATTCAAATTTATCAAAATGTCTGTGTGTGTCTGTAGGATGTACCAATGGTTGGCGCGTCATGCACATGTCATTCGCTGACTCAGTAGAATATACAACATGCCTTGTCACTAGCTCTTTCACTTTAACGACGGATTTGCCGACGTTGTTTACCGATTATGCCAATTTGAAAATATTATGCAAAGCAGTCACCACGTGCGTGTAACCTAAAACACTTACTAATAATTGAAGTACTAGATGGAGATACTTGGATTCTGCGGCAGTAATGACTGCGAAATGAACCTATCTTCCATTAAACATGTTCTGAAATATTTAAATAATTACGTTGTATGCACAGCTCAGGCATAATGTAAGCACGAGTAATGATGGGAACCCAAATGAAAAATTTTAGCAGCGCAACAGGATTCTTATACCACTAAAATGGCTATCGAGCTTTCAAGTGCAAATCGACTTAACATTAGAGTTATCTACAAATACCAAACAAATATGCAATCTACAAGTGTAACGAATTTTAATTCGTTACACATGTATATTGGATATTTGTCTATAGCTAATGGCGGCCGGAAGTTTAATTCCGGCCGACACATGTTCATGTAGCTCAATATTGCTGATCAAAAAATATAAATTTCAACACTATTGAAAAAATAAAGGACGGATGAAATTTTCATTGCCATCCTGGGGTTACTTGGATTATATTTTACTCGTAATGGTATCACATGTTACACATAAATCCCAGCTTAATAAAGTGAAATTTATTTTGTTAGTAAGCGCAATAATAACTTCATTATCACCTGTGCTTAATTTGAATACAGACGAATCAGTCTTGGTTTTGTTGAATAGGGTTCATTTTCAGAAGTACCTAACGAATTGTTTCATCTAGTTGACAAGTTCAGACAAGTTTTCGACAGCTTATCTGAGGTTTTGTAAAAAATCAAAAGGAGAATCGAAAGCAATCTAAATATGAACATTTACGGAATTATCCATAAAATTTTGGATACAAAACTGAGTCGAGCATTTGTCAAAAAGATACTTGTCTAATGGTTGTAATGTACGAACTCGCAAAAATACTACTCTGTTAACTGGGGAAATGTTTTAACACGTGTTAACCATTACGCGTTAACAAAATTAATTAAAACGGCCAAAGATGAAATGAAAAGTCGGGCTTATAGTAAACATTTTAAATTATTTGTCTTTAAAAGCCACGGCCTCTCTCAAAGATGACCAAAAACGGTAATGTTGCCATTTTTTTGTATTTTCTATTTAGAGGTGACTGCACTGTATTATCGCCATTTTTCAATAACAACTGATTATCCATCAGCTTAGGAAGTCACCCTGGATTAAATGTATTTCATATACACTTGGCTTCGAATTTATTTTTTGTAACAGATTTTCACAAGTTTGACTTTTCATTGTTACGAGCCCGGTTTCAATTAAATTCGGATAATGTCTTTGCCAAGAGATTAAACCTATGAATAATTTTTCACGACCAACACACATTTGATGACCAACGTATTCAGACCGCACTTAACTCAACTAAAACGTCGAAAACAACTGTGCCAAATAAATGAACACGGACCTTCCCAATCTTTAACTGAAAATGGGTTTTTTGTCACAAAATACGTATCGCATCTGTTTTAAGATTCTCAGGTCCTTAGAAACGTTTCAACATCAGGTGACAGGAACACATTCCTCGAACACGCATGGTGTGTCGCGAGAAAAATTACCAGAAAAAATGTGTGTCACCTTGAAAATTCCAGAGGTAATACAGCGACTGAGAAATGATAACATTTGAGACATCGAATTTGGAACAATTCGTTACGGATATAAAGGTAATAACGGCTTGGCTTTTCATTTACGTTTGTTCTGTTATTGTTTTGTGGTCAGCTAATACATGTTTTTTCCTAAACAAAAACACTTTTGGCATTTGTCATTTTGTAACGTAGGTGCTGCCTTATCTCTTGACACCAATTAAAGAATATTTCACGTTTTTAATATATACACAACTTGACAACCGCGTTTCAAAAGTCTTCATCTGAGCCCGGTTATCAGATTAAAAATCCTGACAATTATCTTTGTGACGTGAAACATAAGGTTTATGATTCTTACAGACAGCGAAATACTTTTCCCGTGGATTTCTCATCAGCAAAACATCAGAGCAGTGTCTTTAAAACCAGTTTTGAAATGTTTTCATGCCTATTAATCACACAGAACAACCCCTAAAATTTACGTTAAATCAAATTCCCACACAGGGAGGCGTGTCCTTCACAATGGATCTCCATATTAGGAAATCAGACATCTCATTGACATTGGTAATTTATGCAGAAGCATGACACGTCACTACCATTACAAAATGAATTAACCCAGATTCTTTGATCAGGTTTTTCAATGTCATGACGACGATATGAAATGGCCAACATGATTTAGAACGACACATTGGTTAGATTTTATAAGTCATACGTATACAAAAAAACTAAAATATTGTTTCATTCCATAATTATTTCAATTTTAGTTTCAAACTGGAAGATTTGATGTAAATTCACCTTCTCTTTACCATCATGCTCCTGAAGACAATCTTAAATGAAGTATCTCGAATCGTAGAATCTTCTAGTTAACACAGAAGTATCCAAACCATACACACTGTACTGACGACGGTGCATTTTCACTAATAGCGTTCTTCGTCAGGAACCTTATACTTGATGACGCAATTAATATAGCACTGAGGTTAAAAACAAAAATACATTGCACTGTTCTCAAGTTACCTAAAACACATATAGATTGCTCCGAGGTATCAAATCTTTAAAAATGACACTATGCATGTAAAGTTACGTTCTGAAAATAACCAACATATTACTGCAATACATGGACAAAACTAAAATTTTGTTTTTGAAGAAACATTTTCTGATATAGTTAAGCACTATTCTAATAGCAGACCATGTTGCTGGTAAAACTTGTCTTCAATGGATGCCTGAACATGTCCATTTTTATCTAAGTGTGAATATTCTCGACAAATTGATAAGATAGATATCAAATCAATTAAATTACAAAGCATCCATTTTGTAACGCTTGTAGTTGGCTTCATCGAAATTGTGGAGAACACAATGACTCCGTTGAGTTAGATGAAATATCAAAACCGTGAAGTTTGAGTTTTAACACCTTCCCTATATAATGAAATGACCCTTCAAATGACTCCCATGATACGCATGTGTGATTAAGCAAAGCGCTTCTAAATAGTGGTTAAAGGAATACCATAATTATAGCCCTTGAACATTCATCTGAAAGAAAGTTAAGCATCTACCTTTCAGTTCACATTTCCAACCTGAATACAGGTGCTTTTCAAGCAAACGACCGTAACAAGATCCCCGTATTACACTGACATATCTGAAAATGTTTACCCGCTACCATTTCCCGGCTTCTGGTCCATAAGATCATTTCCACGGGAGGTAGATGAAAAACGTGGCACTTGACTGCCGATCAAATCCAAAATGGCCGCAAGCTGCTCCGCCTATGATTTTTATGTATATATATACACACACAGTATGTTTAATGGGCGTTGAAATGATCTATGGTCGTAGTTGAGGAGCTGACGTGAGCGTCTAGTTGTGTCTAGGTCGAGGGGAATTTTTCAAGCCAGGATCGTCCGTGGATACCATGATGACAAGTGATAAAATGTGTGACATGACCATCATGTGTCACAGGGAACGATATTTACATTCGTCTGGCCGAAGTAGTTTTAGTGTCTTTATCTGCTGTTCCGGAAAATGTCGAAATATGGCATAATAAATTAGAAGTTTTCATTGTGAGCGAAATAGATATACACTGCGATCACAATTTGTTCAGAATTCACTCTAACTAACTATTCATTTTACTTTGCTAGCAGAATATTCTCAGAAGAATTGTTGCAATCATAAAATGATAACCAAAACGATTTATGCAGCACCATGAGAATCTTACATCTAGGAATTAGTGCGTTTTTTTATGGAACCGCTTTATTCTATTCATTCGTGCTGATTTTCGCGCTGGCTTTACATACATGTACTACCAATTCCTTTACCAAATGAGGATTTTCCACAGACAGGTGACATCCAAAATATTTTAATATCCTCTCGGTCAAATACTGAAACAAATTATGAAACTTTCGAAGCGGGAACATGAATGATGCCTTACTACCAATCAGAATGTTGTGAAAATCCATCCTTGTTTTAACCAATGGGAAGCCAGATTGATGACCGTTTGACAGTGCGATGCTCGTAGCCATAGGAAAGAGTGCATGGCCGCGTAATGTAATGGAGGTTACACGCGTAGGCCGTTATGTATGTGTTCGTAATTAATTATGAGGTGAAACACTAATAGTTGGGAATAATTCTACATAAATTTGGAAGGAATGTGATTAAAACGAACAACATATAAGATTTATCGTTGCTTTCATTCTTTTAAACCGCGTTTATTACACTTCCTGTTTAAACAGCCTCCCGGTTCAGTAGCGCTAGGCTCTCGCTAAAAAGCAAGACTTCGCGAGATTACGTGAGATATTGTCGAGTATTTTAAACGAGATCACGTGACTTTGGCTAGATTTTAGCTAGGTCCTAGGGTAGGTCCTAGCGTTACTGAACTCTCGCCTGGTTTTATTCTTTTTCTTTGACTGCGCCATCTCTGGAAGAGTGGGACGATGCATGTTTTAAAATGTTTAAAGCTCACATATACCTTCTTTTGACATGTTACTACATTGCCAGCTTCATTAAACCTTCCCTTATCACATGCATACCGCAATCTTGAATGGAATACCCAAAAACGGGAAAACGGAAGAAAGACGATTTCAGTTGAAAGTTTCTTAGCTCTACAGATATGAGTGGGATTTATGAACAGACATGCACCAAGCGACAGTGCATCATCTCCAAGAACGCGAGTTTCTTATACAAACTTTTGCTATGAACAAGTATCCAAAGCTCTTCGATGTCCTGCGCGAAAGTGAAAAAGGCCACAGCTTGGTCAAATACTAACATGTCACAACCAACATCAACACATTCAACTTTACACCTTGCCATTCCTTCGTATACAGTACAATTAACCACGGGATAACGAAAAGCAGTGTCTAACGACTTTTCTCACAAAACTCTATGGAGGATGACTAGTGTCCCGCTTTTACGGTCAAGTAGACAAAGAAATGGGCGTATCTCAAGATAAGATAATTAATACAACGTGAGTTTGCGAGTGTTCTATGCTGACAGTCGATCAACTGTTTGGTTGTTTCTTGCGTTTTTTTATATGAAATGGGTGAGTTTTACGCACCTTGAGACGCAAAATATGTTGTTTAGCAGCACCCGCAAGTGATACAGGCAACTATAGGGAATGTTCCAATTGGTCGTCTTTTCAACAACCTAGGAGACATCGAATTCATCAGTCTGTACAGTTCGCAGCAATGGGGAAGAGTGTATGACTGTCCAATAATATCAGGACCAGGTTCTAATAATTTTACTTGAAATCGAACTCGAAAATATTTTGACTTTTCACATTCTAGTTGAATACAATCTCAAAAACAAATGCCCATAAGTTTGTTCTCGAGTACATTATAGTTTACGTGATTGATTGCAAAATCCTATTTGCCATTGCTGAATCCGGTTATAAAGCTATCAGTTCGGGTTCATTTACAAACGATCGAAATAATTCCTTGCCCGTCTCAATTAACTCCTGCTAATCTACGATACCGGAACTAAAGGCACAAGGCCCGCGGTGTAAATCAATGGCGGCGACCCGTTGGGCTCTTGGGGCTATAGCTCCAATCACCTCAGTTCTACGGCGCTCATGGTCACTTGAGCGGCGCACCATAGGGGGGTGGGATGCTATAACCCCCAATTATTTCAGTGTTGGGCCCCCCATGTAAGTCCCCTGTGTCCCTAACCTTCTCTCATGCGCCAAGCTCATTTCATAACGCCGGGCGTTGATTCTCGGACCGGTTGCATGAAACAGTGCCACACGGAAACTACCCTACGTTCCCTAAATCTTCTGTGCATTTCACCGTGGACTTGTACATTTCCTTCACAAAACATTATACAACTCAAACTGTAACTTCATTGAAAAAATAGAGATTTGTCCTTAAAGGAGTAATGTTATTTTCATCGGTATGGATAAATCAAAATAGAGTTGATGGAATTGTTGCAAACTGAAAATATGAGAATCAAAACAACTTATTATTTTATATGACTAATTCTTATTAAAATGTCGTCAACAAGAAATCTATGTTTGAGCTCCAAAAGTGGGACCCGTTTAGTTATGTAGGTGCCACCAACTGGTGTAGGGCGGCCCTTCTTGAAGGCGTTTAGAACCGTGGTCCTCTATATTAATATAAGGGCACCCCCGGAAGGCTGTCAAAAACCGGGCCTCTGTTCTCTGTAGTCTTGGGGCTCGATAGTTATGAAGTTTTGGTCATTTTGTGTTATTCAGATTAAAATAATATCGACAAGAACTCCATTTTCGATCTTCAAATGGGGGCCTCCTAAGTTGATGTACTGTACATGGAGGACTCCAACCAAAGAAGGGCTACTTATATTAATAAAGAGCGCCCCGACCGAAGGCGGCCAAAAGCGAGGCCCTCATATTAATACCGGGTGTCCAACCAGAAGGCGACCAAAAGCGAGAGCCTTTACATAAATATTGGGGTCCCCACTTCTGAAGTTCGAAAATGAATTTTTGATTTTGTCATTTTATTAATAATAAGTTATTTAAAATAATGAACAACTTTCCTCATCAAATGTGGAGTCAGTTTTAATTCCTGTCGTGATCGTTTTCATGACACTTTATATCATTGTGATTGTAATCTGAAAGTTCTTTTTGATACTTCAGGTCAAAATCAGTCTAATTGTGATATCATTTGCTCACAGACAAGATAGAAGGTAATATCTAAGCTTCATTTTTGCCAAAACTGTACATAATCAATGTGAACGCGAACTACATTTATTAAAACGAAGTGCCCACAGAATGGTGCACTTTCAGCATATTAGTTCTTCCAAAATAAACAGTAGATAATATACACTTTCCTAAGTTCAGACTACACACCAATTCAATTCCTTTCAAATTATATTTGAACGTCGACGTTTTAACAGCACGTATTTAATTTCAAAATTATAATAATTTAATAGAGTATTTTAATACGATTAGCTTACTATGACTCAGATGACGTCAAGCCGATGACAACAAAACTTGACTATGAAACGCCCACCGACTGACTGCAATCCCATTAGCGGCGATTATATGCATGTAACAGCACTGAAGTCTTAACTCTTTAACATTAAGGAAATCATATTTTTGTTCTACCTGTCACGTTTTTAGTGAGCAGACTACGTGACCTATTTTGTCTGCACACTTTTTGTTTTAACAGGGAATTGAGGGCAAGAGAAGCACACAGTTTCTCACCACCATCAATTAGCGCGAGGTGGTTTGTACACATCTAAACGAAAACCACTCAAGGCCTAACCGAAGGAATGGATTCTTGAAAGATAAAATCATTTCAAAAATAATTCCTGAAATTACACATGGTCATTGAACTAATGCATACTTCAATGTCGTCTGTTGAGCCAATGTTTCTGATTTTATAATAATAAAGAAACCACTAGAGTTGCTGAGCAAAACAGAATGATGACATGAAACACCGCTGAAAGTAAGTCGCATTTTGGCGTATGCCCTTCACTTCCGCTTTAAGGTTCCAAGTCCGGAATTGCTGTTCGCTGGTCTACCATGACGTCATTTTTTGACTTTGCGAAGAGCTGCAAATTACTAAGCACATCGAAAATTATGATAAGGCTATGGACCTGGTCAATTCTGACGCCTCTCAACTCCAACCGTTGTCGGAGCACACTGATTAATGCAAACATAATTTTGTACGTATTCCAATTCCCACTTGCATCGGAAAAAATCTAGTTACACAGAATGTTTGAAAAATTATGTGACTGAGTATCTAGTCATACATGTATTTGTGGGTACAAATTGCATCATAACAGTGACATATAAGTCATCACTAAACGTTATTTTTAACAAGGAGGACCATGGCTCACAGCGAAATTGCTCTGTGTGACATGCTTGGTCTACACGATTCATGTTACTATATTTGCGTACAAATACATGCACTTCAGAACGACGCATGATCCCATGAGTGAAATTTAAAAGGTGAACTTGAAATATTAAGGTTGACTGACCGCGTGCTTGGCTCACAGGCGAACAAGTTCGAAGGAAGCTGCGAACAAGGTTTCTCATTAAATGGCAATTATTCAAACATGTAGGTGAACTGAAGCAAGACGCTTTTAAAGTGAATACAAAAGGCGTTTGGCTTTTTACTCAGGTAATAAAATAATTTATTATGAATTCGCCTGACCCACTTGTCAAGGCATACTTACACATATAATATGCACGTATGCATTGGCAAGCTGAGTATCTTGTTTCGGGAAGTTGAAAGACTGCTACGCTTTTGGGCGCACTGAACAATTGTAGATTGGCATCTCTTTAAAAGCATGCGTTTTGGACTAACCTGGATAATCTGAAGCGCTATCGAAGATGTTTTCTATTTGACGAGCTACATTTTACCAAACATTAATTAATAGCCAACCTTCCATTTGAATATGTTGTTTTTAGACCATTTTGCCCAGTGCGCGACGACACTTCTTCTTAAGAAGCAAAACGCAAACCACAACATATCAATCATTTCGACGTCCCCACTATACTTAAAGTGTACGCAACATGACTCTAGTACCTCAAAATAAATTTTATTATTATATCTTACTTGATTCCAGTGCCTTTAGTGCACATCTCATAAAGAAACACGTAAAAATTGAAAAAAAATAATTATGTACAACGTCATGGGTTGAAGCCAAGTCGTTCGGCACACTGTGAAGTGAAAGTAAAGTATATTTAGCGTCAAGAAGGTTCGTAGAGGGATGAAAAGATGTATTTGCGGAGGCTGCAGCAACAGCAGTCAGACGGAGAACGTCTTGATGTTCCGAAGGATGCCAAAGTTGTGCATTAGTGGCATCGCTTCGTGCGCCGAACGAGAGTGTGGCCGGACCTAGCTCAGCGTGGACCAAGCGATTCTGTCCGGGGCCATTCTGTGTTCTGCCCACCTTGAGGAGTCGTGTTTCGACTCCAGTCAGAGGAGATGTTACGATGAAGGCCTGGTTCAACAAAGGACAATATTTACTATTCACGAAACATCGGCTCTTTATTCTGAGGATCGTCTGTTGGATGACTGGGTTGACTGGCCGAGCCCGGCTTCTCTCGCGGGAGGATCCAGTTCGTATAAGGCCTCAAAGTAGAAAAGTACGCAGCTGAAAACATCTCAAACTCGTTCTCGCTTTCGTGCAACCCCATTTCGTCATCCTGGCCACCATTCTCGCACGTTTTTTCATAGTATTTGTTCATTTCTTTACTCTCCGCCGTACCTGTTAATGCTAGTCGCTCATCTCTTGTGTTCAACCCATGATGTCACATGGCGGGAAATGTGAAAATTGGCAAAATTGAAAGAGAAATCAAAATTTCGAGCTAATGACACAAAATAATCATGGATTTGGCTAAATTTTGCGTCATACATTTAGTCTGTGGCCACCGGTAATTCGAATCGTGCAAAAATCCATGGTGTGTACTGTTTAAGACATTCGTTTGTTTCCATAAGCTACTGAACACTTCTCTTGGTAAATTCTTTGATAAAAATCTCAAGATTCCAACCAGACCCATTTACTCATTGACACAAAGTGACAGAAGTTGTGTCAAAATGTGACCACTGGAATTGTAATACAGCTGCAAAACTGCGTCATTCCAACAATGGACGCTTAGACGTTTCATGAGCCCATAAAACAGCTCTAACTATGTCAATCCTTCTGACAATATCTAGGTCCAGTCCGTGGATTTTGACTTTGGAATACGCACTGGTTTCAAGAAATCTGATTTGAGCAGCATTCCACAAAATTTTAAAATGGCGCTAAAAAACTTTAATAGAGCAAACGTTGCTGTTTAATAGGTCCATTATTCCCAAACCCGACAGCTAAGACAATGGTGTACAGAACGGGCGTTATCGGATCACTGCGGTGCATGACCTTTGAATTTAGTGAGGCAAGGGAACGTTTGGTCTAGGTGATGGAAAAATGCCAGCTCAAGTTCGGGAAACTACTTCTGAGTATGATCTGCAATTTGGTTTCAAATACTGCAAAACCTTTGAGATGCCTCTCTCTTACTGGTTTCGGTTTTATTTTATTTATGAAGTTTGATATTTATACTAAACTCCGAATAAGCTATATTAGCATGCGATAAGTAAATGTTCGTGTTGTGTTTTTTCAGCGCCAATTATAGCAAAGTGACAATTTTACAGAGTCCGAAATTCAATGCTAAAAACTAATCATTAAGTCAAAACTTAGTGTGTGCTTGGCGCTAATATTTCTAAATGCCAAGGTTATGTAGGACCGTATCGATAACTTTAAACTCAGTAAGGTATACATTTTCTGAAAGTAAAATGGCTGTAAAATTTGATCTTTGATTTCTACCAGTTTGCTGTTAATTAGGTAACGTGACCATGTCTTTATAATAAAATTTAGCAAAAAGAAAGGCACATTGATAGCAAATCAATGGTATAAATAACATGATCAAATTTTATTCGATATAAACATTTCAGATGAGATATTAAAAGCGCTGTTACTGTTTTCTAATGTATCAGTTCGGTTTTGCTATATGCACCTTTAAAGGTTTTTCGTAAAAATAATAAAAAAACATATTTTTGATAATCCTAATGATAAAGTGAAATATTCTAAAATCAAATGCGTTTTGAGAGTAGTGCATACACATTAATCACAGTATCTCAGTCAATGAAACAGATCCCACAGGATTATCAGCGAACATTACACTTTTCGTGGCAGAATGAGTGTTGGGCTGCCTCGAATTGGTCTCCATTACGTCATCATGTTCGGATTCGTCGGATTGTCGCAAAAAATCAATTGGCACGAAACACATGCAACGGGGCGCTTTTATAATGTATCGTTATCTGACGAGTGTACGATGCAGCATTTATTCATGTCAGTCATTATTGTTACGAAGTGACTGCCTTCAAGTCGTCAGTTTAGAATATCGGCTAAACTCATCATCCCCATCCAAAACACTCAGAGATCAGACAAACTGTGGAGACCTCGTTGGTGGAAGCACTTCGGAATAGCAAATAACTAGTACCATACAAGAGGTTTGTCGACTTTGATATATTCTGACCCATTCTTGACCATAGTTAGACCTCCAGTGACTTACATGTAGCAAAGAAGGCTGGTCCTCCCAACGAAGGCACAGATTGGTCCCATCGTCAAAACAATTCATTTTCTTAAAACGCTCGGCTACAAGAGGAGACATGCCATCCCTGCCAAACATCTCGATCTTTGAGTACCACCTATAGCACACTAAATATGTTTTGAAGTGAATATACCCATACACGAGTGGTGGAGCTTGTCATTATTCACGAGCTTCTTTCATTGACTTCTTTCCAACGCCATTCACACGTGGAGTTAAGGAATAAAGTATGCCTAACTGACATGCACAGTATATTTAAACATTTACAAGGGCATGCTTCTGCATACCCGTGACGACATTCTTAGGTTTGACATTGCTTGCTGACAGAATGACGCTACAGATAAACAGAAACACAGACGAGTACTAAACTGTCAGGAAATGTATTAAAACCTTGTTGATACCAGTAGTTTGAAACCTCCCTTCCTCATTACATGGGATCTGTAGGTGGCGCTGAACGCCTGTGAACCAAAGGCCTGATCACCGTCTGGCGGGATAAAAAATTTCAATAAGGCGTGCCTATATATCGAAAGTCAGTCATTCCAATGGCAGCAAAGTTCATCAGTTAATCTCGTTAATTCCGTGTCAAATTTCTGTATTGTTTGGAAAGTTACGAAAGCAACTTATGATCACAATGTTTCAACTATGTCTTTTCATATTTCTTACAGTAGATGCAGTGAAACACGAAACAACATTGTAAGCAGAAATAGGCGTTTATTGGGACCAGTGCAATTTCATAGTTGATACTGCACGTGATGCTCAGCTCCAAAGTCCTAAACAAGAAAGGTCAAATGCAAGATCAGAAACACGGTGATAGAAAATGAAAAAGGCAAGTGATTCTCAACAGACATGTCATTTTTCTGTAATGTTTTCTATCCTATTTACCTTTATTTATACATGTCAACTATGATTTTAGAAAAATGTCGGGGATAGGTGAATTGACACACACTGCCTCAAATCTATCCGCCAATTTGGATAACCTAAGGGCCAAGTTACGTTTTATCTTTTTTGCTACGAATTTTAATGAGCCCATTGGACCGAGTTAAGCAATCACAGTGCGTCAATGAAATTATTTTTGAGTTATTCAAGCGTGATACTCTCCTATATAATCCCTGCATGTACGTATACATATATATATATATATATATATATATATATATATACACACGCTCAATGTATTTCGAGCAATGCGTGGTATTTGATGTACAGTATTAAATACGCTGTATCGAATGAAAACGATGAACATTTAACTTTGTAGCAAGAGCCACCTAGTGACTTTCTGAAGAACTGCATGCACAACTGTTCTCAGGAAAGAAACAATAGGGAGGTTTCGCAAAGCGACGTGAACGTAGATTATGACGCATATTTTATTGCGCGTGCCGATTCACGTTACGGTAACAAAAAAGGTTTCGCAACAGCTAAATTTTTACGTGAAGTACAAAGTGAACGTGAACTTAATATGTGAGCAGAGGATGTCCAATTATCATGGGATATAATATGTACATCCTGATATTAGATAGGTTTGGCAAAACGACGTGAAAATGAGTTATCATGCATAATTTCCGCGTCATACATGCCATTGTTGGCAGTGTCGTATTCCTGTTAATGTTTGCGTATTTTACAAGAATACAGGGAGATTCACTTCGTTATAAACGCAAACCTGTGGCCTCTTTTTATTCTTATTTGGAAAGACATCGAAATGGTTGTAATTTTGATAGGTTTCTCAGTCTTACTTCTTTGGTTCAGTATAAAATGAACGTAATTTTGTGTTCATTATTGATTTCTTCATGCTTAATTTGCATGCATCTACTAAACTGAAAATAAATTACGCATTATAAAAGTAAACCATTTTTCGCAGGGGTCTGTAATAACGACTTTTCTCACATGCAACATACATCCGGCATACCTGTGGCAGAATGGAATACCGTGAAATACAATAAATTAAAGCAAAACCTGTTTCGTTCTGCAAAACGTACATGTACACCTGAACCGATTGTCTATCAACATTCTCAAAGAAAAACATGATGCAGAGCTCAAAGTACGAGAGCAAGAGGTAAGATTGGAATGGGAAACGTTGATAATGGAGAGGAAAGAAAGGAACGGGACGCTACCTGTAGATCACATGATGTTAAATCTCATCGCAAAATTAACTTACAAAATTTGACTAAATTGTATTGCCTGATTTGTGTTAGATGTTTTGAGAATGAAAATAAAATGTTGCTTTCGCAGAGTGATTTGTAAGTAGTTTGTTCTCCAGCGGACATGCACAACTAGGATATCTGGACACCCTGAGCTCAATTATTCGGTTCACGTTTACTTTCACGTTCACGTTAAAATTTAGCTGTTGTGATACCCATTTTTCTTACGGTAACGTGAATCGGCACGCGCAATTATATATGCGTGAATGTTCACTTTCACGTCGCTTTGCAAAAATTCTCCGCTATAGATATGCAAGATAGAAATTCCTCACATGACCTGGAATTTGTTACGACAAGACTGGTTAATAACACCGAGTACGTAATTTTTTGATATTACATGGGCGAAACACAAAGTAGTGCAAAGTAGAAATCCATACGCCTCACAATTTATCGTCCGCTCTGCAAAACACTAAACAACCATACGCGCGCCAACCAATCAATGCCGTTATTTTGATAAAGTGACAAAGTTATCATTGAAAAATCGCAACTGTACGTACTCCAAGTAGAAAGGACGTGCAAACAACTTCTTAAACGGACCCATCTTTGGCGGCAAATTCCATATCCACATTCATTCAAACGGAGACGAGCCTCAACTCAAGAAACGCGGCGAGGCTGTCTACATCTGCTGTCCCAAATTCAATTCAACGTTCACGCGCGGGGAAGCCTTGCTGGCTGTTTTTATGAACATTTTTTTTTTGGTTTTAATACTACAACTTCAAAGACTTAGATTCTAACTTGAATAACTGTTACGAAAACTGAACGCAGTTTACAATTGTTAAGCTTAAAATAAAACTATCAACAAAAAGTAATTGAATTACTTTACAAGCATGTTTTTACACGGCGAGTTTTTCGTCAAAAAATACCGTTTTTTCACTGCAAGCCTTAGGATTTTGACAACATTTCCAAGAGATTTTGCCCAGGTCATAAACCTGTGACACGTGTAGGATTCTCTATATATTATATTGAACGTGAAAAAGTCGTTCCAACTCTTAGAATGCGAAAATTATTTGCAATTTAAAATAAATAGATGCAATTAAATTAAGCATGTAAAAAGTTTGACAACACAAAAGTCATGTTTGTTCAAAATCCACTCTAGTTCGACGATATCCAGAGAACACCGGAAGAATAAGGATTTTGGGAAAAAGCCTTCCTTCAGCTTGACTTTAAGAACATTTATGTGCAAAAGAATCGTGTTCATTCTATACCGGAACAAAGAAGAAAGATTGAGAACCCAATCAAAATAAAAATCATGTCGATGTCATGCCAAATAAGCATTAAAAAGGGGCCACAGCTTTCACGTTTTGTGTAAAATACGTACATGTAAACACTATAGGGATTACGTCAAATCCAAGAAAGACATGTATGACCCGGAATCATATATGCGTGATTATTCACGTTAACGTCGCTTTGCGAAACCTCTCGACTTTGTAAATAACTTGCGGCTTTAAAGAAAACACGACACCTTGCAGATTGTCGAAATGACTTTATTTCTAAACTTCTATGGAAACAATGAAATAAACTATACACTGTACATTTCAAAGCTAAGTAATAGACATTGGCCCATTTTTGTCTATCAAAAAATATTTATCTGCAACTTTCGGAAAGACAGTTGGGGTAATTAGATAATGCCAATTTTTTGTTAATGTCACCGGATCCTGAATTTTTAGTAAATAATGTAACTATAGCAAACGGCACCAAAGGTCCAATTAATTATAATATTTAAAAATGTAAAATTTTGTATCAATGTCGGACATAATGATCCACAGCAATTCTGAGGGATTCATATTCTATAATCTTAGTCTTTATAGGGTAGAAAACTCTTGAATCATTGAAATTATTTCCTTGTAGGTTTAACAAGCCATTTATGTCGCGGTGGACAGGATTGTTCATCCATGAACAACCACGTTCCTTACAATATCTCTTTTTATCACTCCGGCTGGTTTGCTCACTCAGCTTGTCTGGAACCTGCTTGGCAGATTTTTACAGCCCAGTTGGCTGTTTGGTGTACCTCTTGATACATTATATGATATTTAACCATTAGGGTGTTTGTACCCATTTAGTACTTGCTACTGAATTTGCTGTCTCGACCCACTTAATATACAATCGGTCAATACCTATTTGGTAATATGTACCCATTTGGTACTGTGGAAATTAGTATCCGATACTCAATTACACATTGGGTAACTTAAATATGTGTGTTATATCTTGTAATTTAGGAACTCATCTGGTTCCTCTTATGAAATATTTATTTGTAGTGCTCTGACCCTGAAATTCCCAATACAACTTAAAATATACTTTATTCTTGTTGTTTTATTTGTCCCCAATAACTCTGGTCCACTTTGTTAGTTTTCGTCCGTTGGTTACACTTTCAGTGACATCATACAATGTACCAATAGTCCATTTCAGGTAATGACTATGAAGCAGTTGATAATAGTGGCAGTACCCCTGTGGTTAAAGTTTTTAGAATTAAAATTTTTCCTTAAACTGTCAAGCATGCAAAATGATAATTACTTATCAATTAAGGAAATTATATTTTGCTTCAGGTACCACCATCAAGAACTGATAACGGCTTTTCGAATCATATCACTCCCATGCAATCCAATTCGAAAAACGGCGGCATTGTCAAAAGTTTTATTGGCAGTAAATTTCATAATGAAATCCAACATCGGAACAAATGAATACAAACAAACTTCACGCATGCGCAGCGTAATTTCAGCAGCGCGTGATCGAAGTTGGCATTCCAGGGCTAGACTTCCATGGTACCAATGAAGCGTGATGTTACCGTGGAAACGGAACTGTTAACAGTCTCTGCAAACACAAAACACTGATAAAACGTTTACCGGACACAAAAACCGCGTCAAGAAAACTGAACTACGGAAACAATCACTTGCAGGAATTACTAACAAATAAACAATTGCCGCCTGCAACCGTTTTACTCCTGTTGTGGGAACCATTGACGCATTTGATGGGCTGGAATGGTTCTTCGTTGAGGTAAGTCTATTTTCACATCTTTTGACTTTCTCCGATGCTCGAAAACGGGTGAGAATGAATTCAATTTGAGATCTGTTTTTGAAGAAATAGTGAATGTGGTATCTGTATTTTTTATACATGCTAACTTTTTCAAAGCAAGAAGTCCATCTGAGACGAACAGGTACGATATGGGATTTGGGCTTTTTTTGCCTTTTAACTCCATGTGCGACAAATCATCACGTTTCTAAGTGTGGTGTTGTGTATGAGTTTCTATGCCCTATAAACGAATGACTTCGTTCAAACGTCAAACAATGTTACATTTGTCAAACGGTTTGCAGTCTTTCCCGTTGGTTATCTAGGCATCTTCAAACTGGCGTCATCCGAGATCATTTTCTGCAATGTCACGAACGTAAAATCACCCGTCATAGATTGTGGAAAACGCGTCAATTCGGTACGTAGAGCACGATGTGCTGTGATTGAAATTAAAGTCCCTTTTGATTGCATTTGAGAAGTCTGTTTTGAATGAGCAGCAAAGAGGGAGCGCCGCACGTTACACTTTTTGCGTGACTTTCCTGTTACCCCNCCCCCCCCCCCCCCCCTTCATTTGTCATTCTTTGCAGTATTTTACATCTGCCGTGTCCCACTGTCCAGCTTATATTTTGTGATGGCATTACTGCGTCATTTTATATCCATTTGAGAATGAAACAAGTATGTTTCGAAATATCGTGAACTTTTTAATTACAATGTATGTCGCTAGATCACTTTCTTCATCTATGTTCCGTTGAGAGTAGAGTTTTATTCCGAACCTATGAACAAAACGGAATAAAGACTGTCAACAACGAAAAGTGTCGTGTGTTTAATCAATTCTGCATATCAGAAAACTTGCTCCGGAATTATAGTCCTTTTCAAGATTTGCTTACATTTTCTGATGTGATTTTAAACAAAAAAGATTCTAGGTGAAAATGATGGGTGTACAGATCTCAAACAGACTCGAGTAAAGAACAAAACCTACTTTGTTTTTCTGTCTAATGTGAAATTCACATGTCACGTGAACAATTTCAAGAGGGTGGTTTCTTCAATGCACTGGACCTTCGTTGGCAACTAAAATTTTGCACACAAATTCAAGGACATCAGCTTTCACTTATGCAGAGGCGTTCATACTGAACACGATACTTTTCAGCGATAATGCCGCATTGGCACGACCAAAAGCATGGGATTTGGGTCAAGCGATTGCTTTGGTCTGCATTGTATTGCGCCAAGAACAAAATTATATCTGTATCTTTTACTCAAATAGTCCAACGCAAAGCAGAACACTCAATGAATCTGAAAGTGTAATTGCGCAACTAGATCGAAATCCCAGAGGATTTTTGGGCATGAAAAGGGAACCAATTTTGTTGTTTTTGTTGTTGTTGTTGTTGTTGTTGTTGTTGTTGTTGTTGTTATTGATGTAATATGCTTTAATTTAAAAAAATCGTCGATGCAATTGTGCAAAAAATAAATGAATCTCAAAGCGCGTAAAATTGGACAGGGAAATGGGCAATTCTCACTAAGGTCAACTTAAGCTGTGGTTGATAGGACATTATAGTCAAGAAAAGTAGTTTTCTGATGGAGATCATCGTCGGCGTGAAATCGAAACTGCAACACCTGCAACTGCAGTCTAACAGTCTTCTGGTGGAGTTTAACCCCACTTGACATTTAAGGGAATTCAAAAAAACGAATTTTGGTGTTATGTAGGTCTGATACAACTAATAAATTCATGAAGTCCGTCGCATCCATCACTTATACTGAAATGCGTTTGTCGGCCTTAATCCCTTTAAGCAGAGCCTAGTGTTGGCCGGGAGAACGCGCCTGAGCTTGAGAATTAGTGAATTTCTTGCCACGTGCATGTACATACAGGTAGAATGTACGTAGATAAATCTGTGACTGAAAGTGATTGGTCCACTCCCCCATTGCACATGTCGTGCACTCAGTATTAGTTCATGGCAAAATCGTGCTTTGTGGCAAATGTTGTTTTGTTTCGGGATTTGGCTCTTCATTTTTGTTCGGCAGAAGCATTCCACCACTAAAATTGCCTTGCATGTAATAGTTGATGAACACAATGCTCTTGGTTTCGAAAGGTAGACGGATGGGTTGATCTAGCTTAAGTCTGACGTTTGGATGTTTCTAGCGGGGTTAATATACAACCGTATTTGCCTGGTGGAGTTCATTCATTATACATGTACATGTACATGAGGTTATGTTGAATATTTTGCAACCGAATTTATGTGGTTATCTCTAAGGTTGATCTAGCTCAATTTTGGCACCCCGTTACTTTCATCTGGCAGGGTCACCCCACTGCGGCAGTTGTCTGGCGTAAACATGTAACTGCTGCGCCGCGTGGAGTGGTCTGGGATATTGGCCTATTACTGTTAGTTGCATCGTGTTACCTGGTGGGTTGGGCTAGCTCAAGTCTGACATTTGGACCTGTCTGGCGAGGGTAATCCACCACTGTATAATTTTGGCGGTGCTTATTCTTAATACATTGGTCTTTGCTGAATAATTTTAACCTGTTTCTTGCGGTAACCTCTTGGGTTGATGTGGCTCAATTTTGGCATCATTTACATGTATAACGGTGTGGCTGATGTTCTCTTCAACTGAAATTGCCTGGCAGTGCTTAATTTGATACGGTGAATTTAGTAGCAGGTGTCGCACATATCTTAAGTCGTTACCAGAAAAATTGACCTTGCTCAATTGTTGAATGTCATTTTCATGGCTCCCCTGACCACACCCACTAGAGCGAGCCTGCCAGATGGCAATTTCCTCCAGGGTGTAGCATTGAGATACCCATGGATCACTCTAGCGTCAAAGAAAATTGGTTACATTTCCATGCCCAAAAAACCCCTGGCACTTAATGAGCGGATACTCAATTTCCAAACATGATGCAGATGATAACAGTGCCTCATATTGGATTCATGTGCGGAAGCACTTCTGTGAGACCTTCGCTCAAGTCTATAACGGCTTCAGAATCTGACTCTGTCAAAAATTCAAGTGGCATTTATGTTTATCTATTCCGATGCGTAAAATAACTCGTCAATAGCCTACATAACAAGAACAAAGTTTGAATTAAAACATTTTGAAAGATTGCAAACCATGTCATATGGCTTACATTTATTTCGTGCGGAAATGAACACCTACGAAGAAACACAGAGCCACAAAAATGAAACTATGCGAAGGCTTGGCGGCAGACGACACTTTTTGAAACGAACAGTCCTGCGTAGAAGAAACAACTAGTAGCCCGTGAAGGTATTTGTTACGTTCGCCTTCCGTAGATTTGGTGCGAAGATCAACGCACTTGTTCCTTAACAGCGCCTTGAGACCAGTGAAGTAAGAGTAGCACCTATCCCTGAACTCCGCGCCGTTAAAGTAGGTGTTGAAATGGGACAAGTCGCCGTAAGCACAAGTGCTGGTATAGTTCTCTCGCACGTATGAAGATCGCGCCCGGTCGATTGGTGACTTGCTTTTCGGATCATTGATGTCCGTAGTAACTGGAAAATCATACACACGTAACCATCGCAATTCAGATTAAGCGGCAGACAACATTACTTTGTAAGGGAAGCTATAAAACCGTTTTTTTCTTTTCTCGAGTGAGCTCAACAGCCTACTGTATTTCAAGGGGGTGGCTCGTTATCCGCTATCCTGTAGATGTGCTTAGACACTAGTTGTGGATTGGTCACCAGAATCTGTGCGCTGTGAAATGTTGCATTGCTAAAAAGCTTTGATCTGCAAAATAACCTTGGCAGTTGAAAGAAAAAATGGTGTGTGCATTACCGGCGTTTTTACATCGTGACTCCAATGAAAGCTAATGCTATAGACATTATATACCTTCTCACGGCAGGGACAGTGTTGTTTCCAGAGATTGTGATCTAAAAAGCTACCCTAACTAGAGGATTGAGGGGTCCAATTATGCATTCACTAGATACTGAAGCCGCCCGAACGAATGTCATTAAAAATACACACAAAAACGATCAAAAATCGAACTTGCATTGGCACATGATGTTGATATCTTAAACAGGGCGATAAGCAGTGTTTTGTCCCAATTATACGTACATGTATCTTTGAGTAAACCTTTATTTGAGACGATGTTGATTGTCATTCACCAAACCTCAAAGTCAATCAACAAGTTTATACTCTCTATTAAGTCTTCACAAACGTGTCCGTCAGTGACGTTTATCGAACTAGTTGACGGCTGTTGGGACACGCCCCCAGGATGAACTTTTAATGGCGAGTTTAAGCTCCATGAGATGTGTTGCTTGTTAAATGGCAAGGGACCGAACAAACTTAAGATGAAAGGAACAACATGAAGCAGAGTATAACTCTAATATACAATCATTGTCTTCTGACAACTAACAACCCTTCTCACCAGCATCCTTGTTGTTGAGCCTGTATGTGAAACCTTTAAATTCCACCCACTTGGTGTCGCCGTTTACTGAGTACGTCTCGACATTGTATTCGCCGTCTGAAAGTTTGTAAGGTTTGAATTTACATGAGATATGAATCCTAAAAGATCATCAAGGAAGAAAAACAACGAGACCTATCACAGATTGCTTTTCAACCCAGGTTCGGTCCGCACCAATATTGCTGGCGTGGAATTTAGAGATGTATGGCATTTTTTGTGAAGTGAGATACATTTACACTGACGCCACTGCTTCTTAGCATACATCAGCGATGCTTCAAGTCAATTGACAGTTCCGACAAATGCGGTTGAAGATCACGCCTGCCATGTAGTTGGAAAGTCCTGCAAGCGCAAAGTCAATTTGGCAAGACTACTGCAGCACACATTCCCTCCGATTTTGTTTGACAACCTTTCACGGAAACTATAGAGCTACATTAATCACCAGGTTGTGGCGGTGGACAGGATTGTTCATCCATGAACAACCCTGCCCATGTGGCACATACTGAGCCACAACACCACGGTCCTTACAATATCTCTTTTTATCACTCCGGCTGGTCTGCTCACCCAGCTTGTCCGGAACCCTGCTTTGCAGGTTGTTATAGCCCAGTTGGCTGTTTAGTGTACCCACTTGGTACTTTATATGATATTTGCCCATTTGGCAGTTTGTACCCACTTGGTACTTGTTATTGAATTTGCCGTTTTGCTCGACCCAGTTGGTAGGCAATCGGCCAATACCCATTTGGTATTATGTACCCATTTGGTACTATTGCTAACCTGTGCCACTTAGCATCCGATACTCAATTGTACTTTGGGTATCGGAAATGTGTGTGTTATCTCTTGTAATTAAGGAACCCATCTGGTTCCTTCTGTGAAATATTTATGTGTAGAGCTGTGACCCTGAAATTCCCAATACAACTTAAAATATACATTATTCTTGTTGTTTTATTTGTCCCCAATAATCACCATAGAATGCCGTAAACAACCCTAGTCAACCACCATGGTCTAACCATTGACCTGTGTTCGCAACTATGATCCGACACTGTAGCAGACTTATGCTAGTGTGGTAGGGCGGGCGGCCTCTGGGTTGTTGGAAGTCGTTTGTGACGTCCACTGGTGTAATTACTTCCCTTTCCCTCTGACCACCGGACGTACGTTATGTGCCGCTCATTGGCGTTTTAAAAGTTCTTCAACCTAGATACACGAGTACGTTAATATATTGACTCCTGCTGTGCGTTGCGTTCTTTGATAAAACCGCAGAGTGTCTACACGTACTAAAACAGAAATCATAAAAACGTTATGTGCACTTACATTAGCAAATTTTCTCCCAATTCTTGCACTTGAAATTCATACTTCACGGATATTGTGGCAATGCGATCTGTTGTTTTTTGATATTTTTAAAAGAAGCAAATCAAAATATTGTATTGGTCAAAAGAAATATAATCTAGCATAGCTTCGTTCTTGAAGTAACACTTCGTTTTATTGCTCGGACAAACGATTCATGTACATCCAAATAGGCGCTGGCGAGACAGTGGGGCTCAGTGGTTAGAGCTCCGGACTCGTGCATGAGACCTGGGTTCAAATCCTGGCTTCACTGGCTGACATTCGAGCATTGCACAAAGGTGTCTCCTATTCCTCTGAGTTCGGTCTTACTTGTGAATGTGTGCAAGGGAGTGAATGAGAACTTGGATATTATGCGAAGGCGATTTCTGGGGCTGTGTTCGTGTTTTTTTTTTGTTTTTTTTTTATTATTAGCGCAGACGATTTCAGAGTGAAAAGTCGCAATTTTATCAGACACGGAGACTTCATATACATGTACATGACTGGTTTCAAGATTTATCCAAAGTGGTTGTTTAATAATACGATGATCGTTTCATCCACAGAACTGGAGATTTGGTAAGCGTTTAATGACATGTTTTGTCGAGAGTGGTAGTTTTCAACATTTCATCCAACTTGCACCTTGATTTTAGTTTAGGTGGAGTACCGAAAGAAATGTCAATTTGTAGAGTGCAAAGTAAGTGCCTCAAAAATAAAGTTAAACCGTCACCTAAAGTGCGTGGGCGATCACATTTCTGTTAATTTGTAAAAGTTTGAACGGTCTGCTATCATGTTCAGTTGCTTATTTGCAGCATAAAAACGACGACTTACTGGTCATTCACGTGACGTCAAAAATGGAATTTTCATTTAAAAATATCACTTGATCAACGTTAGTTGAACTATATTTGGGTTCTAACCAGCACATTTGGCTTTTTAGGCCCATTGAAACAAAATGTACTTATTTTGTAACTGAAAATTTGAAAGAAAAAATGAACCTAGAATAATTATCGCAGCGTCATCATTTTGTCAGGGACGTAGGGTGCCTTTAGATAATAAAAGATGTCGAGCTTCCTTAAATTTAAGGAGACACTTAAAATCTTAACTAGACGAGAAAAATTTTGAGATTGAAGGGAAAACGTAGGGTTAAGGAAAATTTGAGGTTCATAAAAGCGTTAAATTGTTACATGCAGAGGGAATATTTCCCAGAAGTAATGTGCACTTTGTGTTGATGAAGTGCTATGCCCATTACGTAACTTTAAAAATGTTATTAATTAAAAATGGAATACTAGGCGTCTCAATGTCGTTTGAACTCAGGACTATTAAGCGTTTATGTTGGTATTATGCTCTGCATTTCTCTATTTGTAATTTCCCAGTATGATAGACTCGTCGCATGTAGTAGATTTGATTCAATCATAGTACGCGTATTTTACCTGTTGTCATTCCCGCGCTAGTTTATTATGGATAAGAACACTTAAAGGCAGTTAATATCTTTGGCCAATAAAATGACTTACTTTTGTTTTTGTTGCATCCTTCTTCTTTTGCAGTCGTTTCGTTGACACATGCTTTACCACCGCTACATCTCAGCTTCGCATCCAGACAAACTTTTGTACCAGGACAAAAAAACTGATTGATCTTGCAGGTTTCGGTGATGCCGAGACCTAATGATAGAACAATCAGTCAAGTCCATTAGATGACGAGTTTCATTTGTCATTTACTCTCTGCGGATCAGTTTTCTAGACTGAAATGCGTAGTGGAAACTTTGCACTGTGCCCTAAGGAGCAGCCTTGCCCCCAAGCCTCAAGATGGCGCTGATCGGTGTTGTCATTTCGGGCTTGGTTACGGGGAATGATGTGTTTCAGAAGTCTGTCTGTGACATACTTTCACGGAAATTGCCGGAATATCGCGAGTAAGATGAAATTATATCAACTTTGAAATTTTTTGCAGAATAATATAAAAATTAAAATAATGGTTTATTGCTACAGTTTAGGTCTAAATTATTGCAAAAATGATGTACTTTGAATCGGAAACGGGATGATTTGTGTGATACTATTAATAAAAAGAATGGAAAATAAGTAAGCCAACAACAGTAATGTCAAACCATAACAATACAATGCGTCCTGCTCGAAGAGTAGAGTCAACAACGCTTTTGAAAATAAATAAAATCTGTGTTTGCTTCAATGACTTCAAGGCAGCGGCCAATCATGGCTCAGAAAGTAATTCCCATAACCAAGCCTCAAATGGCTAAACCGATCAGCTTCATCGTGAGGTCTTGGGGACGAACCTGTCTATAGAGCGGCATGTGTAGACAATTCCTGAACGAAGAAATGCATGTAAATGAAGCCAATTTGGATTAACAAAATATTGTTAGCTGGCTAATGTCTACTAGATCAGACGTGATACCGACAAGGAAGGTGCAGTAAAACAGAGTGAAGTGCCTCCTACATGTTACTCCCCACATTAATGTTAATCGAGAAACGGTCAAGTACTAAAACTCGTATCATAAATTGCGCATGTCAATTTCGTTTTTTCTGCATTTTGATGATCCATAGACGGTATGGAGGTAAACTTTTAATATATTTTGATTTAAATTTGTTTCGACAAAAATAATTGTCATGACACCATACGAATAAAGCGCCACCAAAGGCATTGAACTTACAAATTCGACGAGACACAGTAAAGGTGGAGACAAAATTAAATCTATACGTTACCAGTAGTGACGGTTGCTGTGTTGGACGGGTTTTCAAAGTCACATCCAAGTTTCGCTTGAACTATGCGGTCACCGATGTCGCCCATGATAGCAACGAGCAGATTTCCTTTTTTGCCACCACTCTAAAATAACAAACCGCGAAGTTAACGTCACATTTCCTGAACGGTGCCGCCAGTCTCACTTCCAGGAATTATGCGTTTAACGTGTACTTCATATATCCTTGATGTTAGATTCGTGATACTGTATTAGAAACAATGCATATTTTTCAAAACGAACGGGTGCTCAACTGGTCCGCAAATAGATGCATACGATATTTTTTATAGACGTACAGTGCCTACGAGCGGATTAAGAGGGACCGCCACCCAAGTTCCTTCCTCCTCCCCCCCTCTTCTTTCGTACACATGTATTTAACGTAGCAATGAGGATTGACCATGTACCATGGGTTCTCATTGGGTATCAAAGCGCAGTAATATTAAAACATTCCTGGTGCTTGGGAAATAATATTCAAACATCCAGATTTGTTGATGTTCAGAAATGCATAATTATACTGCTTTATCTATTGCTAATTGCTTTTGTTTGGGATAACTACAACCACAAGAACCGAGTAAATGAGTGCATGCCACCCAAGGTCGTGTTTTTGCCAAACTCCGCCTCGCTAAAACAAAAGGCAACACAACAATGCGTGTATTAGGTTCAAGACATACAGTGCTGTAGTGGTAAAATTAGAAGTAAGTACATGTAGGTGCCCAAAGCCCACCTTATCACCTTGAGGACTGAACGTAACTTACGGTGCGTAGGCGCTACGTTCAAATGCCAAAGTGGTTAGCTGCGGCTACGTGCGCCTACGCCCCACTACAGCATTGAAGACACAAGTCATTGCTTGCCCCCTCCTGTGACCAGACTGCGTTTACTTACAGCTGTAGTAATCCAATGCGAGTGTCTTGGTTATCTCCACCTGATTCCACGTGCAGGCATTTACAGTCGAATAACTATGCTAACATTGTCTAGTGCATTGTTGTGCGACCACAGATACTCCCCTCTTATGTTTGGCTGAAACACTGCACGATAACTTTTGATATACCATAACAATGCTCAAGGATGTCACGGACCTCAGTGTCCCATTGCATGAAACAGTCCCAACTGGAGACTCACTGACTAAGTTCCGAAATCTGCTGCGAATTTGTGAGCTTATGAAAACACTACAGTGCTGTCCGAGTCTCATTACTCAGTCAGTTTTGGTTTCCATAACAATCGAGAGTGAAGTTTACGTTAAATTCTCAATATTAATGAAAATAAATAGGGATATTTTTCATGCAACGCCCCTAATTTATGGACAAAGTCTCTAATTTTTATTGAATTGAGGGCACAATTTTTGCTACATTTCTGAGAATAGCCAAAAAAGCTCATAATAAAAGATAAATAATGATAGAACAATATCAAATGTGAGAATAAATAACAAACCAAATGCCCAAAATATTTAGGAAACTAAATTGAGCCCCTACTTGGGCTTGTTTCAAGCAACCGGGCATTGACTTCGAAATTCGCATTAACGGAAAGCGGGTGCCGCTTGAAAATACCTAATGCGACGAGTACCTCGATGGTGAGACATGGATTACGTCTGATTGAACTCGATCCGCAAATGGTTGTCAAAGACGCCTCCCTAGTCGGTGAACGACTGGTTTACGTATACATTGTAACTTACCTCCAGTTTAACTCCGCATAGTTGGAAATGTTGTTTCGCCACCGACAGCCTGACTTCTTGGCTAGCTTCCGGTTTAATTTTGGTGTAACAATACTTCGTGTAATCAGGGTTAGATATGTTGCCTTCCATTGTCCGCATAAGCTTGTATGTATGCGTCGATGATGAAAATGTGGCTATCACGTGAAAGGCAGGTGCTTCCAAACCATCGCAGACATATGTCACTTTAGAAGAAAATATTCAGTGGGTTAAAACATTGAAGAAATGCAATTCAACAAGAGACCACTGGCTACCAAATCATAATGCCGACGCAAAGGTTTTTTATTTCAGGTACAATATTTGAAAAGGCATGGCTCATCTAGGTTTTTTTCAGCGCGCTTTACAGTTGCCACAAAGATAATTGTGCTGTTGCGTGTACTTTTCTCTCCTGTTTTGGCCTGTCCACATATACTGAAACGACTTTCCGATCCAGTTCCCTGAAACAATGCTCTGTAATCTTCGACAACCCTCAAAAGTTTGGAGGAAAATTTGAAAACTCCTTTTAAAGTCTGTTAAAGGGGCAAGTGTGACTTCTGCTCTAAGCGAATTTCACGGTGCAACAGTGGGAAAAGGTCACCCACCAAGGACCATAATTCCCAATTTGTGAGATGATGTTTTTAGATGATTCCTGAGTGTAACTTGAAGAGTGACGTCAATGATGCCTTAGGAGGTCACTAACAAGGATTGGTTGAAGTCAACAAATTGGATTTAGTAACTTTTTGTATGCGTTAGGACTTCTAATCAGAACGCATTTAAAAGGAGTGTTCACAAACTGGAAAGTAATTAGCATAACATTAGTTTGAAAAATGCTGACTGAAGACGACTAGCGAGACCTTAAGCTATTGAACATAGCTTGGCCACGACTTTTAAGTTTTCGAAATGCCTACATCGCCTTGGGTATGGAATGTCGCAAAATGTCTGGCGAATAGGTTTTTTCTCGACTGTAACACGGAAGTCACGCAGTTCTTGGGTCCAATGAATCTGTTTCGAATGTCTCGGCAACGGCTATGAACCAGAAAATTTTGAGATCATATAGCACCCTAATCTGGACATTACATAACGAAAAGTGAGAATTTTCAAACTAATACTTGCAGGAGTTTTGGATATCGATCGAACGATGATTTGACTCCGGTATTTGACTTATGCTATCCATGTTCTAAAGTTAGTTCCAAACATTTGTCCACATATCTAGCCAAAATGTTTACCTACCTTTCGGCAAAGCGTTGTATCCCTGGAAGACAGAAACAAGCGGATAATTTTACAGGAAATCAGGAAACACATCTTTTTGAAGAGGAAGTAGGACGATGCTTCATCGACCTCCTTCACAAAAGGATCATCTGGCAGATGTACTACGACTTAATCTTAGGACACTTACATTGACGTCACTGCCAATTCGCCAAGGAACATCGTGGATTGACTTTCAGTGGTGGATCTAGGATATCACCAGGGGGGGCGTCAACATTTTGTCCGGCTGTAAGCATTCGCGCAAACCACTATTGTAGATGCGCATAGCACCGAATGGGGGAGGTCGGGAGGGGGCTTTGCCCAGGAAATTTTTCTGTTTTTTCCTCTAAAAATCAAGCATTTTTCCTTCATTTTTGAAGTATTATCCAAGAAAAAAGACAAAAAACACGAAGAACGTGTCAAAACAGGAAAAACTGCAAGAACCACAGACTCGTACTCACGACCTTGAGGATAGAGCGCGCGTGCTTGACCACTAAACCACCACGATTTAACATACTAACTTTATACTAAGTGACCTACTTGTTTATGGTCCACAGTGTTTGCGTGGGAAACCTACTTCTTTTTGTAATGCTTATTACACGTTTTATATTTTATGCAATCGGTTCTTAACAAATTTGTTGTATTTAAAATAGTCAATAATGACGGGATTGCTTTGGAAATTGTCTTAAGTTAAGGTTTGACAAAGAGAGAATTATGAGTTTCTGAGTGATTCACTAAGGCTTCGATTAAAATTCACATCTTACCAGCAGCTTCAGTTTTTTCATCGTCATTCAGGTTCCATTTTCTTTAAAACATTAAGTACATTTTCTTCCCTGCGCAATGGAGCAGACGACGGAAACGGAATCGTAGTGTGCAACGCCACTGCTGGTCGCCTGGGATATTGCTGGAGAGCCTACACTTAGCCATAGTTCCGTTACGAATGCGCCGTGTTCCGAATTTGACAACTGAAATTGGATCTGAGCCCCCCCCCCCAAACACTAAAACTGGATACATTTAAATCTTGTTTCATCCGTATCATTTCAATTACCGGGGTTAATTAATAAACTCAACATTTCCTTACGCTCTTGCTGTTTTAATTTTTGCGGCAGCCNTTTTTAGTCAAATTCACAAGGACACACAGAGATCACATTTCACAGTGATATCGTCCCTTCCGTGCATAGTTCTCTTCCGGAACATCCGGGTATTTTTGTCGCCTACAGTCACCCACACAGTGTATCTAATCTGCGCATGTATGAACTTCAATCAGAACTGCAAAGACATTTGTTCTACATACGGCTGAAAATCATTCATCAAGCAGGCTTCAAAAGACCCACTCGACGTCGTTATCAATCCGTAGACTGTTTTTTCTGAAGAACTCAACGTAATTCCATATTAATTTTTGACAGCCACGAGACTTTCTGTTTTGAATTTCGCCCGTGCGCTGATAAATGTTCTGGATAGCAAAAATCCGGGTGGTCAAATCGCCCAAGCGGTCCTTATTGCCATCCAATTTCGAGGGGGCCCAATATCGCCGTCTGTCAACAAACAGGACATGTTATGCTGTGAAAGGAAGGGGGAAGTGTCGGTGAAAAAATGGGAAATTTAGCTATCGTCCAGTCTTTTTTCAGTGTACTACAACATTTTCAAAATGGCTTCCATTCGAAATTCGCGAAGTATTTATGACTGTCTGGTTATTCTGAGAGCTTTAAAACATTCGAGGACCGTAAGCGTCATTTTCTTGACTTCTGGACATTGTTTATGTGACTGAAAGTTCACCTTAGTGAGTACATGTATGCCGGCATTTGAGCGTTACGTTGTACTTACTTTGATCAAAACGCTGCAGACTAACAGAAAGCGCAACGACAGCATCCTGAAAAAAAAAACATGTACAGCCTGCAGTGCTACGGTCCGACCCGGGAAAGACATGGAAAACAACGATACAATACCTATTTATGATCTGAAAGCGAAATATTGACACTATGTGTACAAGTTCATCAGTCTTTAACCCAAGATTGTACAAATAAGGAATTAAAGATGGGGCTTGGCCTGCCAGGGATCAAAATCTACCAATGAACCCTAACTTTCGTCAGACGGCGGATGCGCTTAATTTATACCCTGAAAAAGCTATCAATCCTTAGTTGGGTGTCGCCTAAGGCCCTATTGTCCAGTGATGATCGCACACCAAATATAGGACTGTTCAATCTTGTGCTGAGCTAAACGTATGCTTGCGAGATAGTTAGGATACATTTATGAACGCTAGTCTTAATTTACTGGTCTGCCTTTGGTTATATACCTTATCTTCCTTCTTGTGAAAGTCGCATTTTAACGAGAAATGATGAATTTCTATGCCGTCTGCCTTACGAATGGGAGTAAAATTACATAACGTTTACTGTGGTGAAACTTTTCTTATTTGGTTTAGATGAATGTCCAAAACGTGACCATAGTTGAGTCGTATCTGCGCTGTGGGATTTAAGGTTATGTAGTTATGTATTATTCCTATTACGTGACCAAAAGGAAAGGTGCATCCATGCTAAAACAACGATACCCCATTTCGTTCGAAATGTTCAATATTGATTTTCAGAAACGCTTTTACATTTTTCTAAATTTATGTTTCGTTTTCGTATAATGTAATTTTTGTTGTTTTTTTTTCATAAAACTCTTAAAACTAATGAAAGTCCTAATTTAAAATTAATAACATTTTAAAGATCAGTTCATAAGAGATGGTATCTGAAAATTTCCTATGAGTCCGGTCAGTCACTCCTGACTACATGTATGATGTTTTGAAGTTCGCCAAGTTTGACCTTTTTTCGAGGATCCTATACAAAACGTCACAGGTGTCCACAATCTTGCAGATGAAAACGTGATTTGCAAGTGCAAGTTATGGAGGTTTGTAACACACAATGACAATGTTTCACTAAATGTTTGGAACTACACTGTGATGTTTAAATTGAACTCGGCGTTTCGTGGTACATGTATGTAAATATGTGTTTTTAAAAGCAATCATAAGCCTGAGCAGTGTTTTGCAGACGCAAGGAAGTCGCGAAAACACAAGGTCAAACGACACTGCTTTTTCTCGCGAGAATTGCCATCTTTGCGATATTGACATTTTTATTTTACAAAAGTATTGCAAGTTGTAGCATGGGTTTAAAATCAAAAGCAAACTTCAAACGCCCACCTTCCCCATGATATGTTCATGCTTGACCCAGACATTTGACCTAAAGGAATACCAAATCTTTTTTTGTAATTTCAATCAGTCCTCGCTCAGTCACCTATCAGGGTATAACTGTTGAAACTTTGAGGGATAAAAGCTGGATTCAACTAAAGTATCACGGTTCGGTACCGTTGGTCTACTCACACAAGCAGTTGCTATCTAACCCATTTTTTGTTTTAGAAAAAATGATGGAAAGGTCATTGTTAATATATTTTAATAGACCAAAACGAGTTATGGTACCACGATTAAAGTAATCTGCCATTGATGGAAAGAGTTTTAGCTGAGCCAGCAAAGCGTTGGACTGCGACCATTGAGGTTGCGAGTTCGATTCCGCCTGCCGAGACCCCAGATGTGCGCCAATTTCAAGAACACGATTACCCAGCTGTACTAACTGGTGATATACTTACATGTACACTATACGTGTATGTTGTTGGGATTATGGCTTAGTTGACGTGAGAAGTGACGAGAACTACGTTTCTTCCATAAATTATTCAAATTTGCCGTTTGACCTCGAATTTGGTTGCACCTAATCACTACATGTACATCAGTTTTGTGCCGGATATCGGATATCGTCATGGATTTCGTGGTGCAAAAAATCAACGCAACAAAGCAAGTAATCAATTATTTGAAACAAAGAAAATATTCAAAGTGAAGTTTATTGGAGAAGTCCAAGCCGAATACACAATCATTTTATAAATTAACCAATGCCTAATGTACGGCTTTTGGTAATTTGTGTCGCACCCCGTACCCGTACAACGCACAGCAGCAACAAATTTAATCACGCACAAAAGAAATGTACCCACGTGCACATTGGGGGACAATACTGTACTCAAATCTGTGGAGCACTTTTACGGTGATAGTGTCTTACGCCTACCAGACATCCCTCTGCACGACTTAAGTATCATATTACCAATTAAAGTATCTTGATTTGTCTTACATTGAATGATAAATTCGTGGATGAGCGATCAATGCATTTGTTCAATTTCTTTCGCTGGAAAGTCGCCAACGTTGTCCTTTCTGTGTGTTTGATAAAACACAGGTTATTGTATGTACCTGTAGACATTATAACCTACATTTACACTAAGATCTCACTGCATGATGTAGTTGTAGATAATAGTTTGGCTGAAATTCTTGTACAACCATATTCGTCAAGTGACGTCAATTCATAACTCTTGTAATACAAAATGAGTTAATTTAGGGAACTCTTCAAGGAAAGAGACTTGTAAGTCATGGCTTAAGACAGAAATTTGGACTTAGGCTCCACATAAACATTTCCGAAAAATAGTTTAATCTCATTTCAGCAAAAGTACAAAGTCCCTGAGAACATACACAGAATAGCTAGTTACTGTACTGTGATAACTTCAATAAATTATTTCTAGAGTGTGACGCGCTCGTGATTACTTCGCTAAACCTTTAATAACCAATTGTGATGTTGGACCGTAAGACCTAATTTCTGTCGTACTGTAGTCTTAATTCACTTTCATGAAACTGGTCCCACCTGGCTGAGATTTCTCGCAGTCAAACTGTGTCAGAGAAACAACGTTCATCTAATATCTGTAACATAGGAAATCTGATTCTAAATAGCCGTTGCTATCAAACTTACATGATAATTTGCAACGCATTCAACAAATGTGAAAAACTCGCTTATGCTCGGCGCTGGTGGGCGTTAACTTCATTATGAAGTCATATGCCATCGAAAGGTTGCAAGCTGCTATTCATGATCAGGTATCGACATTCCTCATTTTTTCTAATGTGGAAAACTGTGCTCTTTTTGGTGAACAAATAGTGGAACGGGACGT
This sequence comes from Phoronis australis, assembly GCA_002633005.1. Classification (NCBI taxonomy): domain Eukaryota; kingdom Metazoa; phylum Phoronida; family Phoronidae; genus Phoronis; species Phoronis australis. Next base: position 166,031 of record NMRA01000206.1, read on the forward strand.
AAATTTTCAGTTGAAACTGATATTTGCGTTATTCATTCCGCTGCATCAATTTTGCAAACGTCGACTTCTTGTTCAGAGAGCTCAGTCCTCTCGATTGCATTTATATTTTCATTCGCCTCAAATAGTGCAGCGGAATCATTTTCGGTCGAGTTCAGCTGAGACGACTTGCTGGAATTCTTTTTCCTTTTACCCTTTTTACCCTTCTTGCGAGGGCGACCTTGGCTCTTCTCAGACTCTTTGTCATTTACGCTTAAAGACGATGTTCCTTTGTCTAAGTCTTCATAATATTGTTGCAAACCAACGTTACAACGGACGATGTTTAAGCAGGTGCTGAAACGAAACGGTAAAACGGAGTGCTCTGACGTTAGAAAACTCTCATTTCTGGTCAACAAGGACATTCATGCCTCCAAACATTCTGTCTTTTTGGTCGCCATTATGTGCACAACACTTTTCGTCCGATGGAGTGGTACCAGGCTTTTGATAACGTTGTTTCATTAAGAATAGATTCATGTTGTATCATTGAGAGAGCCCCTGAGCGCTTTCACGAAAGCAGTACTTGGACCTAGAATATTCTGTTGATCCACACATAGCTGGAGTTCATATAGATATTTGTTTTAGCTAGGGGGCACTCCTAGATCCTTTCTGGCGCAAAGAGGATGTCTTACGAAGGGGTTTAGGCACTTCCGAAATTGTTACATCATGATTCCCGAACAAGGTTTCAATCATATTGCAACCATCTCGATTTTGTCAGGTACATGTACAATAAAGTATGACCGAAAATTCAACATGCCAGATTATATACCAGTAGCATTAGCATCTAAACTTGGCGACTTTTACTTTATTAACACCAACAGTCAATTTTCATGTGTGGTATCCATTCACTCACGTTTTAAGTCCGTCGTAGAGTAGCCCTTCTAATATATCTTCACAACACACCCAAAAGCGCCACCTGTAGCCGTCTTCCATGCGCACACATGTGCAACAGAACCTCTGCAAGGTTAGCAGCACCAAAATTACCCCGATGACCGTTAGTACGGCTTTAAATGATATGGTGCACCGAGGATGTGACTGACCATATTCTCCTGCCTCCCGTAAAGGCACGCCGTCCACTTTGAGAATATCTTCCACAAAATAACGCTTTCTTCTGATGAGGTGCTGAGTAATATTTCTGATGGACATTACATGCTTCACACGTTCGCCCCCTTGTCTTTGTTCTAAAGTTTCAACTTCGTTCGGAATATGTTTTATTGTTACCGTTTCGTGTAGAATAAGACCTTTCCGCACAGTGCTGGACCATAACGGAAACGGTTGGATAATTACAAATAATATCCTGAATGTAAGTTGAAGCATGGCCATTGGCAGAGAAATCACATGTTTTCTGCTGACGTCAGAGATTGTGACACGTGGGTGTTTTACATGTACGGAATTTCTTTAATAAACCCCAGTTTCTTGGGCGTTTACATGTATCAACTTATAGTGGCAATCTGCTAGGTTAACGGTCGAAACTTCAAATTTGGTACATGTACTGTAATCTCGCACCCAGGACAAATTGATCAATAGAGTTACACTATCGGCGAGACTTTTCAGAAATCAGTCGTGCGTGTATTCGACTCCTTGAAAGTTCGCGTTGGACATATTGC